>OW240922.1:40529053-40538323 GCA_933207985.1 Pelobates cultripes | reverse complement strand
GATCCTGGTGGTTATGGTGCTCCAAGGCAGTGCTTATGGAACTAGTCAGTACTAGGAAGCAGCGATTGACTGAGGTACTCGGTCGGAGTGCCAGGCACTCTGTCACAACTGTCTTTTCAGAGAAAATGCCGTGTTTACATTACAGCCTAGTGATAACTTCACTGGTCACTCCTCAGATGGCTGTTGGAGATCCTTTCTGGGTCATGGCTGCTTAAAATGCATCCAATCATTCAGTATCTCCACCCTCTGCATGCAGACACTGAACTTTCCTCATAGAGATTCATTGATTAAATTCATCTCTACGAGGAGATGCTGATTGGCCAGGGCTGTGTTTGAATTGTGCTGGCTCTGCGCCTGATCTGCCTCCTTGTCTGTCTCAGCAGGGCTTGACAAATTTGTTTGGAATCTAGGAGCCAGCTAAACAAGTTAGGAGCCAGTCATTTTCAACGAGAAAATGCAATTCTTAAAGGGACACTATAGTCACCAGAACCACTACAGCTTGATGATGTTGTTCTGGTGTCTATAGCCTGTCCCTGCAGGTGTTTTAGTGTAAACACTGCATTTTCTGCGAAAAGTCAGAATTTACATTGCTGCTTAGCAACACCTCTAGTGACAGTCACTCAGTCCTGGGTCACTGCTGCACCACATGCAGCACCCAGGTTCAGTATCTTCAAGCTCTGCATGGAGGTGCTGAATGTTCCTCGTAGAGATTCATTAATTTAATGCATCTCTGAGGAGATGAGGATTGGTACATTTGCTGCGCATGAACAAAATCCTTCCAATGCTTTCCTAAGGGAAAGCATTGGCTTAGCTGAGATCATAAAGATCATGGAGAAACTGGCACGGCGTGAGAAAATGGGGAAAAAAGGTGAGTAAAAACTATTGGAGGGGGCAGGTACCAAAACGTGCGCACACACACACTCATGCTGACAACAGGCTTGCACGCACCAACTTTTGACAGACACACACACACCCTCTTGACAGGCTCACACACACTCTTACACTGACAACAGGCTTGCGCGCGAACACTCTGACAGACTTACACACACATTAGCGTTCACATACACACACATTCTAAGAGGCTTGCACACACACAGACACTGACAGGCTCATACACACACACACAGACACACTTACAGGCTCACACACACACACACACACACATTCTGAGAGGTTTGCACACACATACAGACACTGACAGGCTCACACACACACACACACACACACACACACACAGACACACTTATAGGCTTACACACAGACACACTGACAGACTAACAGGCTTACACACACACACACACACTGACAGACTAACAGGCTCTCACACACACACACACACTGACAGACTAACAGGCTTACACACACACACACACACTGACAGACTAACAGACTTACACACACACACACACACTGACAGACTAACAGGCTTACACACACACACTGACATGCGCTTTCGCTCTCACACACACACACTGACATGCACAAGCTCTCACACACACACACTGACATACTTTCGCTCTCTCACACACACACACACTGACATGCACAAGCTCTCTCCACACACACACAGACATGCCGCTCCTCTCACACACACACACACTGACAAGCTGGCTCTCACACACACACTCTGACAAACTCTCTCTCACAAACACACCTTTACACACTGACAGGATCACTCTCCCACACACATTTTTGTTTTGGTGAAACCCACTCAGCCTCAGGGATTTGTGGTAAATATGACTACCCTATTGGCTGCCTCTGGCCACTGTTTTCAAGGTATCAAAAGAAACATGATTATATTTATATGTACTTATTTTATCTTGCAATTACATGAATTTCTCACGAGATACATATAATTATGCTCACCTACCTTTCTCATAAAATGTTGGTATTTTAATAAAACAAAAAATAATTTGAATATTTCCTGTAGGTTCAAAGACACGACTCAGAAGAGGATGAAATGCATGAGGCGGAAAAAGAAGAATTCAAAAGTACAGAAAAAAAAGACCATATCTTAGTACTTAAAATAAACATTTCTAACTTTAGCTTTACTTTATAAGCCATCATTGATTGTAAACAATAGCAAACTATAGGGCTTGAAATTTTCACCAGAAAAGAAAATATCCCTCACCCCGACTACAGGAAATTATTTTACATTTCTTTTATCATTATGCTTGCAATTACATCCAAGCACCATTACCACTTTAGAATTTTGAAGTGTTCATGATTCTTGGGGTCTCTATGTGAAATATTTTATAGTGTTGCTGAAGGTATAACTCTGTCTGAAGCAGCATCATAAGTACGTCATTAACCGGCCCAGAACCAGTGTTCGGGGCTGGCTAATGCCAATTCTGTGCATATTTTATGTGCAGGGTTTCTTTCATTTACAGGCTGACAGCGCTTACTGAAGCTTTCAGCCAATGAATGACTCTATAGAAGGTAGATGTATGTCACCCAGCAGGACTGAAGGCCCAGGAAGAGGGCGAACTGTTGCACCAAAAAGTGGCGTAGGGGTTCTCAGCCATCTGTAGTGGCTATAAAGCTTAGAGTAACCCTTTCAATGTATAGTTACTTTTGTTTGCATGTTTGTATGTTTTGTATAAATATATATGTCAAATTTAATTTAGAAAACTTTCTGTACTGCAAAGCACGTAGAGATAAGGGCATCTTTGATATTTTCATATTAAAAGCATGATAAAACAAAATAAAAACGTCTAAGTTCTTAAATATATATTGGGCATTTCATCCATCAAGAACAATGTAAATAATGTGTACATTCAGAGAACAAATTTTAAATTGTTGACTTTTTTTAACTTGCCCATTTTAAACATTTTCAGAGAACTACATTTGAAAAGTTGTACAAATCAAAATGCATTTTACAGGAACACTCCAAAACACCATCACTATTATAGCGCTTCGTACTTTGTTTTGCAATACTACTCAAACTGTGTATATTTTTCATTGGAGATAGCTATATATAGATAGAAAATAAGTTTCTTACATTTAAAGGATCAGTCCGGACACCATAAAAAGTTTATCAGAAAATTATGATGAGAGATCTTGAGAAAAGAGAGTGAAAAACCATGTTTTATTCATTTACAACTTCCATGACTGTGTTATGCACACAGAGTTATTTATTGAAGTGAACATTTCTGAGAATTCAAGATTAATTGAAAGTGAATTTCCAATGTAAGGACAAAGTAACCAAACTGAAAACAGAATTGACTGGTAGAATTGTCCTAATTTTGTTAGTTTGGCCTAAAATTTGAATTCCCTGCAGTTTTCACTTTAGTGAATAACCCTGACACTCTTCGTGGAAAAAAAGGGGGTTTCGGTTTTACAGTAAAGTGTGTTTACGTTAGAGGTTCTTGTCTCTTGCTGTGTTAATTGAACTTTAATCTAACACAGGAAGCTGCTGTAGGCTTTTTTGAGACAATTACGAGAGCAGGAAATATGAAATTCTAAATTAAAACACTGAAATAATGAACATTAGAAAATGTGAGCTTTTTCGTGTAGGGAGATTGTAAGTCACAGCCTGGTGACGGCTGCATAAACAAACAGATTTGACTCCAAACATCTGGAAAATTGAGCAGTCAGACTGCAGGGGCAAGATTTAAACACTTCATTTAAACTGCTTTATTAGGCTAAAGTTGTTTAAATTCATCACTGATCATGCATGATTGATTCAATGCTTTCAGTGATACAAGGGACAGCAGCAATAACAGCAACTGGAACTGTGCGATAAAGCTCTGTACCAGGATCAAGGACCCCAGGTCTGATTTGTTATCAAATAATGATTGGTTCATGACCACCACCCTTCCTCTACTCTTTAAATATGATGCAGAAAAGGTGGTTCTGAGCCACAGCCTCAGTAGTAAAAGTGTGGAGTCTTTATTTCTGAGAATTCTTACAACTTCCTTTTTAACCAGTCCTTTCTCAAATAGTTATTTTTCACAGGGTACTATGTAACATTTCACATACATGCCACAATGTCCTTGCCAACGCACTTTTGGCATACACTGACAACCAAACCTGTTTATAACACTCCATGCCTTCTGAACTTTAGGTTCAAGCCCACAAAATGCATTACATAGTTACATAGGCTGAAAAGAGACATGCTACCATCAAGTTCAGTTTTTCTCACATCTATTTTTTTTGCTGTTGATCCAAAAGAAGACAAAATCCCCAGTTCTTTCTAATTTTGCAACAAACTAGGAAAACATTCCTTCTTGACTCCAGGATGGCAGTCAGATTTATCCTTGGATTAAGCAGCTATTACCCCACAATTTAAAAATGATATCCTTGAATATTATGTTTTTGCAAGTATGCATCTAGTAGCTGTTTGAACATCTGTACAGACTCTGATAAAACCACTTCTTCAGGCAGAGAATTCCACATCCTTACTGTACTTACTGTACAAAAACACCTCTCTTTTACCTTAGACTAAATCTCCTTTCTTCCAGTCTAAATGCGTGACCTCTTGTCCTATGTATAGTCCTGTTTGTGAATAGATTTGCAGACAATTGTTTGTATGGGCCCCGGACATATTTGCATAATGCTACATCCCCTCTGAGGTGCTGCTCTTCTAAACTAAAGGGGTTTAAATTTGTTAACCTTTCTTCATAGCGGATATGTTCCATTCCTTTTTTTCCCATTTTCTAGCCCATCTCTGCACTATTTTAGTGCCATGATATCATTGTTTAGAACAAGTGCCCAAAATTTATGAATACCAATCCAAAGTTACCTCCTTTTACGGAGGAATGTGTGTAACAAAGTGCTTACAAAATGAGAGTGGTTTACAGGCAGCTCTATACACTTGTGTGGAAATACCCTCTTTTCCACTAAACAATCATATAAACTACAGTGCGGTATAAGTGACAAAGACCTACACCTATAAGTGGAGCTCTCAAACACATATAAAGCTTACCAAACGTTATTTTGTTCAATAGTGCAGTATGAAGTACATGCCAAACGAATACAAAAAAGGTACAATATAGTGCAGATGGTATTTAAAATAACAATGTAGGAATATCGTAGTGAACTGTGCACTAACATTTCAAGAAGCCTGTATATAGGAACACTGGCTCCGTATTAAGGCTTGTGTGCTTATTATGGTAGCACCACCCTTGCACTTCGGCTTGGAGTAGTTCTCATAAATAAAACAAAGAGAGAACAAACCAATGTGTAGGCTGTAGCAATAAAAACACAGATGTAGGATGATAAATGTGGTGCTCACCTGGTCCTTAGCCTATGGGTCCCGGCTCTAAGGTGTATAGGTATGGTGCCAATTTAAATAGGGATGGCACTGCCCATATGAAGATTCTTAGAGGCTCCAAAAAAGAGCTTGAGCAGGATCTTGAGTAGAATAACAAATTTATTAATATATAGTGAAATTAAAAAATAATAAATGTTAAGAAAAGTCCTCAATAAAAGTCCTTAAAATGGCACGTACGCGTTTCACTCTCAATAGAGCTTCCTCAGTCAGCTGTAGTGATGGTCCTCAGAATCTTCCATTTTAAATGTCCCTTAGGTCCTCCTCTTTAATGATCTCAATGTATTTCATCCAATCACAGTGATGTGTATATATTTCTTGTTTGGGAAAATTTGTGTGTGCATCTTTAATTGGCCGGATTTTCGGCGCCTTTATTTCTTATTATATTCATTGGTGGGCAGTGGTGGTTGGCGGAAGTGCCCGGGGTCTGTTGGGATGGTTGGCGGAAGTGACGTCACGGACCTCTGTGAACGTCACTCGGCCGCCGCCCAGAAACTCCCAGATCCTCCGACCTTACTGCACGTCTCTCATGCGTGCGGGTCGGAGGGAGGGGATTGTGGCATGTGAAGGGATAGTCCGTGAGCACATTTATTCGTCCCGCCCATCGGGCGTGTCGATGTGCCCGCAAGCTTCTCCCCCCTCCAACTTAACTTCACAATAGACAAAATGTGTATATCACAGAATAAGCAAAGAGTGGGGGAAAGATTATAAAGTGAAGATAGATGATATGCAAAAGAAAGTAGAAGAGAGAATATACAATAGTTATGATAGGTACATAATATGTGTCCAAAAGCTTAATTTGATGTTTATGGTGACTTACAATAATTAAAGTGCATTTAGTGTTAATATTAGATTGATATATAAAGATTGATATCAGTATGGATATTTCAGTAGAGTATTAAGTATATATTAATAAGGTATTGACAGAAAAAAAAATTGTATTTATTTAATGAGGTCCAAAAAGGGAGTAAAAAGAGCATGAATTGGCTGAATAAAAACGATATCTATTTAAATGAAATGTCTATTTAAATAAAATGACAGAGTTCAAAGTCTACATTCAAACCACGAGGTTTTAAAGTCCCGAGATTGAATATCCACCTCATCTCGCTCTGTCCTAAGAGTTTGTTGAGGTCCCCTCCTCGCCAATTACCGTTAACCTTATATATACCCATAAATTTTAACTCTCTTGGGTCACTATTGTGTGTAAGTGCTAAGAGATGTGATACACTATGTCCTTCAAATTTTCTCCTGATGTGTTCTTCAATCCTTATGTGCAAATTACGTTTGGTACGTCCCACATATTTGAAGCCACAGGGGCATTCCAATAAGTATATTACATTACTGGAATGGCAGGTTATAAGTTCTTTAATAGGAAATTCCTCATTATTATTAAAAAATTCTTGAATTTCTTAATGTGTCTTTTTTTGTTGTTTGTATTCCTGCACGCTAAACATGTACCACATCCATAAAAACCCTTTCCTTAGTCTAGGAAAGTAGTGGCCTTTGTTTTCTTAATATGATTTTTTACCAGTAATCTATTTAAATCAGCAGCAATCACCAAATATGTGTAAAGCAATCCAATATCCAGAAAAAGATGTTGCGCTAGAGTATTACTGTGTGTATCTAGTAAGTATATATCTCACCAGTGAACCTTCATAAAAAACATCTGAAAAAATACATATATAGACAATATAGTGCAGACCATCTGATTTTAAAATATTCTTGTAGTGCACACTTAAATAGAAAAATGGGAGTTCACACTCACATTTCCCGGAGCCTAATGAACCCTGGCTCTGGGTGGGATAAGCTTCTATGGAGAGGGAAATGTTCCCAAAATCTGGTTCGAAAAGGGGAAGACCTGCTTAGAAAATATGGCCAGCAAGAAATGTGCTGGATATATAAATTAAGGACACTCAACGGACTCAATGTGGATTTTGAGTTGTGTAATTTTCTTTAACCCCTTAAGGACCAAACTTCTGGAATAAAAGGGAATTATGACATGTCCCACATGTCATGTGTCCTTAAGGGGTTAAAGAAAAGTTTTTGTGTGAAAGGTTTTTCCTTTTTCCCCCCTCTCGGTATATGCACAACTGTGCCCTGCTTTATGGTCCCTCGCTATATGCACTTAGATAATATATCTATATATTTCCCTATATTGTTTTATTGCTGGAATGGATTGTGGGGCAATATAAAGTCTTATTGAACTTTCCGTTCTTGTTATGTATGGCTTTGTATGCTGAAATTATGTATCTCATTGCATTTTATTGTCCTTATCACATCTGGCTTGGTATGCTGAAATATTTATAAATGTTATGTTTTTAGGGCACTATTATATACTGTATGTCCATCTTCCACTCGATAAATTAGTAAAACGTTTCCACTGTGGGAGAGGCTTCACTATAAGGACATACGTATTCTCTTGAAGGACACTTCACAGTGATTCATCTATTTAAAGAAGCAAGTATTGTGATACGCGTTACTGGTGTGTGGCATAGACGGAGCTTACATCCCAGCCACCAGGAACACCGTGTTCGCAAGCCCTGCACTTTGTACTTTACTTACTCATTGTTTGGACTATTACCAGATGACTTGAGACTTTCCTTTCTGTTCGACTGCGCCGAATTGTAAAAAACTTGCTACACTTATGGACTATTTATTCCATTAGGTGTCCTGAATTACAAAGTGCCTTGGGAATATTTACCTAGATTCTTTATTCTATTCATTTCCAAATTAGAAGGTGCCTGGAGAAACGTATCTGGACTTTTCATTTAATTTGGTTTCTTCAAATAACTAGTTGCCTGGAGACAGTCTCCCAATGTACTATGCACCACTGTGGCTGCCTATAGTATTGCTTCCGCCCCTCTACCGCTTTTTTATTTTGCTTTTAGTAAAAGTTTATATACATATATATATATATATATATATATATATATATATATATATATTTATTTTATTTGTTTTTTTTGTTTGTTTTTTTCATCTAAACCTCTAAACAGCTAAGTCTCCTCCATTATCTTCTGTGGTGTCCTACACTTCCTGTGGAGACTTAGTTATTTCACCTTACAAGAAGATCTACCATCTTATTCACTACATAACGTTATATATATATAGAGCCAAGGGTGGGCTCTAGAGTTTTGCACACTTTATTGGAGCTGTTATCTACCCACTATATCAAGTTATATATCTACCCATTCATATAAATATTTATAGACCCGAGAAAGAGAAAAACCCTCGAAAGCTTGTCTTTGAAATATTGTTAGTCTAATAAAAAAAGGTATCATTACATACTGCAATTCTCTGGTGTTTTGGCATCTTATATAATTTTATTTTTTTTAAATGTATTTATTACTGGCATTTATAAAGCACAAACATATTCTGTAGTGCTGTACAATTGGCAAAAAGACAATGCAGTGTAAACAGGCCAATACAAAAAGGTAGAGGACCCTGCCTGTGATAGATAGATTATATATATATATATATATATATATATATATATATATATATATATATATATATATATATATACATATATACATATACATATATACATATACACACACATACACACACACACACACATATATATACACATATATATATACATACATATACACACACACACACACACACACACACACACACACACACACAGTTCCCTCCCCTAGCCCTGGAGATAATTAAGTCTGATAAAATAATAACTTAATTATCTCCGGGCTGAAAAATCACTTTTTTACCCAATAACTGGAACACCCCTTTATACTTGGGGTATCCCCACAAATATGTCCCCTGATAGCCCTGATCTGGGTGACCAACATATTCGAATTTCACCCAGATCGGTTCAGGGGTTCGCGAAAACTATGGATGTCTTCTGTGACCGGCTCACCCTGGGCTGTATGCCCAAAACAGTTCCATGAGTTTGGTGGGTTTTGCCGGTCACTTTAGAAATAGCAGAAAAACGAACAAAGTACCGAATGGATCCCTCTGGCTCCTAGCAGCGT
>OW240922.1:40506553-40524053 GCA_933207985.1 Pelobates cultripes | reverse complement strand
GCTTGACCAATCCTCACCTCCTCTGTGCATCTTCATTCCATAGTTTTATTGCAAGCCTTTTTTGACCCTATCATCTCTGTCTTCTCCAGTCTGAGGTTTAAAAAAGTTCCCTACTGCAAACCAGAACATTGCTCATTGCGGCAGAGTTCATGTCAGACGCATCAAGGGAGTGGTGATCTCTCTGCTCTCCACCCTTGCGCGCCGTTTGCGGATGCTGGGAGCCGGAACATGACGTCATATTCTGGCTCCCGGCATCAATAGACAGCCTGCAAGGAAGCAGAGCAGAGAGAACACAGGTCCCTCGCCGCGTTGGACACGAACTCTGCCGTCCACTGCACTGAAGCCCCACTGGACCCCAGGGACAGATCCACGCCAGCTCTCCAGGTGGGGAGGCTGGGTGGACATTTAATATTAATAATGTGTGTGTGTCTCTACATGTGTATGTATGTCTTTATGTATTTATGTATGGGTCTCTGTGTGTGTGTGTGTCTGTATGCATGTGTATCTGTTTGTCTGCATGTGTGGGGGGAAGAGAACGTGTGGGGTAGGAGGTAGATGTATGTGAGGGGGAGAACATGTGGGGTAGGAGGTAGATGTATGTGGGGGGAGAACGTGTGGGGTAGGAGGTAGATGTATGTGGGGGGAGAACGTGGAGGTAGGAGGTAGATGTATGTGGGGGGGAGAACGTGTGGGGTAGGAGGTAGATGTTTGGGGGGAGAATGTGTGGGATAGGAGGTAGATGTTTGGGGGGGAGAATGTGTGGGGTAGGAGGTAGATGTATGGGGGGAGAACGTGGGGTAGGAGGTAAATGTATGAGGGGGAGAAAGTGTGGGGTTGGAGGTAGATGTATGGGTATTGTGTCCTATTGGTTAACAATTTATTTATTTTTATTTTCATCAATAGAAATGTTTGTTTATATCAGTACATTACATTTATACCTGACATTCCAAAAAGGAGATTTTTCAGAGGAAATAACAGTTCTCTCTATCAGAGTCTACGACTGCACAGCAAAAACAGACTTGAAGGAAAAAATAAAAACAAACATCTAAAAGCCAAACTATTGAAATAGTGGAAAGAGAGATGAAACCGACAGCTATCATGTATAAACAATATGAATATTTTACTTGTTTGAAGTTTAACAATCCTTAACGAGAAACTGTCACTATGATAGAATTTACACCATTAAAATGTTACTATAACCCCCTTTTCACTATAATCACCCCCCCCCCCCCATTTATAAACACCCTGACACTATTAACTTTGTCCAGCCCAATATTTATTAAGACAAATTATTAAATAAGAATAAAACTCACAGGGCAGCCTGCAAGCATAGAAGCAGATTACATCTGTTGCCAGCAGTTATTCTGCTCAGACAACAGATGAATCGCTTAACATAAGATATATCTTATGTACAGCTTGCAAAAATGACATGAAATGGTCATGAGCCTGGACTAAGCCTTAAATGTACATTGAAAACATATCATTTGTGTTAAATAAACACTCCAAATACCATTACCACTACTGATAATGTCAGTGATTATTCCCGACTGTTAGTAGTAAAACAGTTTGTGAATGTTTTTTTTCTTCTTACCTGGGATCTACCAGGTGCAGTTACCTAACCCCATTACGAATACTGGACAGCATTAGAATACAAATATGTCAACTGATCGTTCTCAGCCAATGAGCAAAGCCCTGCACTACAAGCTTAGCTCAGGTGAGTAAGTGAAAGCTCCTACTTAGGATATTCTGGCGTTAATAGCAAGCTGTAGTGGTTATGGTAGTTGGAGAGTTCCTTTAACTTTTTTTTTTTATGAGATGCTCCATTTTATTTAAAATTTAATTTAAAGATAAACCAAATTACATCATAATCCAGTTCAGGCAAGGCAAACAGACAACCCAAGCAGCTCAACGTTCTTTATTTGCCAGGCATTACCCAGAATGCATTGCAAACTTCTAAGCCACAAACACAATTAAAACAATAGGAATAAATAAACCCCTTAAATAGGAACCATCATGTTTATGGATATTACAACAATGAAGAAAATGGTGAAAATCACTTAGAATTTGTGGTGTTTGTTGCTGGTTTATTTTATTTTTTATTTTATTTTTTTTACGTGTGATGCATGCATTTTTTAAAACTTATATGAAAGATTTAGTAAATAAAAAGGAAAATCAGGGCAAAC
Organism: Pelobates cultripes; assembly: GCA_933207985.1. Taxonomy (NCBI): domain Eukaryota; kingdom Metazoa; phylum Chordata; class Amphibia; order Anura; family Pelobatidae; genus Pelobates; species Pelobates cultripes. The sequence continues at coordinate 40,521,870 of OW240922.1, read as the reverse complement.
AGTGCAGATAAGGAAGAGAAATAAAACATTATCAAATGTCTCCACTTCTTTGCATAGAAGACAGGGAATCAAGATGGAGGTGACCAGTTGCAAGAGGAAAAGGTGTTAATTTCTACATTTTAATTTTTCTTTTCCAAACCTGTCAAATACAAATATATAAATATATTGGATAAATAATTAACAAAGAGAGCACAAAAAATAACCATGTAGGAGATCAACCCCCATGGGGGTGTGTGTGTGTGTGTGTGTGTGTGTGTGTGTGTGTGTGTTCTCAAGAGGATCAATAGAATATCAATATTAGGAATAAATCCTACAGAACAAAAAAAAATGTATATAAACTAATAGTGGTGAAAAAATCTGAATAAAGCAATATAAAACAAGGAAATATAAAATAAAAGTAAATGGAAACTGGAAAAGAATAAAAAAAAAAAAAATAAAAAAAAGAAATCAGAGACTGTCCCCTCTAATACTGTGGAGAGTAATTACACTGAAATTAGCAATAGAGTAAAATAAATGTAAGAAGGTAAAGTAACAAAAAGTAAGTAACAAATTCTAAATAGTAACTTATGAGTTGACCGGAGAGGGAAAGCAAAGATATAATGCAGTAAATTGTCTATTAGAGCGGAAGGGAATTATAGAGCATAGATAGGCAAGTACAGACCGTCTCTACACTACTGGGCCTTTGAGGGCACCCCTTAATAAATGCTAATCCTCCCTCCCCTCACTTCGGAGAAATAGAAGATATCCTGAAGAAAATTAATACAAATAAAATATAATTAAATCACTGAACACCTCGTGGGTGAAGTAAAAAATCAAACGAACAGAGAATCCTAGTGTGATAAAAAGGATATAAAAGTATATATATATTAAAAATCCTGGAGAGTGACGGCTCCCCTTTAAGAAGATGTGCTATTTTAGAGATAGGACACAGAGGATACATGCAAAACAAAAGTGTCGTTTAAAAGCAGCTGTCCTGGCCAGTTTGTGTTCAATTCAAACACGGAGATGGTCTTTTCCTTCCTGTTCAACAGAATCCAGTATGCGCTAGGACACACGTGTGCAAGTAACACGGCATTCCATAGTTATTTCTGAAAAACCTAGTGCTGCCCATGAGGCAGATGTTTTCCTTTTACTTCATTTCCCTGGAAATATACAAAATCTGGGACACCGGCTATAAGCTGCAGGGCAGTACACAAATTGTAGAAGTATGAACATCTTGTGAGTAGAACAGCATGTATGAAAGAACAGTTATAGAAGATTCTATGGAACAAAATAAACAATTCTTGCGGTTCTAGAATTTCTTAATTATCAAATGTAAACATGTCACAGTTGTGTACGCCAGTGTTTATGGCACAAATAAAACCCTACACTTCAAAAGGCATGGAAGTGTGGCGGCCAAGGCTGCCTAACAAGGGTTCCCCATGGGTCCAAAGAACCCAGGCAGTAATTTTAGTGGAGCAGCAGGTGTCTTTGCATGTGTCGCTTTTAGGAAGCATCACTGCGTCTATGTGTATGAATCTGCCTTTGTGTGTGTGATTTTACATGTGTAAGTGTGTATGGTTGAAAAAAGAAAAAAAAAACACTTAAAAAAAAATAATAATAAACTTACAAGGGTATTAAGCTCTGTGGTAGAAGGAAAATGCATTGACAACCTTGACTCGGTTTTAAAGAAGCTGTACCAATTTTACCAGTATTAACTCAAGAGAATGAAACAGCTGAAGCAAGTAGCTGAAAGTTTACAGAAAAAAAAAAATTAAAGAAATTTCAGTACTTACAGAACATAAAATGGGTGTCAAGCAAAGCCAGTGCTCTCTCTGCACTTGTCAAAGACTGGAAATGTGTGGCAGTCAACCTTGAAAAAGTGTTGCTGCAGAAAAACTGATTTTAAATTTGTTCACATGATCCATTTTCTGATTGGCTACTTTGAAATTAAGAACCTCTCCCTTTCATTTCAAAACGGAAAAGCTCTTCTTAAGCATTATCGAGTTCAATGTTAAAAACACTTTTATCGGTAAACTCACTCAAAGATCTTCCAAAGCAGCAGGAGGAGATATATATAACCGGGACATTACTTAATGGACTGTATCAAAATGTACAGTTTCACGAGCTCAGCAATAATGCAACTTCTATGATCCAGCATGGTGTTAAATATGTCTAGCGATTTCTGATTCAGAGCAATACTGAAAATTCCACGGCAGTGTTTGATACCTTTACCTGGCCATCAGGAACAGCCTTACAAGACTATGGAGACAATGCTGTAATTTTCAGCATTGTCTCAGCATTTCCAGAATCAACGGTCACTGCCTGAAATGCATTACAAATGCATGCATGCAATCCACAAAAAGTGGTATGATTATAAAGTCCTTGGAAAAGGACAGAAACTGGCTGAATGAACTTCTGGATTTGGCACTATCCAACATAGACACTCTCCAGTTTTGGGACACTTGTCTATAGTTTCTGGGTTGCCTGTCTCAACCGCATGTTGTGAGAAATGGTTCAGCTTAATGAACTTTGTAAAATCACCAATGCAGCAAGAAAGTTTAGGTGATTTGTTAATGGCCAACATGAATGGGGCCATCAGTGAAGGAGATTGATCCTGCAAAGGCGGTCAATCATTGGTACTTTAAAAATACAAGGCATGGTCAGGGCCACGAAAAGCCAAGTGAGAAAACTGATACGTGGAATAAAACATCTGGTGTGTCACATGGAATATATTCATTATCTTAAGCTAAATGACCATGAGGTTTTGATTCTAGCCTTCCTTATGTTTAAATGTAAGATCTGCAATTTTTTTTGTTCAAAGCAAATTTGTCAAGCCCTTATATAGAACCAGGGCCAGATTAAGAACCCAGTGGGACTGGTGCTGAATCTTATCGACCAAAAAAACAAACAGTCATACCTCTCAAGCGTCATGTATCTGATGGAGTTGGTGTTGGAGGGAAACTCAAAGGATGCAGCTATAAGAAAACACATACTTTGTGCTAATCTCTCTCTAATTTATGCTTTCATCTTTCAAGTAAATCCATACCCTCTAACAGCAGTGTCCAGTGAAGCAGGAAATCAATGGGCAGGGTAAAAGGGTGGGCCATTGACGTGAATCACGTGACTGGAACTGCCAAAAGGGGCGAACATGCCCAAAAATGGGGCATGTCTGTCCAAAGAATTGGAAGGCCAGCCTGGCATCAGTGTCCTTATGTATCACAGTGTCAGTGTCCCCATGTCGCCCAGTCCCCTAGTCTCCCAGCTAGTGTCTCAGTGTCCCCATGGCTCCCAGTGTCCCCAAATGTTTGTGTCCCCCTGTGACACTGGGAAAAATGGGGACACAGACATTTGGGGACACTGGGAGCCATGGGGACACTGAGACACTAGCTGGGAGACATGGGGACACTGGGAGACATGGAAACACTAGTGTCTCCGTGTCCCATGTGTCTCCTTATGCCTCACAGCGTCCCCATGTGTCTCAGCATCCCCATGTCTCACAGTGTCCCCTAGTGTCTCAGTGTCCCCATGTTTCCCAGTGTCCCCACGTCTCCCAGTGTCCCCTAATGTCTCAATGTCACCATGTGTCCCCTAGTGTCTCAGTGTCCCCATGTCTCCCTGCTGCCTTTCCCGTCATCCTTCACATACCTGAACTGTAGTCTGTCTCTGCAGGCTGGGAGCTGCTGTCTGGTCTCTCTGTGCTGTGTTGCGGATTAGTGAGTAGAGAGAGGCAGGGAGATGCTGTAACCTCCTATCCCTTCCTCGTTCCATACATAGTGACCCCTACTGGCCGGTGCTGGTATTGCAGAGTAATCTCCGTTTATACTGAGAAAAATAGTTGCATTTGTATTTCCGGTATTACTGCAATACCGTCATGGCCAGGCAGCCTCAAATACCGGCTGTGCCTTAAAATACCAGTAAGGTGGCAAAACTAAGTGTAGTGTGTAAAAAAAAAAAAAATTTTTTTTTTTTAATGGGCCTATTCCATGGGCCTGGGCCTGGAGCTGCAGCTCCATCAGCCCCTATGTTAATCCGGCCCTGTATAGAACAGAAGGTAGCACCTTCCACTAACTGGAATAAAAGGTTTTACTTAAAGGACCACTATAGTGCCAGGAAAACATACTCGTTTTCCTGGCACTATAGTGCCCTGAGGGTGCCCCCACCCTGTCAGAGTATTTATATCGGCAGACATTTTGTGCTAAGATAGAAACTAAAAGTGTATATTCTGAGTCACTCTGAACAGACCAGACTCCATTTTGTTATTCCAAGTTAACAAAGACAAAGAGACAAAGGATTTCTTTCTGTAAGACTGGCCTCTTTGCCAGAGCTAAGGAATGCATAGTATAAACAAGTGATAAGAGGAATATAATCAAATCTAAACTCAGACAATTGTGACAGAGAAGATTAAATAATTTAATATTTAACTGTCTATACATATAAGGTACCATTGTATGGAAAAGGGTAAACTTAGTTCATGATCTGTCATATCAGAAATTATAGCAGATTTGCAGACACATAGTCTGGACAAAATTTAAGAACCCCTTTGATCTTTGAAGGATACGTAAGTTATGGCCACTATCTAGATAGGCCAAAATGACGTCAAAATAGCCACCAGGAAAAGTTAACTCTTTCCTGGATAGGTATGTTTAGTGGGACAAGACTGCCCTCTACAGACCAAATAACTAATTGGCGATCTGGAAGATAACCACACCTCTAGTGCTTCTATTGGGTTATCAACTGATGACGTACAGAGAGTCTGGCCCTTTAAAAGTTAGGACAAAGGGAAGATAGAGGATACAAGATATACGAGAGAAGAGGCAGATGCAAGAGATGCAAAGGAGAGGAGAGAGGAATTGGAAGTTTGGGGATTCCAACTCAGATAACATCTGAGACTAACACTCTACTCCTAAAACTCTAACACTTAGAATTTACTGACTTTCTAACCAACACCTCCATGCAGAGAGACTACCAATCGGATGAAATATCTACTCAACTGGTAATTATACTGGTTTCATTTAATTAAATTAAATTAATTAAAATGTATTAATAGTATTATATATGACTGGATAAAGCACGGTCAGATTTCCATATTAAGAAATCTTAGTTAACTAAGAATATATAGTTATAAACATTCCATTCTGCAGGTGGAATTAAGAATAATTATATATTGATGTGATATTATCACGTGTTAGCATACCGTTGTTTTTATCCAGGTGTATTGATTTGCTCTAAATTAAGATAGATATCTTTTAGACAAATTAAAAATCTGCTTATATAATGTGGTAAATTCTCTTATTGGATGATTTTAAGAAAATGACTAATGAACTGGGTTAAATGTTATTTTATTTAAAAATTACATAAGAATAGATCTTAACTACCTAGGAGATCTAGCCAGCATTGAAAGGGTTATTCTAACTGTCTGCTAAACTTTACGACCTTACGCTGCACTCTGAGGAATTCTGTTCTTCTGTGAAAAGTTTCACTTTCAGCCTGTGTTAAAGATAGTCATAAATAATTCTTGACAGGAAATGCTATTTAGCCATTGTAACGTAATACCCATTTCTTTGTATTGCATATAATTTTATACTGAATATTCATTGATTATTGTCATGCATGTTACATGTTATTATTAATTATTGGTTATCATAAATAAATCTATTTTTATAACAAATCGTGAATATTATTTATATGAAATACATTCCACTTAACACGATAAACGTTCTTTGGGATCTGAGAACTGAATTAGTGGGCAATTCTCACTGTTACTATTATTATCCCATAAATATCCCCACATATTGGAGGCACGGTGCTGAGATCGTTTAAGTTGAAATTGTATTTCATATATAATAATAATATTGGTGTAATTCATGCAATTTAATCTTAATATAGAAAAGAGTTTTGTATTGAGATTAATCAATAAAATAAAAATAAAAATGGCCAGTGGCAGTGATAAATCTGTAACAGATAATACTGAAATAATTGAAGACCTAAGAAAACATGCTCTAGTTCATATTCATAAACATATGAAAAATGATGCAACCTATGAGGTTTGGTTGAAAAGCATAGAATGGGAAGCTAAACACACCATTCTAACTGATGAACACATCATCATATATCTTAAAGAAATTGCTGAACAAAAGAACATAGAAAGGAAAATGGCGTACATAATACACTCTTGGCCTTTCTTTATGACAGCACTTCTTAAGGTGTGTGATGAAAACAAGTCACTGAATGCCAAACTGGACACGTACAGTGACGATCTGGGCATTCAAAATGGGAAATACCAAGATTTACTTGCTGAGCATAAAACTCGTCAGGCTGATCATGAAAAAGAAATGAAAGCTTTGATGGATAAATATGCACAGGAAATAAATCAGCTTAAAATGCAATTGGATGAGTATGAAAAGGAGAGTCAGAAATTAGACAGTGAGGTTGGTAGTCATCATTCTGTGCCAAAAAGTTGCACAAAAATGCAAGAAAAGACTATTTGTAAATCCCCTCCTTATTATGATTTTCCCACACCAAACCAGGTTTTCATAAAACAGTCTGTAAGTAAAGATGTGAGTAATTCTAAAAAATCACCTGTGGAACAAGATTCCCCATCTCATGACATTACCAAGCCATCTTGGCAATCTTGGGCAGAACAGTTTGAAAAAGCTGTCTTGGCCAAACTTGAGAGGGAGAGTCCAATTCAAGTGATAGGAATGAAAACAGACATGGTTCTGTACACTGGCAGAACTCTGATGCAGATCAGAATTGTGACAGTGAACAAGAAGCTCAGAGTGATGGGAGTGAAAGTGATTGCACTATCCACTCTGAAGGCCATGTAACTGATATGCCATCTGCACTGTTGTACGGGTCTAATTCCTCTTCAGCAGACAGATCGCATAGACGTTTACCCAAACACAGAAACAGAGATCGTAAATCAACGACGCCTGTTTATGAAACACCAAAGGTCATCAAATTCCTTAGAGAGACTGTCCCACAATTTTCTAGAGGTTCAGGAAACATATCTGAACATCTGGAAAATTATGATAGAGCAATGAATTCATTGGGCATGTATGATGACATTCACAAGAAATGGTTCATTACATGGACCTTTGATTCAATGTGCCGTGTTTATCTAGAAAGTCTTCAAGCTATACAGTTAATGTCCTGGTCCAAGATGAAATATGAAATAATCATGGAATATGGTAAGTATAAAACCATTGCTTCTGCAAAGAAGGCGCTTTATAACTTAAAGTGCCGCCCAGATCAAAGCCCCAGAGAATTTTTAATAATTCTTAAAAATGCATACTCCGTGGCCCAAAGAAAACCCAGGTATGAAAGCACAGACTTCAAAGATCTGTATTTTCATGCTATGCCGGTAAACATACAAATGAATCTCGCAAGAGATTACGATTGTAAGTTACCATTAGAATGGCTAGTCAGTCAGTGCATGAAGTTGTATACTATACACCATGCACATGACGAAAATCAGCCAAAGGTTAAGAAACCTGATGATAAAATGGTGTCAGAGACTAAAATTCAGTTAGGTTTAGAAACCCAACAGAAAAAGAGGACCTATTCCGAGGTTCTGAAAACACCAAAACCTCAGAAACAGGAAAATGCCAGAAGCAATTCTGCAAATTCCTCTGATAATAACTCTGAAAGATCCAAAGCCAATGGGAATAAACGCCCCTGGGTTAATAAGAACCAAGGCAATTCCCAATGGAGAAGGAATCCTCAGGGAAATAGGAGATATGGAAACAGAAATAACCAATCTGCTTCCAATAACTCCCAACAGTCTCAGCCATCCCAACCAAATTCTAATGGGCAAAGACAAAACGGCATTGGGGGAAATAATTTGCGTCGTCAGGTTGGTCAACTGACAGACCAGATGGGCAAATTAATGGAGGAAATGACAAAGATTAACGAAGTCTTTGCCAGAAATCCTTTTTTAGGGATAGCTCCAATTGCAGAACTACCTGTGCAAACCCAGCAACAACAACAGGTGCCGCAGCAATAATAGCCACTGTGACTAAACAGGCTAGGTTATCAGTAGATGTAATGCCTAACCCTGTTTCCTTTCCAGGTACTAACAGTCAAACAAACAATAGTTGTGTTAGAAAACCTATTGCCTATCCCGTTACTTCACTTTCGGGTGAAGGAGGCGCGACGTGTTCCTCTGTTTTTTCATTTCAGCCAAAGGCTAAAGTAGCCCCAGCAACCACTAGTTTCCGGGATCCAGACCTGAAAGGGTTAACTGATGAGATGCCGACCACTAGTTCCCGCTTGACAGTTCAAGTTATTCCTAAAAAGGGATGGGCCTGTGGGTAAGACTGAGCATTCCTCAGTACAGGTAGAAACTACTGCTGTGACCGGTAATGTATGGAAAACAAGTAATATGTTGACACATTCTAAATTCTTATGTGAATTAGAAGAACATGAAGGAAGGTACTACATGTCTGTAGAAATACAGGATTCGTTACCCCAGCCTTTTTAAAGGGTTAATAGATACTGGTTCACAAGCCACTATCTTATCCAATACCTACTTCCAGCAGGTAATGGACTTAGCAACGGATAAGCCGAAGCTAAGAGGATTCCCCAATGCTCTGTTGAGTGTAGGAGGAAATGCCCTTCATGTTATTGGCAATACCTGGTTAAAGTTTAAAATAGGTAACAAAACCTTTAGACACCCGGTGATAGTGGTAGATCTCCCCTATGACCGACTGATTCTGGGTATAGACATACTCAGGAGACTTAACACAATTATTGGCTGTGTGAATGGAATTGTATGGTCACAAGCTAAGGTTCCCATAACCTATGAGAAATCGCATGTTCAATCTGATCATAACTGCCATGTGATAGAAGAAAGACCTGACTCGATTGAGGTACATTTTAGAAATAGTCAGTCACCTGACATGACTATCCTGCAGGTGAATGATGCAATCGCACCTGTAGATGAGCATTCCGTAAGAATTGCTCCAGAGAGGATCCAGAATGTCTCTCTGGAAGGTCATGTTTTAACCATTTCTCTCCACAGGGACTATGTTGAATCTGTAGATCTGGCAGGTCATGCTCAATTCCTTGCCAGAATTGAAAGGGTTAATAACAACTTATTCTTTCCTATTCAGATAAATGACTTAGGAAGAAGTAGGAATGCAAAGCTGGACTTAAAGAGTGAGAACAGCTATATTAGCAGAAGTCTGTTAACCCCTTAAGGACACATAACATGTGTGACATGTCATGGTTCCATTTTATTCCAGAAGTTTGGTCCTTAAGGGGTTAAAGCAGATCGCTAATCCTAAAATGATCAGGTACTCTTCCCCACATGACAGGTGGATCCAGAATCTGGATGGCGAATCAGAGAGTCACAATGTGATAGCAAAATGTTTACTATCTATTTCCATCAGAAATAAGACAGTTAAACATTTATTCCTAGTGATAGACGAACCTCGCTATCAGGTTTACGTTGGCAATGATGTCATACATCGCTTTGCCATACACCTTGACCTGATTAATTCCAACTTGTGGACAAGGTTAAAAGGTAATCCTTGTGGATACCTTCACGAGGAAAACGCCCTAAAATCAGGACAAATACTCCCATATGCGGTAAGTATCAAAGTACCTGATGACATAACCATCCCACAGGGGACAAGTAAGTTTCTTTTACCCCTACAGGTCAAGGAGGGTCAGAGATTGGAAAACTCTGATGCCCTAATCTGTTTATCCAACAGGATACAACAATTAGGGATGGTGGTAACACATACACCAATGGTAAGTATTGGTAAGAATCCCACCTATATCATGGTCAACAATGTTACACCCAATAATGTTACTTTACCAAAAGGAACATTATTAGGTCAAGCATTGGATGCTGAGTACTATACATTTGGTTTCCAAAACCAAATTATAGGCCTCATCCCTGAAGAATACTTAACTGAGGACGAAATTGTCGATCAAACATTCCATTCCTCCCCAGAAGGATTATTCACTATCCTATCTGTATATCCCTTCAACGTTGAAGAAGGCTCGTGTAAAATTGAAGAAGCATCTATCACCTTCGATCATCCGCTCAATGAGCAGGAATCACAAGAGTATCACGACCAAAGAGAAAAGGTAAGTCAACACCGAACTGACCTAACTTCTAGGCTCGAAGAAGCTTATGAGATAGGCCAGCCTGAAATCTTTCCAGGATTTCAGGAAAGGCTAGAAGAGCAAATATCTTTAGCTGACGGTTGCTCCAATGATGCTGAGCGGCAACAGCTAAAGGAAATCCTTTTGGAATTCCAAGATATTTTTGCCAAAGATTCCTATGACTGTGGGTTAACTAACCTCCACGTAGCCAGAATACAAACTGATCCAAATTTACCACCTGTATTTATCAAACAATATAGACTCCATTAGCGTCATATGATGGTCTACAAGACATCATTCAGAATTTAAAGGAAAGGGGCATTATACGTCCAGTGCACAGTTCGTATAATAATCCGATCTTGGGGATTCTGAAACCTAATGGACAATGGCGTTTATGCGCTGACTTACGACAGCTAAACAAACGCGCCTATATGTCTGGTTGGCCAACACCATACATAGACCAATGTTTGGTACAAATGCAGGGATCCAAAATATTCACTGCCATTGACTGTGCGCAGGGATATTGGACTGTACCAGTCCATACTGAAGACCAATACAAATTGGCCTTCACATTTGGAAAGCAGCAGTATAACTGGACCCGTATGCCTTTCGGTTACATAAACTCTGGTCATGAATTCACTGTGTTCATGCATAAAGCTATGCCTGACGCACTCGAGAGAGGAACGTTATCATATGTTGACGATGTCTTGCTGAAAAGCACTTCCTTTGATAAGCATATTTTAGAGATTAGACATGTTCTCACTCAGTTAAGAGAGGCAGGGATCAAACTGTCTTTACAAAAGGCGCAATGGTGTCGCACCCATGTCAATTTCCTCGGACATGAGGTAACTTCTGAAGGATTAAATCCCCAGAGGAAGAAGGTTGAAGCCGTACTAAAGGCTAAAACACCTTCAAACATCAGGGAATTAAGATCGTTCCTTGGTATGACTAACTACTCCCGTAAGTTTATAGATAACTATGCAGAAATAACTAAACCACTCTTACACCTGCTTTAAAAGGAAACTACCTGGAACTGGGGGGAGCCTCAGGACCAAGCGGTAAGTGAACTGAGGAGGAAGCTCACCCAGGCACCCTGTTTAGCATACCCAGAGGGGGGTAAACCTTTCTATCTGGAGACAGGATATACCGATTTAAGCATAAGTGCTGTTCTGTATCAGAAGCAGGACAGTTTAAACAAAGTTATTGCATATGCTAGCAAGACTTTGTCACCTGTTGAAGTTAAATTCAACACGTGTGAGAAGGCATTATTGTCGACTGTCTGGGCACTACAAAATTTTCGTAGCTATATCCAAGGTGAGAAAATAATTGTAGAAACAGCTCACCAACCTCTACAGTATCTGCAGAGTGAAAGAATCAGAGACGGTAATCTCTCTAACAGTCGGATTACTGCATGGACTCTATCCTTACAGGGATGGCCGTTAGAAGTCCGTTATAAACACAATAAGAGAAGCCCAGTTGCCCAAGGTTTAGCAGAATTACATGACTGTACTGCTCCATCTCTGGATGATAATGACACCGGAGATGACTTCCTAGAAGAGCAACTGCTATCCCCTTATAAAGTTTATGACGAGGAATACTGTCGACCACTACCGTGGGTATACATTGATGGTTGTTCATATCACCACGTCGTTGGTGCAGAACGGAAGTTAGTTGCAGGTATCGGAATCGCCTGGACAGGTGATTATCCCAATGTATCTATAGGATACAATATTGGTCCCAAAAGCAGTCAGATAGCCGAACTCTGTGCAGTATATAAGACCATTCAAATGGCAATAGAATATGGTATCAAAGAAATTGTTATTATAACTGATTCCAACTATGTTCGCAACAGTTTCGTCGAATATCTGCCTAGCTGGAAACGTAACCAAATGCTGAAAAGCAATAACAAACCTGTTAAACATGTGAAATTGTTTTGTAAAATCGATGAACTGGTTAAGGAAAATGGTTTATCCATATATTGGAAGAAAACCAAAGGCCATTCTAAAATAGAAGGTATTGACAAGGATGGTAATGACTTAGCTGATTCACTGGCAAAACAAGCTGCCATCAATGGTGAAACCCTAAACATTGATGATCTTATGGGTTCAATTCATGTTGAAGCCATAACCAGACGACAGGCTAGAGATAATGCCGACTTAAATGTCGTGCAATGGAGTCAAGAAGCTCCTAGTGAGGACCTGATTACTAGTCAAAAGAATGATCCCGTCATAGGCATATTCTATAAACATATAGAAGACCCTACTGCCAATCCTATCACAGATGAGGATTGCAAAGATAATGAAGATTTACGAATCTTGATGAGATATAAAGTCCAATTTAGTATCATGGATGGGTTACTGGTCAGAACTTCTAAACATGGTATACAACAATGGGTAGTCCCAACTGTATACAGAGGGTTGATGCTCCAACACGCACATGATGCACCTACATCTGGGCATCGTGGTGATAAGATCACATATGAGATATTGCGTGATTATGCATATTGGCCACACATGTTAAGGGATGTTAAGACATACTGTCAGGGATGCTTGATTTGTCCGCAACATCAACCCCATGGTCCAACCCATCGTGCACCACTTCAGAAGAGGGGGGTGTCATTACCCTGGTCTGATATTCAAATTGACTTTATAGGTCCTGTAACAAGATCTTCAAGAGGTAATAAATACATGTTAACTGTTACATGTATGTACACAAAGTGGATAGAATGTTTGCCTTGTAAAGAGAACACGAGTACCGTGTGCGCCACTTTGTTGATTAACCATGTCTTTTCCAGGTTCGGTCTGCCTCAAAGAATTGAGTCAGATAGAGGTAGTCATTTTACCAGCGAAGTAATGGCTAGGATGTGGAATATTCTAGGTGTTAAACGAAAGCTACATATTGCATACCGCGCTGCGTCTAGCGGGGGGGTAGAGCGATATAACCAGTCTATCATTAATATTCTGAAGAAGTATGTTAAGGAGTCTGGTAAAGACTGGGACATTAAATTGCCCCTAGTTTTAATGGCGATTAGAGCTACACCTAGCACCGCTACCAAATTGTCACCTTTTGAATTGATGACAGGAAGAAAGATGGTTTTACCACAGCATTTACTATATCGTACTTCGGATCATAACTTGATCAATGCTGCCACTACGCATCAGTATATTGAAGATTTGCGCAAGCATTTACAGCATGCATTTGCTTTTGCTCAAAAGAATCTAGAAAAAGCAGCGACAGGGGTTAAGACCTATTACGATTTAAAAACCACGAAAAAGGAATATGAAATCACAGATCAAGTCTATCTGTATAACTTTGCGCGAAATCAAGTTAAGGAAAAGAAATTCTTACCTTCTTGGAAAGGACCATATGTCATCATTGACAAAATTTCCCCTGTAGCGTATAAGATAAAAATTCCTAAGGATGGTGATTTTATTGAAAAGTGGGTTCACATTAACCAGTTGCGTGCTTGTCATCCTAAATCTCAATTAAGGATTATAGGTGCGGATTCAGACGCAGAAGGGTGAACGACTAACCTGGATGAATGCTTGATTCATGTGGTATAGTATGATGTGAATTGTTGTGATGTGCCATGATCTCATGTACGTTCATGTCATTAACCATTTCCTTGCCATCCAATAACTACATTTTCTAAGCAGGTTACTAGCTTGTTTAGCTGCTATTGGCGAATTACTGAAGAGTCAGTAATAAATGTAGTGAGGGATGAAGTTATAAAAATAGAATTAGAGAGAATACATATGTTGATGAATCGTAATAATGTGTTGTCCTAGGCCAAGTGATGTCACACTGTTATAAGTTTGTATGCTTAACAAACCTTAAATCATTAGTAGATAAGTCTGAAACGAGTTCCTGATCCGTGACTGTCGAAAGATGTCCAAGAAGGATGTGGCGTGTTTCTGGATCGTACTGCTCCTGTGCCAAGAGCTACGGACCGACCCGATCGCAGAGATGGGACCATCCTCCGGCATCCTGATTCAAGAGACACCAGGGTTCATCTTAACAGAGAAGAGGATCCTGACCCGACGTGTGTTCGTCAGCTTGGACCCTAAGATTTCCATCGAGAAGGCATACAACATTTCATCGATGCAGCTTCCTGAGTTACAGACTTGGTACCAGATGCACCTCCAAAGAGCACAGGACCGTGTGCGAAACATCTTGGAGCAAGCCCGGAAACCATTTGTATCCAGTTCTATTCCGATGAGCAACCGACCTAAAAGGTTCCTCACCGCTATAATTGTTGCATTAGTTTGTGCCACTGTCGGTGCAGTTGTCGCAACTGGAATGTCTGCAGCCAACTCTATTACTGTCCAAAAGATGGATATGGAAATCTATACGCTAAAGCAACACATTAACGATATTCATCAGGTGATAAATCAGCAAAGAACACTTCTCCAAGACGTGTTAACTATTGTGGAAGACACAGTTGTCACAACGAATTTGCATTCGGAGTTAATTGCCAAATCCACTGAGTTGCACCAAAGTCATGACTTATTTAAGCGTGAACTTCTATTTCTGCATGACCCAATATTGTTCCACACACTTGCTTTTCTTGACGAAGTGCAAACTGGAATGATCGAATTGGCAGGGGGACGCATACCTCTGTATTTGGTATCCAAGGATATTGTTCATGCGATGCTTGCCAATGTGGATGGAGAGACAATTGAGCCTATGCAATTAAATCTGGCCTTTGAGATGGGGAGCGCTATACCTCTCTTAATTGATCCGGAACGTATGGAGATTTGCTTTTTATTGACCATACCATATGTAATTCTCAAAGACATTTTTCAAATGAAAATAATGTAATATGTAATAATGATATTATGGTTGATTGTACTAAGTGTAAAGTTCAAAACTCTTACAGGTACAAATATATACAAAAATGTTCATTCCATGCACGGGCCTATGTTAGAAATGATGTGATTGCACAATATGTCTGGTAACTTCTATAGTGCTTATTCATAAGCTAAATTAATTTTTGGCTATGAAATGCACTAAAGGGGGGTTATGTCAGAGTATTTATATCGGCAGACATTTTGTGCTATGATAGAAACTAAAAGTGTATATTCTGAGTCACTCTGAACAGACTAGACTCCATTTTGTTATTTCAAGTTAACAAAGAAGACACTAGATTTCTTTCTGTAAGACTGGCCTCTTTGCCAGAGATAAGGAATGCATAGTATAAACAAGTGATAAGGAAGGGG
>OW240922.1:40495650-40506453 GCA_933207985.1 Pelobates cultripes | reverse complement strand
TTTAGCATGACATATGACACAAACATTTTGTACTTTGCAGATTACTTTTTATATTTTTTTATACATATACAGATTGTGTAATACTGCCCCTGACTTAGGGTGACCACATTTCCTAACTGCCATTCAGTGACACTGTCAAAAATGCATTCCATACATTTTACTATCAGTCACTACCCCTCCCATTTATATTAGAACCTCACCTACCCCTTCCATGAATATTAGAACCACCCCTACCCCTCCCATGAATATTAGAACCACCCCTACCCCTTCCATGCACATAAGAACCCCACCTACCCCTTCCATGCATATTAACCCCCTTCCCCTTCCATGCATATTAGTACCCCCTAACCCCTTCCATGAATATTATAACCCACCCTACCCCTTCCATTCATATTAGTTCTCCCCTAACCCCATTCAATTATTTTTCTACCTCCCCCTTCCTCCCATCCATATTAGTAGACCCCCTAAACCCTTCCAATTATTTTTCTACCTACCCCTCTCCCCCTATCCTTATTTGTAGCCCCCCTAACCCTTTCCAATAATTTTTCTACCTACCCCTCCCCCCATCCATATTAGTAGCCCCCTAAACCCTTCCAATTATTTTTCTACCTTTGTCCCCCCTTTTACCTGACATAGCAGGGGGACCTCTGGATGTCTGGCAGGCGCAGTGTCAGACTGAGCGCCGGGTAGTCACGTGACACTCGGCCAGGGCCGGTGCAAGGATTTTTGCCGACCTAAGCAAAAGTAAAGTTTGCCACCCCCCATGTGACATCACAATGCCCCACCCATATGATCTGCCATGTTAACTAACGCCAGTGCTGGAGTGCCGCCGTGTTTACATTAAAAGGCCTGCAGGGACAGGCTATAGACACCAGAACCACTACATTAAGCTGCAGTGGTTCTGGGGACTATAGTGTTTCTTTAATGTGAGGTAAATTAGGGATTAGTGCCACGAATAATATACTAGATTGCCTACTTACAACCAAATGAGGATGATGATGGGCGCTAGCTGCAGGCTGGCTCCACTGGTCTGATGTAGAACAGGCTCTCTGGAGGCTGTTTGTAACTGTGCTCACAAAAATCAATGTTCTGGGAGAACGGGAAGCAGCTCCATTTTTTGGGGGCCCTTTACACAGCTCAAGGTCTGGGTCCCAGGGTCCACCTTCATGTACCACCAATGAGTTTGTTCACAGGGGGTGGAGTGTGTAGGGGATGTCCTGATATGTGTGTAAGGAATGCATTGTGTGAATCTCTGTTTGTATGTGTAAGGGCTGCAAGGTGTGTTTCTGTGTATGTACGGGATGCAGTGTGTGCGTCTGTTAGGGGTGCATTGAGTGTCTGTAAGGGGTGCACTGAGTGTGTGTAAGGAATGCATTGTGTGTTTCTGTGTATGTACGGGATGCATTGTGTGTAATGGCTGCATTGCATGTGTGTGTGTGTCTGTGTGTGTAATTCATTGTGTGTGTAATGCATTGTGTGTTTTTCTCTGTGTGTGATTGTGTGTGTGATGGATGTCAATCTCTCCCCCCTCCCTTGTCACTCTCATTCCCCCCCCTCTCTCCCTTGTCACTCTCATTCCCCCCCTCTCTCCCTTGTCCTCCTCATCCCCCCCTCTCTCCTTGTCCTCTTTCAGTCTCCCCTCTCCTGTCCTCCTCATTCTCCCCCCTCTCTCCCTTGTCCTCCTCATTCTCCCCCTCTCTCTCCCTTGTCACTCTCATTCTCCCCCCCTCTCTCCCTTGTCACTCTCATTCTCCCCCCCTCTCTCCCTTGTCCACTCTCATTCTCCCCCCCCCTCTCTCCCTTGTCCGCTCTCGGTCTCCCCCTCTCTCCCTTGTCACTCCTCATTCTCCCCCCCCCCTCTCATTTGTCACTCTCATTCTCCCCCCCTCTCCCGTCAGATTATTTCTCCTCCCATCAATTTCTTCTCCAATACCCCTGTCAATTTCTCCAACCCCCCTGTCAATTTCTTTCTCCCCCTCCCCTACCTCTGTTGTGGCCGAGCTCTGTATGGTCCGCGGGTACAGGGAGCTTTTGTTTCCTGTACCCGGCCGGACTAAAAGGAAGTGCACACTCAGTGTTAGTCCGGCCGGGTACAGGAGACAGATGTTCCCTGTACCCGCGGACTATACAGGGCTCGGCCACGCTACAGTAAGGAAGTGACAGGAGGGAGCGCTGAGCGCTTCCCTCCTGTCAGCCCCTCTCCTAATGCTGCGCCCGGGCGGTGCGACCTCATGTACGCACCAGACCGGGCAAAGCTGCAGCCGCCTGAGGCTCTCTACAGAGCGCTCGGGCGGCTGCAGCATGAGGGGGGGCGGTGCTCCTGCGCGGAGGGGGAGGTGCTCCCCTTCCCAGTCTGCAGTGCGTGCGGTTCCCTGATGGAGCCGCACGCAGCCCGAGGGCACCCACAGCCGGCGGAGCTGGGGGGGATTTCTCTGTAACCTGTCCCCCTGCATGATTTGCTGGGGGGGGGATGCGTGCCCCCATCCCTCTGGTTCCTACGCCCATGATTCTAACGCCTTCATTCAGGGCCAGATTTCCCATTAGGTAGAGTAGCACTTGTAATGTGCCTTTTGGAGCTTACATAGACTGGGGGGGAGAAGCAAGTACCAGGATCCTTGATTAGTGACTCTATATAGTCCAGTCAGCCTTAACGGACTACTCCACATCCATAAAGCACTTGAAATTGCTGTTTAGTGAATGGCTGAGTGCGCTGAATCTTGTATGTTGTATGAATTCTCCCTAGCAGCACCCTTATAAGTATGCATGTTCAGGTAACTGCAGCACTCTTTTTATTCCTCCCCCCTTTCTTGCAATATATTAATTTGCATTTTGACCATTTTTACTGTTAGCCATTTTCTCTGTATATTTTATGTATAGATCCTTTTGTAACCTTATATTGTATCAATACATGTGTGCATTTACTATACTGTTGCACTTTTTAGATAGAATGGATGCACAGAGAGATATACTGCATACATTATGGTGAAACTCAATACACAGGCATTTGTATAGAGCACCCGCCTTTCAAAGACTTCTACACCTCACTGAGAAGTCTGTGATTGGACAGCTGCGCACATCTCAATTTGAAGCCTTCAATTGGTCATTCCCAAGCACAGATAAAAATGAAGAAGCAGAGGGCTTGAAATAGCTGCAGATATTAGATATTTGTGTTCCAAAGATGGCGGTGCCGGGATTCCACGCTCTGCCCTTCCTTCAACTGACGTGCATGCCAAAGGCCTCCAATGGACCTATGTTGACTCTCGGGAGCACAAACAAACCACAAGCATACTGTGTGATATGTCTACTTCGCATTTTTTTTTTTTTTTTTTACAAACATATATAGTTACATAGCTGAAAAGAGACATGTATCCATCAAGTCCACCCTTTCTTATCTGTATTTGCTATTGATCCAAAAGAAGACAAAAAAATCCAGTTTGAAGCGCTTTCCAATTTTGCAACAAACTACGAAAATATTCCTTTTTAACCTGAGAATGGTAGTAAGATCTTGAATAAATAAAAATTTATATCCCTAAATATTATGGTTTTGCAAGTATTCATCCAATTGCTGCTTAAATATCTGTATAGACTCTGATAAAACCACCTCTTCAGGCAGACAACTTGCATCGTGAATACATACTGAAAGTATGTGCGTAACTTGTTCGCCCAAGTACAATTGCACATCTTATCTATGTCGGTAAATGTTCACTCTTACCTCATGGTGCCGTAGCTGAAAGCTCTTTCCATCGTGGTAGCAATTGTAGGTTCTTAGATGAGACAGCAGATCTGACCTGAAAATTAGCAAAAATATATTTCAGTGCATCATTTTACCCTTTGCAATAGTCATGAAACGTATACATAATTATTATTTATAATTTTGCTGTGATTATAGGGCTTTAAACAAAACTATTTTTACATTTCAGAATTTATTTTTTGTTTTTCTGCCTAGGAAGGGGACTTTGGGGGTGCTGAAGCCCCGGATGTGGGACTATTTACCACAGTTCTAAGCAGATAATGGAGGAGTTAGGAGGATAATTAAAATTGTACATCTATAAACAGCATCTTCCTCATCCTTGGGCTTCCCTGACATATATATGCCATATATTATGCATATGCCAGGGAAGCCCAGGAAGGATAAGGAAAGGGAGAGATAATGGCAGATATTTCTGACGTCACTGTGCTACCTTTCACTAATAGTTATAGTAACTCCAACTGCACATTGCAAGGTGTATGCTCAGCTGCTAAGTGCCCACTTTATTTAAAGGGCAGGGGCTGTGACTCAGAGGATTGAACAGACTGATTTCATCCTGTTTCAAGCTGTAATGACTGTAGCCTCTGTTAAACCATGTTAGCTACGTCTTGGCTCCAAATTGATAATGTATATTATTCAGATTGCTAGCTGCAACGGTAATAAGGGGTCTATAAGTAAGTATCCTGATGCATTATAGGAACACTAGAGTGTTAGGAATTAGAGTTGAGCGGACACCTGGATGTTCGGGTTCGGCCGAACTTTGAAAAAAAGTCCGGGTTCGGGCTCGAACTCGACCCCGAACCCCATTGAAGTCAATGGGGACCCGAACTTTTGGCCACAAAAATGCCTCTAAAAAAACTCCTGGAAAGGGCTAGAGAGCTGCAAAAGGAAGTAAAATGGGGGTAAGAGTAGGACAAGTGCCCTGCAATCAAATGTGGATAGGGAAATCACTTAAAATAACATAAAAATTAAGAATACAGCTGAGCCATAAAATAGCACTAGATAGAATCTTTGATTTTAGCTTTGGAAGAACATAAAGCAAAATCTAAAGCATGGCTGTCAGGAGGATCAACAGAATTATCCATTTTGAGAGAGGGTTGGAGTGCAGAGTATTCTCTTTCATTGTTCAAACTGAGGTCAACTCCTGATGCATGGAGAAAATGCCTTCACAAGCTTCTGCTATTGTGTACATAGTTTATACTAAGTGACCCATAGGTTGAGGAGGTGGTGACCATGGCGGTGGAGGAGGAGGATGAGGTAGCCAACACTGTATTTTATGTTTTATTTATTTATTTATTTTAATTGTGATAGCCCACAAAATATTGCGACATACAAATAACGAAACATTTGCAGCCTGCAGTGCATTTCTTGCAGTCCTGATGAATGGAGAAAAGGCCTTCACAAGCCTCTGCCAATCCCCGCTTGTAGGATACGTGTAGAGGGTTAAGTCGAAAGACAGTTTATCAGCTGTTTGCTTGTGTGAGCTGTACTGGCCGCACGGCACCTTAACTACCATGGGGCACTGTGCGGCCACAGCTCACACAGCCCCCTCAAGCCAGGGCCGGTGCAAGGATTTTTGCCTCCCTACGCAAAAGTAAAGTTTGCCGCCCCCTCCCATGTGACATCACAATGCCCCACCCATATGATCTGCCATGTTAACTAACGTCAGTGCCGCAGTGCCGCTGTGTTTACATTAAAAGGCCTGCAGGGACAGGCTATAGACAACAGAACCACTACATTAAGCTGCAGTGGTTCTGGGGACTATAGTGTTTCTTTAATGTGAGGTAAATTAGAGTTTAGTGCCATGAATAATATACTAGATTGCCTACTTACAACCAGATGAGGATGATGACGGGCTCTAGCTGCAGTCTGGCTCCACTGGTCTGGTGTAGAACAGGCTCTCTGGAGGCTGTTTGTAACTGTGCTAACAAAAATCAACGGGAAGCAGCTCCATTTTTTGGGGGCCCTTTACACAGCTCAAGGTCTGGGTCCCAGGGTCCACCAGTTTGTTCACAGGGGGTGGAGTGTGTAGGGGATGTCCTGATATGTGTGTAAGGAATGCATCGTGTGAATCTGTGTTTGTATGTGTAAGGGCTGCAAGGTGTGTTTCTGTGTATGTATGGGATGCAGTGTGTGTGTCTGTAAGGGATGCATTGAGTGTAACGATTGCATTGCTTGTGTATGTGTGTGTGTGTGTAATGCATTGTGTGTTTCTGTGTGTTTAAGGGATGCATTGAGTGTAACGGTTGCATTGCTTGTGTATGTGTGTCTGTGTGTGTAATGCATTGTGTGTTTTTCTGTGTGCAAGTGGTGCATTGTGTGTGATGAATGTCAATCTCTCCCCCCCCTCCCAATTTCTTTCTTTATCCCCGCCAATCTTTCTTTATCTCCCCCTCCCAATTTCTTTATTTATATCCCCCTCCCAATTTCTTTCTTTATCCCCCCCAATCTTTCTTTATCCCCCTCCCAATTTCTTTCTTTATCCCCCTCCCAATTTCATATCCCCCCTCCCAATTTCCTTATATTCCCCTCCCAATTTCCTTATATCCGCCTCCCAATTTCCTCCCCTTCAATTTCTTTATCCCCTACCACTGTTGTAGCGTGGCCGAGCCCTCTATGGTCCGCGGGTACAGGGAGCTTTGGTTTCCTGTACCCGGCCAGACTAACAGGAAGTGCACACTGAGTTCGTGTCAAGTTCGTGGAAATAAGCCAGGCGGGACTTCCATGGGGGACCGGGTCATGCTGGAGGGCTATGCCGAAAATTGTTCCAGGCGGTCGACACCTAAGTCCCGCTGACTGGCCGTTCGTGAGTTTAAGATGGCCGCCATCCATTGTTCTTCACCACGTGTTCGGCTCCCGAAATGGCGGGCACCCAGGAACTCTCTATTACCTTGCGGTTACACACGATTCTAAGTTCTAATTGCTACCCAGGGTGGTCCTAGTTCGGTAAAATAGCTATTTTACCGAACAAGGGATTTGAACATACAGACCAGTATGCACCAGTAATACAGGTAATAAATCTCACGAATACAACAGCCGGGAGGGAAATAGTCAAATGAATTGAGGGTGATTCTTCACATAATCCATCACAGTGATCCTGGCTGTGTGGGATAGTTATTAGAATCTCCTTATTGTGCTCAGCTCTGTGTTTTATTTCTCTGTATTTTACTCAGCTCTGCCTGTTGTATGGATAACTGTCAACCGAGTTCTGTGTATTTAAAGGGTACCTTTATGTTGTGCCCAGCTGTGTGTATTGTACTAGTATCTCTGTATTATGCTCTGTATATTGGTATCTACTTATTGTGCTGTGTTCCTTGTATTGTATGTGTATATCTCTGTATTGCACCTGGCTCTTTGCATTGTATGGGTGATTCTGTCTTGAATGGGGTGTTGAGTATGTAAAAGGTTAAACGAACAGGCGCCACGGTTCAGAAGATGGTGGCCAAGGAGTTAAAGAGCGGAATCAGATTCTGGGGAGTATTCTGGCACTCCACCATCTTAAAACTTCACCTGCGGCCACTGGTCCCTCCATTGACAACCTTTACAACTGACATTGTGTAACAAAGCAACTACTTCTACTAACACATGCCAAACACATAGCAATTATAGAAAATTCAGATGTACAATACACTCAAGAACGACCTAGACAACTGGACAGAGAAGCCCATCACATGGCTGGGCCGACTGCACTCAGTGAAAATGAACGTCATGCCCAGACTCCTATTCCTCTTTCAATCTCTACTGATAAGGGTCACCAGAGGAGACCTAGCAGACATACAGAGGGCCATAGACGCATTAATATGGCAGAGAAAATGACCCAGAATAGCCGAGCCATACTATATGTTACGGTTACCTCCAGGCTAGCTGGAGGCTGGACCGCTTGGATGGTCTGGATCCCAAAGGCAGAGAAAGAGGAGAGCCACTTCGGTAGTTATTCCATACGAATCCTGTAAATGTAGAGCAATCCCACTAGCTATCATACAGCTAGGATACCCTTTTCCCCACAAAACCAGTCGAGGCTGCGATTTGAAGGTCAAGCAAGAACTGGCTTTAATGGCACACAGGGAACCGTATTTATGCAAAATCTCAGGCCCAGGTACAGCCCCCTCTGGACCTGATGGGATACAGGGACAATACAAGTGGTGGACCAATAGAAATGCAATGCATCGTTTGAAATCGTTACCGCCCAGCTTGGAGATAATGAGTCCAACGGTTATTACAATACAATATCTCCATGTGCCCAAAACCTCACGTGTTTTTGCCACATAGAAAACAGAATAAAAATACATAACTCAAACAGTTTTATACATAATTCGTGTCTTCCACCATTCATTACATAGCCCCGGTTGAGGCGAAACAATTAACCGAAGAGCGCTCAGAACCCACGAATGGTATGCGATATTTCCCCGAAACAAAGTCTGTTCGTGTCTTTGGGTTCTGAGCGTGTGATGGCGGCCATGTTTTGCGGTAGACTAATAGGCCGCGGGACTTCACTCTCAAACTTGTGGAACAAGAAACGGCTGGAAGTCTGCACGAATCCCCGCTCCGTCGCTGGAAGTCTCCGGTGTTCGGGAGGCGAATGAAGACCGCCGGGAGGGGGTACTTAACCTGTGGTTAACCACAGAAACCAACATTCTGATTGGAGCCACACGTCAGGCTGTAGGTGGCCCTTTGTTCGGTACCTGTTTGGTAGTTAGAGTATCGGGCGATGGGGCACGAACGTGGACACCATGCTGCCGTCAATTAGGTTGCGGTTAACCACAGACCGCAACTCTCTGGGTGATTAAGTGGAGACACACTCCGCTCGTAGGGTGGTCGGCCGTTCGGTTGTTCTAGGGGTGACCGGGTTAAGTGGCGGCACACGCCAAGATCCTGGTGGTCTGCCATTCGTATAACGAATAGCCAGCAGGCCCGTAGTTCGGGAGTTAGGTATCAAATCCCAGTACTGTAGTCAAACTCTGGGTGAAATGTAACAATGAATAACATTCGCTTCTGAGTTGTAGCAATCCAATAACAGTAACCAATAGTTTGTAACACTATACAACCGTAAATGGCGGGGACGCCTTGGATTACCCCACCTCTATAACTATTACATTGCAGCACAAATAGCCCAAATAGCACACTGGCATTGCCCCATTGACCAACGCAGATGGGTGGACATAGAATCCCTAATGACTGGACTTCGAGGGACTTCGAGGGAACACAGTGTGATCCTTAGGACCACATGCCTGGCCGTCCTCAACTCCATCAGTCTATGGGACCAAATAGCACAGAAATACAAACTCACAGACTTCCCATCCCCAATGACCCTGGTACTCCGGAACAGAACATTCCCACCGGGACTCAGGGCTAGAGATTTTGGAGGCCTAGAGGCCACAGGGCTCCAACGCTACACACACCTCTATATCGACCACCAGATAGTAACATACGACACCTAAAATCCCTCGCCCCACTAGAAACCAGGGACTTCTTCCGCTACATACAGCTCAGGGACTTCGCACAAACCACTGTGGTCAAGATAGCGACAGCTAAAAGATTAATCTTCCTTGAACACATCTGTTTCAAAGAATCCATGCCGGCGAAATTAATCTCACAGCTCTATAATCACATTTGCACCGAGTATGGAGCCTGGGGAACCATAACATACATGGACAAATGGGAGGCAGACTTGGGAGACACCTTAGAGGGGACAGACTGACAAGACATATGGGAAGCATGTGCCAAAACATCTATATGCACCTCCTTACAGGAACAAGCATACAAAACAATGTTCAGGTGGTACACAACTCCAGTCATACAATGCCACATGCGAATCAGCCCCACAGACACCTGCTGGCGCTTATGCGGTAAAAAAGGCACATGCATACACATGTGGTGGCACTGCACTAAAGTGTGCACCTACTGGAGGGAGGTGGTAGATATGGGCT
The DNA here is from genome assembly GCA_933207985.1 of Pelobates cultripes. Taxonomy (NCBI): domain Eukaryota; kingdom Metazoa; phylum Chordata; class Amphibia; order Anura; family Pelobatidae; genus Pelobates; species Pelobates cultripes. The sequence continues at coordinate 40,496,778 of OW240922.1, read as the reverse complement.
CCCGACTTCTGCAAAGAAATCTCACACCTGACTCCTAGGCCTGCTTACTGTCACGACCCACTGACGGACTGGACAGATACGAACAGAGGTTACTAAATATGCTCTATCTAGCAGCTCGCCGAGCGCTAGCCCAACAATGGATACAACCTGAGACACCCCCATTGTCCCCGGTGTTGTCCAAAATCAGGGATAACTATTTGATGGCTAAAATGACAGCACAGGTCCGCAACACTATGGCTACCTTCCAACGGGTATGGACATTATGGGAACAATTTGACAAATGACTCACACCCGGGAATGGGGAGAGGGCGGGAGGAGAGTGGGAAAGAGAATACCTACCTCCGGTACCAAACAACTGGTGGACTCCTCCCACCGATAGGGGAAACAACAGCACCAACCACTAGGTTGCCACGCAAACAAAGAGCGCACTTATCATAACTAGAACGCAAAAACTACTGACAGAGAACTACCTTATGCTCCTCACTTGTACTTCTTATTGTTCATTTCTTGTTATACCGTACTCTTGTTCATATACGTACATATGTATATTTTTTGTTTCACTCCAAAAAATTTAAAAACTGTCAGACACTGAACTTACACGCTGCAACATCAGGCTTCTGCGAAAGCCACATACTGAAATGTAACTGAATTAACGCAACAACTGTCAGACACCAAATAAAGAATAAAAAAAGAAAAAAAAGAAAAGAAAACCCAGATGTATTTAGTTCTCTGGAAAAACGAATGTAAGCCAACATATATAAAATTCAGTTTTTGAAGAACATCTTGTGATAACAGCATACATTCAGACTAAAACAGATGTGAGCCTTAGTCCTGGACTCTAAGCTTGTATGTCTTTATCGCCCCCTAAGCATTACCACTACACATACAGTAAACTTGTTTTTAGGAACTATTAGTTTCAGGTCATAAGACATTTCATGTATACAGGGTAATGAGTCAGCTTGCCCATTCAAAAAGCAAAAAAATCCAGGTTAATCTCATAGAGGCTAAAAGATAAATCTGTAAATCACTAAGGCTTAGTAGAATAAATAATTGTCTCAACTAATGTTAGGGCCATTCATCAAATTTAGTTTTACCCTTTTTTTGGTCAGCTGTTTTGCATTATCAGTC
>OW240922.1:40445569-40479985 GCA_933207985.1 Pelobates cultripes | reverse complement strand
GCTCGGGCTGGTCTGTGCTTGCTAGCCGTCCGCCACAAAGTTAAAAAAACAAAAACAAAAGTCTATGAAGGTCATTAGTACCTCCCATATACTCCCACCTGCCATGCTACTGTTGGGGGGAGTATCCCTTGATTATTTAATAGCCCTCACTTGCCACCTATAAGAGGTACAAGCTGTGGCATACACATAACACATGGAGCCCCAGTGTAAAACTGATCCATGGGCCCCCTCCCTCTGTCACCCCGCTCAGACACACACACAGACAGATACATACATACATACACACACAACACATACATACAAAGACACATACAAACAGACAGACAGGCACACACACATACAGAAAAGACACAAACAAATAGACAGACAGGCACATACAGACACAAATACACACATACAGACACACACACATACAAGACACACATACATACAAAGACACACACATAAAAACAGACAGGCACACACACACACGACAAAAATACATACAAAGACACACACAAAAGACATACATACAGACAGATGGGCACACATACATACAGGCAGATCGACACAGACATCCAAACACACACAATATTTAAGTCACCCTCCTGTTTCCTACCTTTTAGGTGCAGGAGGGTTACTTTCCCTGGGGTCCAGTGGTGGCTCAGGTTGATGGGAGTCAGAGTTCCCACTCTGACTCCCTCTGCTTCCTCCCACGCGGGCTGTCAGTAATTGCTGGGAGGAGTGACGGGGAGTAACTGCCTCCCAGCGTGTGGGAGACAAGGGGGGGAGAGAAGAGAGTGACGAGGGAGGGAGAGGGGGAGAAGAGAGTGACAAGGGAGGGGGGAGAGATTGACATCCATCACACACACACAATGCATCCCTTGCACACAGAAAAACACACAATGCATTACACACACAGACACACACACACACACACACACACACACAAGCAATTCAACCCTTACACACAATGCATCCCTTACACACACAGAAACACACAATGCATTCCTTACACACACTCAATGCACCCCTTACACACACTCAATGCACCCCTTACACACACTCAATGCACCCCTTACAGACGCACACACTGCATCCCGTACATACATAGAAACACACATTGCAGCCCTTACACATACAAACACAGATTCACACAATGAATTCCTTAGACAAATATCAGGACATCCCCTACTCCTGTGAACAAACTAATTGGTGGAACATGAAGGTGGACCCTGGGGCCCAGACCTTGAGCTGTGTAAAGGGCCCCCAAAAAATGGAGCTGCTTCCCGTTCTCCCAGAACACAAACAGCCTCCAGAGAGCCTGTTCTACACCAGACGAGTGGAGCCAGACTGCAGCTAGAGCCCATCACCATCCTCATCTGATTGTAAGTAGGCAATCTAGTATATTATTCGTGGCACTAATCTCTAATATACCTCACATTAAAGGGACACTTTAGTCCCCAGAACCACTGCAGCTTAATGTAGTGGTTCTGGTGTCTATAGCCTGTCCCTGCAGGCCTTTTAATGTAAAAACGGCGGCACTGCAGCACTTGCGTTCGTTAACATGGGGCATTGTGATGTCATATGGGGGGGGGGGGCGGCAAACTTTACTTTTGCCTAGGGCGGCAAAAATCCTTGCACCGGCCCTGCCAATACAGCTATAATTAGTAAGTTTTATCTAGCAGAAAGAACATTTAAGAAAGCATGCATAGTGAAAAATAATTAATCTTCAGTTCCAGAAAGAGGTGATAAGCAGTAACGTCCATACCGCGGTCGCAGGGGTTGCAGCTGCGACCGCGCCCGTCACTCCAGGGCGGGAAACCCGATGGATATGGATTGTTAGGGGGCTCGGTCAGCACCGGGCGCTTTAATAGCGCCACCGGGCCCCCTGTGATGTGAAGGAGAAGGGAAATGAGGGAGAGATACAAGTATGGAGATGTGTGTGCAGAGCATGAGTGACATTTATCACAAAGGCTAGATGAGAGACCCCAGTGAGGGAAGGATGGTTAATAAACAGGAGAGATATGGATTAAAATAGACAAGTGTGAATATGAGTAGAATGATAAACATAGGAACTAGATGGGAAGAAACACATTGGGGAGTAATGGAGGAGAGACACATGGGCAGAAATAAGGGATAAAGATATGTGAGAATACGAGGAGATATAAAACTGTGAGAAAAAGGCAAACAAGTTCACAAATTAAAATGTATGAACATTTCCAGTCTCTGCATTTACACACACACGACACCCAAACATTAGTTACGAACATACACAATTTCATCCATATATTTACACACAAAGAAACGGACATTCCCTACAGGTGCTCACCTACTTTGAAAAATGCACACACACAATTGTGCAACATAGAAGCACTCTGAAATCACACTGACACTACAAACACACTGGCAATAGACACAGAGAGCAGGAAGTGGCTGAAAAGGGATGTGGCCAGGGTGCGCTGTGAAAATATTTCGCACATGGCGCCTAAAGGTCTAAGGACAGCCCTGGTTGGGAATGTATAGATGTTTTCATTCTGCGACAGCTGGGATCTACAGTTTAGTTACCTATATCTTGGATCTCAGATGGACCATTGTGGGCAGTGGAGCCTTACTCGCAACTGGGGAGAAAAGCGGTTTTAGCAATTAAATGTAAACGTGTAGAAATCAGCTGCAGAACTATGCTTGGAGTGTATTTTTATACTTTCCACAAATACATAAAGTGCCAAAAGCTCAGAGTCAGAGCTGAACCCAAATTTCAAAGAAAATAATTAGGCAATGCCTTTCTGAACAAACTAGTTGCATGTGTGTACATGTACAGTGACACACTCTCTCATTACATAAACCTTCATCTGATGTTAAGAATTCACTACATAAACACAGTAACAGATGCAGCCATTACCTGTGATATAACTGCTAAGAACTCTATATGTGTGAGCAACACATTTTGGATAAGGAAAAGTTCCAAATTTGGCTTTTAATATAACTCATTTAAATGAAAAACGAATCACCCTATCAAAGATTTTTCTGGTACTTTCATGGGGGTAGTTTCACCCTGAAAGACGATTGCTTATCAAATAGAGCCTATAGAAAGCCTTCCGTTCAGGGCCAGCACATTCATAGGCAGCACAGGTGGCCGCCTTATGGCGCCACAGAAAGGGGGCGCAAAAATCCGAATCCCCTGCCTCTGGCTGGGTACCTGGATTTTTCACATCACCTCTGCAGCCAGCACATGTAGAAGAATATGTAGAAGTGGGGACAGGGGACACAGAAAGTGGGGACAGGGGATGCAGAATATAGAAGTAGGGACAGGGATGAAGAAGGTGTAGACTCCCCAGCGGAGTCTGGAACAAGAGCAGTGGAAGTCACGCCCCCTTCTTCCTGACATCAGGAGCGGCCAGCCAACAGCCCTAGCTGCTGTTTGCTGGCTGCAGGCTTCAGCTCTTGTCTCACCCCTCCCTGGCTCAAGGTAAGACTCAGGGAGGGTGGAATACACTATAGCGATTTATTATGTGATCGCCCAAAAATGGACACGAATCAGGGTATTGGAAATATTCGTATCATAGCAACATTTGATGTGGGATGGCCAGAAGTCCTGAAATCACTTGAGCATTTCTGGCCTATCCTGCTCAATGATATACATCTTAAAGATACTCTAAGCCCACATGTCAATATCACAGCCAGACGGGGACGGAACATTCGCGACTTGCTGGTCCCCAGTCATTTCTCTATCAAACCACAACAACGTACCACTTGGTTAGGTACTCCCCCAATAGGTACATATAGTTGTGGTAGATGCGTAGCCTGCAGATTCATCCTTAAGGGCTCTAAGACTGTTAATGACAGTCAGGGACATGACTCCTTCAAAATTAAAAGCTTTTTCAACTGCAATACGAAGGGCCTTGTATATTTACTATCCTGTACATGTGGACAGATGTATGTGGGAAAAACCTTTAGGGCCCTTAAGGACAGGATTATGGAGCATGTAAGATCCCCTAGAAATCGCCTCGAGACACCTATAATCGAGACATCTTAAAGAACATCATCAGGGGGACTCCAATAACCTTAGATTTTGTGGTTTGGAGTTGGTCAAAAGGACCCCGAGACGTGGGGATTATGACAAAATATTGAGACAGAGGGAATCAAGATGGATATATGAATTGAAGACACTTCAACCTCTAGGTCTTAATGAGGGCTTTTCTTTTGCCCCGTTTATATAACCTGTTCCTTATAGAATACTATTACTGATTACTGTATATATCTATATACATGTATGTAGTTCTTCTATGTACATATATATGCATTTTCTTTTCCAGCATCAATATAATGTATATAATGTATATATTGACTATGTTTATATTTATGGCGCGATGGGGTCTTTTCTGCTCTATAATTATATATATATATATACCATGAGATATTGAATAAAGATACATACATATATATATCTTTGTATTCAGCCTACTATTACTTCATTTTCTTTTTTATTTATTTGTCTTTAGTATTTTTATCACTCTTTGGTCTCTTTATGATATATGTGTGTGGTTAACTGTCAATATGATGGGAACCTAATAATATTGTTTGTTTGTTAGTACACCTTTTGGAACCCCCTCCCCCTTTTTGTTCCACATTTGGACTATTTTAGCTTTTTATCTCTCTTTCTTGTCTAAACATGGATTGATCGCTACTATTTGCAACTATATTTGCCCTGAACAACATCCTGTTGCCTTAATTGGAATAGGATGATTTGATACTTAGTGATCATTCATATGCGCACGAACTGATACCTTGTATATTTAATACATCAAGTGCGCATATGTATGAATACATTGTACACTGAGTTTATTATGAGCGAATGCGTCGACTTATGACATGCGCCCTCTGCACGGCACCTATTCTGATGTTAAGTCCCCACGCATGCGCGCCGGTCTGTTGTACGCGCTGATTGATATGCGCCCCTTGCACGGCATCCATTCTGATGCTAAGTCCCCACGCGTGCGCGCTAGTGTGTAATATGCGCATGCGTCGGGACTAGCGATGTACGTTGTTATCTTTGCCCCTCCTCCCTTGAGACGGAGTTTCTACATTGGACGTACTCTGATTAATTAGATAAGCCCCTCCTCCCTTGAGACGGAGTTTTTGCATTGGACGCACTCTGACCAATTAGACAAGTTGGGAGGTATTTAAATGGATCGAGGGGGTTTGTTCTGTTTGGTTATCTCTATATTTCACTCTTTGCCCTTGAGAAAGGTGGTTAATCCACCGAAACGCGCGTTGGGCTGCTTTTGTATTTATTTAGTTTATTTATTTTTTCTCCTGTACTGTGGTTTAGCATTATTGAGCGGCTTTTAGCTCTGGTTATCCTACATAGGGGTAGTTGGGGTGTATTTTGGGTATATGCTATTAGACCTAGTTTTTTCTATTTAGATCTAATACCAGGTCTCTCTGCTTTATTTTTCCTCTCTTGTTTATGCCCTCCTCTATCCTTTCGATTTCCATTTTTGCAGTATAACCCTGTAGGTATAGCAGCAGAATTCATGGCTTTCACTGTGACATATATTGTTACTTATTACTCTACTATATCATGAGTTTGTTACATTCATACATGGCCAATTTAGTTATACTCTGCAGCTATTAGATCCTAAGTGCAGGACTTTTGGCTTTCTTATACTTATATTATTCTACTGTACAAGAGTCTACCCTATCATCTATATGTACAATTTAGCTATACTTTCTATATTTATCTTTATTTGTATCTTACATTGGGCTTAAAGTGTATGGTCTGTGGTCCTATACATGTATTATTATTCAATACTCTACTAATAAGAGTTCGCCACACTATTACATGCATATTAGCCATATTCTGTAATCACTAGGCTCTAGCTATTTATTTATTGATAGGTGTGGTCTTTTTGTTTTGATTTTAATAAGGTTTTTCCAATAAAATTGTTTGTTATTTTTGAGACGCTATTGTGGGGTGGCTTGGAGGTGATCAGCCCGTTTCCTTTACGTGGCGATTAATCCTCCATTTTTTTCTCTTCTTGTGTTCACTATAGGGTTATGCCCTTTTGCCACCTCACTCACCCCTTTCTTGGTACTCCTAGTTGGATTGTCTAATTAGGAAGTACTATCTATTTAAATTTGGAATACACTATAGTTTTTTGTTTTTTTTTATCCTGTCCACAACTTCTATATCCCCTGTCCCCACCTTCTACATCCCCTGTCTCCTCCTTCTACATCCTCTGTCCCCACCTTCTAAAATCCCATTTCCCCATTTTGTCCCATCTCAGCCCTTGTACCCCCTTCCACAGCCCCTGTGCATGCTCTACATCCTGTGTGCCTTCTACAGCTCCTGGCCCCGACCACAATCCCAGTGTCCCCCTCTACAGGCTTGGGCCCCACTTTACAGCTCCTGACCACCAAGAAAAGCCCCTGTGCCCTCCTCTACAGCCCCTATGCACATCTCTACAGCCCCTGTACCCTCCTCTACAACCCCTGTATCCCTCTTTCAGCCTCTTTTCCTCCACCACAGCCCAAGCCTCCCTTTACGACGCTTGTGCCTCCTACTACAGCCCTTGTTTCCCCCATCTACAGCCACTGTCCACCCCCATAGCCACTGTGCCCCCTTCTACAGCGCCTGTCCCCTCCACAGCCCCTAACTTCCCTGCTACACATCCCTCAAACTACAGCCTCTATCCCCCCACATGCAGCCCTTATGCCCTACTACAGACTCTAACTGTGTCTGTATGTCTCTGTTTGTGTCTGTATGGCTACGGGAAAGAAAGACACACACAAAAAGGCTGGGGGAAGTAAGAGATACACAAGAGGATGTAAGACACACTAAAGGGAGGATAAAATACACTAAAGGGGATACTAAATCCAAAAGGAGGGTTACGAAACATGGGTGAAGACGCATTTTTTGGGGGTCGGCAAAATGCATCTTCACCTGTGTAGCCAAAAATCGAGTTTTGTCATGCCTACAGCAGCACAAAACCAGAATACACCACTAGGTAGACCCATAGTTAGTATGATTGATAGTCTCACTTCCAACCTTTCACAGTATGTGGACTTCTTACAGAAATATGTCCCTATGGCCAAGTCCTATATTAAAGATACAGGCCATATATTAGAATTAATAAAGGGAATTGAATGGAAGGACACCTATATATGGGCAACTGTTGATGTGTCATCCCTTTATACTGTGAGACCATCATGAGGGTTTATCAGCTATTAAAGAGATTTTAGCTAAAGATGAGGACTTAGAAGACCAACAGGGCTCCTTATTTCTGGATTGCATTTTTTTAATTTTAACTCCTAATTATTTCCTTTTTGATACCAAATTCTATCTTCAAACTTGCGGCACAGCCATGGGCACCAGGTTTGCACCCAACTATGCCAATCTTTTCATGTCAGTATGGGAAGACACCCTCATTTGGATTGAGAATGACTGGGTGTCAAACCTGGTGCTCTGGCATAGGTATATTGATTTTGTAATTGTGATTTTGAATGGTACTCTCAATGATCTTCAGGAGTTTTTAGTATATGTTAATAATGCTCGGGGCTTTAAATTTGTTCCAGAGATCGACAATAATACTATCAATTTCTTGGATATTTGTTTTTTTTCATTCAATATAATCGTATTTGCCATAGAACCTTCTTTAAACCTACAGATAGGATTAGCTATATTGATTATACCAGGTGTCACCACCGGCAGTGGCTGACTAACATTCCTAAAGGCCAATACAGGTGTATTAGTAGAAACTGCACTGACAGCACTGATCAGCAAATGGAGTTTCTAGAAAGTAGTTTCTTGGACAGACACTATCCCAGAGGTCTTCTGAAAGATACTGAATGTTCTGTACGCAATCAAAGAGATAATCTTAACTCAGAAGTACACAGATCTAGGTGCAACAGTTTACCAGGAGCTGGAGCCCAGATGCAGGAGGTGGCACAGGAAGGAGGCAAAAACCAAAAGCGCAGTACAGATTAAGGGGAAATCCAAAGGCAGGGTCGGACGAGAAGCAGAAGTCAGGCCTGGCAGCGGAGTAACGTAGTCGGTAAAGGAGGCAGAGGTCAGAGTCCAGGAAAATCAGTCAGTAGCGTAGCAAAGATCCGACAGGAAACACCAAACAGGCAAAATGACGAGATGCTAGGTTTCAGGCAGGGCTGGCTTTTACAGCCTGCTATTTAGATGCAGCTGACCCTAATTGGAAAGGGGCTACAGGTGGATCAGCACTGCTTAATCCCTGCAAGGGGTCAGGAAGCAGAATAATGCAGAGAGATACTGAAGCCCCCTGGTAGACAGCACGCAGAGAACCTGACTGGGATGCTGGAGCTGTGAGTTCAAATCCAGCCAGGTCTCTTAAAGGGGCGGTCATGCCTTCTGTCTGCAGGGTTCGGGCTGTGCCGTGACACTAGGAGAAATACACAACACAATGTTTTCGGCTTTGCTTTTAAGACCCAGTTCAACGGCAAGTCCAGAAATATTGGATTACAGGATGAGATTTTAATACAGGTATTACCAAACCTAAGAGTTATTTTTAATAAAGCTAAAAGTTTTAAATCCTATTTGGCACCTAGTTTTTTTACCTCCACTACATAAACCGAACCCAGGGTGGTTATCCAGACCCATTGGCTTCCTTCCACAAATGCGGGCATTGTAAGATGTGTACACATCTTTCCAGGACAGTTAAGCACTTTAAGAGTACAAATATGGGTAACATTTTTGAAATTGAGCAGTTTATAAATGTTTTAAGTAGAACGTCATCTATTTACTCCAGTGCCCATGTGGGGCACAAGGTATGGGTTGCACAATTAGGAAATTGAAAGATCGTATTTTGGAGCATCTACGAGCTATTGCTAAAAAGGACACCAGACATAGTGTACCCCCGACATTGTATAAACTGTAATTTGTACAACCCCAAGGAATGTTTATGTGTTAGGACAGATCTAGTCCAGGAGTCAGCAACCCATGGCACTCGAGGTGCCATTCCACGGCACTCAAGGCAGTCCAACACTTGACCTGTACTTGGCCAGCCTGGTCCCCAGGAAAGAAATGAACACTGCTAGATATGCCCAGAGCTGCAGAAAAAACTTCACCTTTATACAAATAAAACAAACAGCCAACACACACATACACACAGTCCCCACAAACACAACACTGACAATCCACATACAGGCACACAACCACATAAGCAGCCTCTCACATGCAATACTACAAGCAGCTCCATATATACACATATACACACCACCAAACACTCAATGTGATATATCATCCACACACAACTCTACAAGCAACCCCCATGCACAGCCCACATTCATAGGTATCATACACAATACCACAAACTGCTCATTAATATACAATACAATAATAGATACAATATAACAGCCCAAATACAACATTACAAAGCAACTGCAACATCCATAAATAACAGCACAATACAGCAACATACACACCTCAATTTAAAAAAAATAGCACCGGGGGGGCGGGGCCGGACCGCCGGAGGGATCAGACGCGTTCTGTCTGAGCTCCCGCTTCAGGGCCGAAAATCGGCGATAACTGGGGGCCAAATCTAACCAACGACACACTCCGGCAACTAAACTGACCCCCAGCTGTTGGGGAAAGCAGAGATGCCTCCCAAAAACCCTACCTGGTGCCAACGGTGACCCGATGGAGGCCCGAAGCATGGGGGAGCTTGAGCCGGGAAGAGACGGCCGCTCTCCCGGGTCTCCAACCGCCGGCTGACTCCCCCCCCCCTCTGGACCGGGGGGACATCCCGGTCTACACGGACATCCACCAATGTGCCAAACCAGGCCTAAAAGAACCACCCCGCCGAGGTACACTTACTGAGCAGTACCCCTCAAGATGGCCGCCGAATAAAAGCCACGTGCGTGAACTGCCAGCACAATGGAGCCGATCGCAGAGGAGACTACCCATCTGACATACTCCAGGGCTATACCTGCTGACCACACTGAGACCGGCAGCGGTGCGAATGGAGTAAGCGGGAACAAAGCGGAGGAGCAAGCAACCTCTCCCACCTGCACAAGACAGTCCACTGATGAAGAGAGTCAGAGGCCGCAGCCGGGCTGCATAACTTGGACCCAGCTTCCTTCACCGAACCACCATAGACAGCACATTGAAACCTGCCAACCATATGGACTAGGACTATTCAAGCCCTTCAGCCTATCTTACCAAGCGGTATTGTACGGACACTCTCTCGTGGGTCTGCTTAAAGCCACATACCCATGATGATTTGATTTAATGCACATCGCTATATATGCTTATTTAACCCTCGTAAAATGTGTTTGCATAGCAGAATTGTTGGCCTGGGTTACGCTTACGTAGCATATACCTAGCTTGAGATGAATATCTACTGTAAAGCAAGGCAGAACCGTTTGCATATCTACTGTAAAGCAAGGCAGAACCGTTTGAATACACATCTCATTAAGTGTCCTGTCAATCTTATAGGCAGATTACTGTCTACCTACATGCTACATAATACAGGCCTATTCTACTTTTATTATTTTTCTCACACTTAATTAGCCTAGCTAAGGGTATTTTCTTGTTATCAAACCTTGCAACTAGTGGTTACCCCTTTTGCCTGCGCTTAATTGGTCAGCCGTGTGCAACCTCTATAATACATCTATGTTGCCCACACAGCACACAAAATCCTGCCACTATCTCCATGCCATGCTTATGTCTAACCGTGAAACTGCTTATCCAAGCGGACGTGGCACTGACGGATGTCTTTAGCAATGTTTAATCGACTCTAATCACTTCTATATATGTTAGAATCATAGTACGTTTATTGTCTTCAGCTGGATGATCCCACCGAGACCTAACACAATAGACGAGCAAAACTAGCCTGTACTTAATACGTTTAAAATGTAAAAATGTTCCTAGCCTGTTTTATCTAAAAAATGTGCTGTATATTCTTGCCATAACAATGTACACCGTTGAAACGCCTGTAACCGCTGTTGTGGCGCTACAGACTACTCTGTTATGTAATCAAATGCACAAAGAAAAATAAAGAATAAAAAAAAAATAGCACCGGCACGCCAAGAACTTCAAGATTTTGTTTTGGCACAGCATTACTAAAAGGTTGCCTAACCCTGATCTAGTGGATACGGATATCAGGAAAGGCAATATAACACAGAACGTGTGCCAGCGTGAGACCATGTGGATTTATAAACTAAAAACACTTGAAAATACAGGTCTGAATATTGATTTGGATATTATGACTTTTATGTGATATATTAATCCCCTTTCTTGGGCACTTTACTCCAATGGAGATTATTTTTGTCACCGACATGATCCTGTCAGCCATCTTTTTAGATGATGAAAAACAAGAAACATCTGAGATCTATCTTGAACATCATTGGTGAGGTTTAAAAGACGGGGTTTCGGACAATCTGTACCTGCTTTATCTTGAGAAAGTCTTGCTGACGAAACCGGTCGGTATTCAAGAGTCTTCAGTGATATCCTGCAGCCTGGAGTGATAACGATTCAAGGCGAACCTACACCCTGCTGACTTTTTCCAATATTTCACCAACTAGGGCGGACTCCAACAAGGACTTCTGCTGAGGGACCAGCATTACAAGCCCAGCGGTCCTGTTGGGGGCTGGCAGAGAGCTGTAACTTACCTTCCTGCAGCTCCTGCCAGCTCCCTTCTCCTCCTGTCCAGTCAGCTCCCCTGTCAGCTCCACTGCAAGTCTCGCGGTCTGATTGCCACGCGGAGAGTTGCCACGGTAACCTGTGGCAATGCTCTGACCCTGCAGCTCTCGCGAGACTTGCAGTGTAGCTGACTGGACCGGAGGAGATAGAAGGGAGCTGCAGGAAAGGTAAGTTACAGCTCTCTGCCAGCCCCCAACAGGACCACCGGGCGTGTAATGAGCCCGGCGGTCCTGTTCTGGATTATGGCAATGTAAGTTGCCATAATACAGACCTTGACTCGAGTTTAAGATGAGTGGGGGGTTTTCAGCACAAAAAATGTGCCGAAAAACTCGTCTTATACTCGAGTATATACGGTACATCCAATCCCATTTTCAAGTACCTTAAAAGACTCTTGGAATTATATATGCTAACTTTTACTGGCTGTCTTGAGACACAAATTTACCTTTATTGTACATAAATATATCTACTGTATATTCTTTTCACTTTATCGCATTTTGACGCAGCCTTACCTTTCTTCTCTTTTTTTTTTTAAACTACCTACAAGGGAGCGAGGGAACCCTTATATAATGTTGTTGCCTTAACCTAGTACTTTCCATCTGGTTTAAATAGCACTGACTCCTCTACTCCGTTATATCCAGAGTACCATTGGCACGACCAAGTTAGGTGTGACAACACTCAACCCCGCGTCCACCTGTGATTTGGTACGAACGCCTGTATCTTTCCACAACAAGCCAGGAGAGCGCTGTTCGGTAGGATTGTTCTATGAACTAGGCGAACAACCGCTACCTATGAGCCAGGGGCACTGTTCAATTTTTTGTTTATTTTGGAACTCCCAAAAGTGACAGACTGCTACCACTGATTCTCTGGAACTGATTTGGGCAGACGCCATGTGTGCTGTCGGTCAAAACTTTACCCCTGTGGCGATTATGCGAATGGGCTATATTCACCTAAGCCTCTAGCATTTCGGGAGTGTGTGAACTAATGTACTTCACAAGGTACTTGAGGTTCGTTAAATTTGGTGGGAAGGGATGGGTGCTAACGTTTGAATGGACCTCCCAAACGAGTAATAGCAGTGAATGGCCCAGCAGTGTGAAAGCCTTAAGCGAACAACGCTGAAAGACCTGCTGGAGGCTCGGAGTCAGTGAGCAATTAATAAAAAGAAATCAGCGATCATAGCCGAACTGATGGAGGGCGACCAAGCCAGCAATGCAGCGGTAATAAGCAGAGAAGAGGCAGAGTTCCAGAGAGACGGGAGATGGCGGCTCAGTATGCTGGGACCAAATCCCCCACAGGAGCAGATTGTCCAAATTATGGAGCAGGTCACAGCGACACAGACAGCATGGCAGTCCAGAATGGACATGTACCCAGGAGATGCAGCATCACTACTGGGATCCAGTAATGGAGGGCAGTGCAGAAAGGTGAACTATGCTGCATTTAAAAGCTTTGTAGATGGGGAGATGGACATTAGACATGTGCAATTCGTTTCGGGCCGAATATGAATTCGGACGAATTTCGGGCATAGCCGAAGTACCCAGGTCCCAAGGTTCTGAAATTACCGAATTTCCGAAGTGTCGAAGTTGCCGAAGCACAGTATTGCCTAAGTTATAATATACTTACCCAGTGGAAGAAGAAAAATGTTACACTCTATACAATTTTAAATAAAAAGTATATAAACATATATATAAAAAACACACAAGGGACCGGAAGGTAGGACAGAAAGAAACCTGCCCCCTCCCCTCCCTTGAGTAAATAAGGTCACCTAGACTGGATAATAGGGGGTAACCCAAGAAATAGTAAATTAAAGAAAATATAATAACCAAAAAGCTGCTTTACTAGAAGGTAGCCAATAGGAAAGGAACCCAATCCAATCTCAAAAGTAAGTATAAGTAGTACCAAAAAAATAAAATAAAATAAAACTTTATTAGGATATAGTAAAACCTAGGGCTAAGCAAAGATATCTAGGGTCTAATATGGAGAGAGGTATAACATGTTGAGAAGCCAATAATAAGCTTGATAAACAGCCAAAAGGACAGTAAACTAAACTATGTTATGTATACCTCAGGGAATAACAGCAGAGAGAACCTGAGTAGAAGAGGGAGGGAAAGGCAAAAATTAATGGGTATATAGTATATAGTAACCCAAAAAAGGGGGTAAAAAAAGCCCCCAATTATTCCGTAAGGGGTACCAATAAAAATACTAAACCCAAAAACCGAAACCCTTTCCCAGACCAAAGGAGTCCCACAATTTGAGCATCTCTCTAGGCTAACCCACTATCTCCTAAATAACAGTTTCATGGGTGTTCTAATCTAGTATCTAGACCTAGACATCTATAGCCTGAAATAAATCAAAGTAACATTGTGCAAAGTGCTCGTTAATGCTAAATAAACAAAAAGTAAGTGAACCCAACACGTGTTTCGGCGTAACTACACGCCGTCCTCAGGGGTATTGCAACCGAGGCTATCCCTGCAATGTAATATATACCCATGTAAATTTACACACACCTGAACATTGGCCAATGAATGCGTTCTGCAATTAAGTCACCGCACCAATGATTTTGTAGGGGCGGGACATAAATGCCAACATCCAATCAGTGCATTTCAGTTTTTCCGGTCGCTACACCAATAGTCTTGTGGGGGCGTGGTATACATGTCACAACCTACAAAATAAAATCGTGAGCAGCCGGAATCATCAAATTAGCCGGTCCAAGGAATTTTTAACCCTTCATATACCGCACTTGTCATTCATGCAAGATATCTATTCCTAGTCAGTGGTAACTAAGATTAAACCAATTTAATATAGCCAGAGAAAAAAGCCCCTTAGTGTTCCAAAAATGGCAATGGATTGCTAAATTTAAATAAGTAAATAGCATATATATCAAAGGAGCAAATAAATGGCAATGCCTGATCAGAATACTATGTTGCCACTAAAGTATATTATAATGTTGCCAATGTATCTATGTGTGAGCGCTTTATTTTGACAGCACATGCTCAAACATAGTCTATGGCACTTAATATAAGACACCTTGAATAGTATGAGGGTAAAAATGGGTATAAAAAAAGAGATAACCAAAAATAAATAAAAACTAATAAAGAATATATATATACATATGTACAGACTTAACAAGAGATACCTTAAAGTTATTGCCTTTCTATTGAATAAATGGGGAGTAAGAAAAGCCCTCATTCAGCCCAAGTGGAGACAGAGTTTTGAGGCGATAAATCCAAAAAGCCTCTCTTTGTCTTAATCTCAAATCCCAATTTCCTTTTCGCGGTGGTTGTGGTATGTGTTCCAGACCCATAAAATGGATACCTGCTGAGGAGTGATTATGATGTAAATGTAAGTGTCTAGAGACAGGTGTCTCCAAATGTCTCCTGACAGAATTCACATGCTCACGTATCCGGAGTCTAAAATGACGAAAAGTCTTGCCCACATATTTTAAACCACAAGAGCAGGTCAATAAGTAAATTACTCCAGTTGTAAGACAATTAAAAAAGGAGTGGGATTTGAATTTCTCCATGTCCCTACTATCGGAAAACATCTTGGAGTGTCTATTAATAAATGGGCAGGCACTACAATGGCCGCATTGAAATGTGCCTATTGGTAGATATTTTTGAAAATATCCAGATGAAGGCGTAGTCGAGAGATGGCTAGGTGCTAGCAGATCTCTCAAATTCTTACCCCTCCGTGCTGTAATCGAAGGGAAAGGTGACAATATTTCCTTAAGATGTCTATCAGATTGTAAAATAGGCCAGAATTTTTGAAAAACATTTTGCATAATGTCCCATCCTGCATCATATGTACCAATGCAGCGTATTTTACTTTCTTCAACCTTACAAATATCATCAGTAATTAGAGTTTCACGTTCTGTGTGGATTGCCCTCAAAAAAGCCCTCTTCAAGACCCTATTCGGGTATCCCTTAGTTTTAAACATTTGTCGTAATTCATTAGCTTTTAATTTGAACTCATCTAAGGTCGAACAATTTCGGCGAAGTCTTAGGTATTGGCCAATCGGAATCCCTGATTTCAATGATGTAGGATGGTGACTTGTCCAACATAGCAGGTTATTGGAGGCTGTCTTTTTTCTCTACAATGTTGTATCTATCTTGCCTCCTACAGAAATCTGCAACGTGAGATCTAAAACGCAAAGGCATTGGCCCCCTATCTCACTTGTAAATCGTAAATTGAAATCATTGGTATTAAGTAATTGTACACATTCACTGAATTTGTCTACTGTGTCCAGCCAAATTACAAAGACATCGTCGATGTATCTCTTCCAATAGAAGATCCGGTCGATGTATGATTTAAGCTTGGGGTCTGTCCTAATGTACCTTTCCCACCAACCTAAATAAAGGTTGGCATATGAGGGCGCACAAGACGTCCCCATAGCCGTGCTAGTAATCTGATGGAAAATTTTTCCATTGAAGAGAAATATATTCCGAGTTATAATGAATTCTAATAGTTCCATCACAAAATTCACATAATCCTCAGGTAAATTAGTTTCCAATTTAAGAAGTTCCTGAGGATATTTAATGCCTAAATTGTGAGGGATGGAACTATAGAGAGCTTCCACATCTAAGCTACATAAAATGGCATTTGTAGGTAAGGTGAGATTAGTCAGTAAATGCAACATCTGTTTGGTGTCTCTAAGAAATGATGGCAACTTTTGAACCACTGGTGATAAAATTTTATCTATATAGACACTCGCATTTTGAGTTAAATTGCCACATCCGGAGACAATAGGCCTTCCGGTTGGATCAGACAAGAATTTATGTACTTTAGGCAAACAGTAAAAGGTAGATAGACATGGTTGTTTTGTACACATAAATTCAAATTCATCTTGATTGATGAATTGATAATTCACAGCCTTTGTAAGTAATTCCTTTAACTCAATTTGAAATTGTTTAGTAGGGTCTTTTGTTAATATGCGGTAAGTGTTGCCATCAGAAAGTAGACTTTCAGCTATACGGATATAGTGATCTCTGTCCAGTATCACCACATTGCCCCCTTTATCAGAGGGTTTAAATATCAAATCCTTATAGTTCTGAAGTTTTTTGAGAGCTATTGTTACTTGTATGTCTAGATTACCTCTAGGGGATAGGTGAAGTGTTTCCACATTTATATTTTCAATTTCCCTAGTCACCATTTCCAGGAAGACCTCCAAATTTTTGTAATCCTGAAAATGGGGAGTAAACTTACTCTTTACTTTCAAATTTGTGTATGGAATATCATGTACCGTTCCATCACCAGAATTAAGCAAGTCAACAAGAGTATCCAGACAATCCAGATCTTTTGATGTTAGACCCAAACTCTGTGCCTTTACTTCTTTACACACTGCATGGTATTTGTGTAAGGCCAATTTCCTCACAAATAAATTTACATCCTTAGTCCAGTTGAACTTACTGAATGCCGGAATAGGTACAAACGAAAGCCTCCTTCTCCAGCACCCTAAGCTCAGTCGGGCCAAGGGTAATACTTGAAAGGTTAATGACGCGCAGAGAAGATTTATTTACTCTCTGCGTCGTCTCTGACCTCTGCCTCTGTATCTGGTGCACGGACCCTGAGTCAGATCCGCCTGTCTTAAACCTAAAAAATCCACCCCTTTCTTGAGAATACTTTTGGATGGATTCGTAGGAATCAGGGTTTGGGATTTATCTGATTCAGAATCTGTTGATTCATACTCAGATGTACTGAATTGATCAGAGTCTATTTTATTCCTTCTTTTAAATGAACGATAGACCCTGCCTTGTTCAAAATCCTTGATGCTCATGTATTTCTGATGTTTCCTCACTTTTATAATATGTGAGAATTTATCTAAATTAGATTTGAGTTTTATCTCTAGGGTCTCAAATGATGGTTCTGTTTTGAAGCCCTGAACCAACTCAATCTCTTTGTCCAGTTCCAATTGGACATTAGCTAATTTAATCCACTCATATTTACAAATGATATTCATAAAGGTATTTGAACATTTTGAGGCTGCTTCATCCCATTCCTTATAGAATTCTTCCATCTCCACCGGTCTTGCTGGGGAAATTTGTACTCTCAATCCTCTAGGTATGATATTTTTAGAGATGTATTTTTCGAGAGTAGAAACTTCCCAGCTTATCTTAATCTGTTGTTTGAAAAGTTTAGTTGGTTTATTAAAACTAGTATGAATGCTAGGAGGAGATCGTGTTTCTAATGTACTTTCTGTACTAAAGACAGAGTCGACGTCCGCACACCAGGTGCTTGCATTGGGTTTATTAGACAAAAAAACAGCCATCTGATAAATAGGAAAGGTGGTGACCAAGGTGAATAACACCAATACAAAATATATATAAAAAACACACAAGGGACCGGAAGGTAGAACAGAAAGAAACCTGCCCCCCTCCCCTCCCTTGAGTAAATAAGGTCACCTAGACTGGATAATACGGGGTAACCCAAGAAATAGTAAATTAAAGAAAATAATTATTTTTTGGTACTATTTATACTTACTTTTGAGATTGGACTGGGTTCCTTTCCTATTGGCTACCTTCTAGTAAGGCAGCTTTTTGGATATTATATTTTCTTTAGTATATAAACATAGCCATGATTTAGCTGTAAGCATTTGCAACACTTACAACAATCAAGTAACATACATTCATATAAAATGTAAGTTACTTGGCCAGTCAGTGTAATGACAGGAATGAATAAGTAGATAACTCCCTAATTCCCACAGTATTAGGGAGCCATCTACTAAAAGGCTGAAAGACCTAAATTGGTCTTTCAGCCAAATTTACTAATACTAAGTAAAGATTACTTAGTATTAGTAAATTATGCCCCTACTCGCTATACTGCGAGTAGGGGCATGTCTCTTAACCCCTTAAGGACGGAGGGCGTACTATTACGCCCTGCAGGAGCCTGCTCTAAACGCCGGCGGGCATAATAGTATGCCCTCACTTTAATGGCCGCCCATGTGGCCGGCGCTAGTCGCCCGCTGCAGATCGCGGTCGGGGGGGATGCCCGGCCCCCCAGGCAACCCCCCCTGTGGCCGGTGACCGCGATCTGCAGTCTCTGATCGCAGTGACAGGCTGTCACTGCGATCAGTTTTTAACGTGTGTCAGCCGATTTCAAATCGGCTGACACACGTGGCCAGCGGCTACCCCGTGCAGATCGCGGTCGGGGGACTTACCTGGCCCCCCAGGCAGTCCCCCTGGGGTCAGTGACCGCGATCTGCACTGTCTGAGAGTGCTCTGATCGCAGTGACAGCCTGTCACTGCGATCAGTGTTACATGTGTCAGCCTATTGGCTGATACATGTAACTGGCACAAAGATCCCCCTGCAGATTGGAAGGGGGGAGTGCTTGTACCACCCAGGCACTCCCCCCTGTGGCCAATTACCCAATCTGCAGGAGGTGATCACAGTGACAGGCAGTCACTGTGATCACTGATCCTGTGTGTCAGCCAGTGATGTAAAATCACTGGCTGACACTGTCTCTGCCCCCTCTCCTGTAAAAAAAAAAAAATATTAGATAAAAAAAAAAAAAATTACAGTTACATATAAAATATACTTAGATCATATATATTATATATATGATCTAAGTATATATATACACACACACACACATACACGAAGTGTATTTAAATATTAATATATAATTATTTATATATATATTACTATTGAATTACAGGTAGACTGATACTAATTAAATATATATATAATTATTGTTATATATATAGATATATATATATATTTATATTTAATATAAAAAAATGTAAATACGTAAAATAAATTAAAAAAATAATTAAAAATAAATAATTAAAAAATATATAGATGTTTGTTATTTCGTTCTAACTGTATTGTGATTAATATATATATTTATATCAAAATACACGTAGAACGAAATAATATATATATCTATATACATAAATATATACGTATATATCACTATATATATACACACCTATATATAAATAAAAATATTTAAAAAAATTATATATATATATATGTATATATACACATATGTATATATATATATATATATATATATATATATATATATATATATATACACACACATATATTAATTCTACACATATATTTATGTAATATTTTTACATAATTAGGTATCCTAATTAATTACAATTAGCGGGACCTGCCTGACAACCCATGCCGAAAGTATAGGGAATTTAATTTGCTAGCACTATATTTAACCCTATAACTTTCCAAGACACCATAAAACCTGTAAATTGGGGTTACTGTTTTACGCGGGAGACTTCGCTGAACACAAATATTAGTGTTTCAAAACAGTAAAATGTATTACAACAATGATATCGCCAGTAAAAGTGAAGTTTTTTTGCATTTTTCACGCACAAACAGCACTTACACGGATGATATTATTGCTGCAATACTTTTTACTGTTTTGAAACACAAATATTTGTGTTCAGCGAAGTCTCCCGAGTACAACAGTACCCCTCATGTACAGGTTTTATGGTGTTTTCAAAAGTTACAGCGCCAAATATAAGGCTTGCGTTTCATTTTTTCACATTAAAATTCGCCAGATTGGTTACGTTGCCTTTGAGACCCTATGGTAGCCCAAGAATGAAAATTACCCCTATGATGGCATACCATTTGCAATAGTAGACAACCCAAGGTATTGCAAACAGGGTATGTCCAGTCTTTTTTAGTAGCCACTTAGTCAAAAACACTGGCCAAAATTGGCGTTTTTTTGCATTTTTCACACAAACAGATACTAACGCTAACTTTGGCCAGTGTTTGTGACCAAATGGCTACTAAAAAAGACTGGACATACCCCATTTGCAATACCTTGGGTTGTCTACTATTGCAAATGGTATGCCATTGTGGGTGTAAATTTCATTCCTGGGCTACTATAAAGTCCCAAAGGCAACGTAACCAATCTGGCGAATTTCAATTTAAAATGTAACGTGCTATATTTGACCCTGTAACTTCCCAAAACGCCATAAAACCTGTACATAGGGGGTACTGTTTTACACGTGAGACTTTGCTGAATACAAATATGTGTATTTTATTGCAGTAAAAGCAAACAGTATTATGACATTGACAGTTAAAATGTCATGTAGAACTAAAAAAATAAAAATAAATCTTATTTTCTCCCATTTTTTTCATATTAAATTATGTTTCATAGCTAAATATTTGATATTAAATGAAAGCCCTGTTTCCCCTGAATAAAATGATATATAATAAGGGTGGGTGCATTTACTATGAAAGAGGTGTATTACGGTTGGACAGACATGTAGCGCAAATGCCAGGTTTTGTTTACATTTTGTTTCGTTCACAACGTGTACATTTGGCTCCGTCCTTAAGGGGTTAAACATAAAAAAACAAAAAACGTCCCCCCTCCTAACCTGAAGGGGGGACCTATTGCCCCCCCCAGCCCCCACCCCTGAACGGCTGGTGGGGGCCCTAAAGTAAAATAAGGGGGGGACCTGTTGTCCCCTCCCCTGGGCCCCACCCATGAGCGGGGGGTGGGGGCCCAAAAGTAAAGTAATGGGGGGGGACCTAATGTCCTCCCCCCTTGCCCCCACCCCTGAGCATCCATCTAAGCCAACCCCAAAGGCTGTTGGGGACACCCAGGATCTGAAAAGAAATTGACAGGGTGTCCTTGCTGATTGTGATCAGTGCTGGGCTTTGCAAGCTGCCTAGCACCGATGAGCTGCAGCATGACACAGTGCTCATGCTACAATTACACAGTAGAGAGCACGCATAGAGTGCTCTGTGATTAGTGACATGGGAATTCCCTCTGCTAATTACATCAGAGGGAATCTCTTTGCATTAGGATCAGGGGTAGAGGAAAAATTAATGCTGACATAGGTTAATGTTAATTTAGGGTTAGCGGTGTTGTAGTGTTAAGGTTAGGGTAGCAGGCCTTACCCTTGGTCCCTGGCCCACCACCTTTTACCCTCCTCCCCCATCAGAGTTGTCCTTCATAGGACACTGAATTTGGGAGGTATAGGATAGGTGTTTAAAGTTCATGTAAACATAGAATTAGAAGGAGGGTTGGTGTAGTTAGCATAAGGTTAGTGTTAACCATCAAAAATGAATTTAGATCATAGACATATGAGGCATTTAACTATCAGAACTGATACGTGAATCTTTTTTGAGTTATTTTTCTTTAGTTGCACTTGGGGAGTAAAGTTATTATAAGCAAAAATTATTATAATTTATTTTTAAACCTTGGTAAGGTATGCAATTGGGAAGAGGAATATCGGCAGAATATCGGTGACAGGACTGGTGACGCTGTTAATGGGCAAGTCTACCAAGAAAATAGGCGGGCCACCCCTCTAAAAGACGCAAAGCCTGTCTTATTGGCCTTTAACAACCGCACCATGCATGGATCATTGCTGAAGAATTCTCCAAATGGTTCTAGAAAATGCTACACAGCCACAGCACGTCTAAACTAAATATTTCAGATTCCTGTCCCACTGTTGGGAGGCATGCTTTAAGGGATAAGATACATGGTCACACAAAGGAATGCAAGATTTAGATGTGAATGAAAACGATTGACATTTCATACAGCTACTGCATTATTTTGCAATCTTGAAATATTACTATTACTTTTTCTTTGGAAATAGGATCGCTTTAATCTTTGTTGTTATCACAGTTGGCTGGTGTTGAAACATACTGGTATTGCAACACAGTCTGTGATTTTTTTTTTATTTAATTTTTTTTTTTTTTAAAGGAGCAACAAAAAATTAGTTCATACATTTCCTAGCCAAACCTGTTTACTCAGACTGCAATTCACACTCAGTTACCTCACCCCTTTCCTCTCATTTGTGGCTTAATCCAGGAAGTATT
Organism: Pelobates cultripes; assembly: GCA_933207985.1. Taxonomy (NCBI): domain Eukaryota; kingdom Metazoa; phylum Chordata; class Amphibia; order Anura; family Pelobatidae; genus Pelobates; species Pelobates cultripes. The sequence continues at coordinate 40,457,541 of OW240922.1, read as the reverse complement.
TGGGGATAATAAAATGAGCATGCTTTCTTAAATTTCCATTTCTCCGAAGACATTGTTTAACATGGATCACCTGTCTCTTCTGCTGTGTTCCCTATTTATACTGACTTCTCTGCAGTCAATACGTAAGTACAAAACATACAATACAATTTCTAGTTCTTAGTTTGAGAGCAGAAAAATATGTTATTAGAATAAATGTGTCAGCTGCAACAGCAACAAGTTTTCAGCTTGTGTTTTTCAGCCTCATTCAATTGGATTATTATTCAACATTGCTATACAGTATTATGTTTTTTAACTATTTGCAGATGGAAGTATTGACAGTCACATAGAAAATGTCCAAATTATTCCACTAAAGGTACAGGAGTACGGTTTGTCACTTGTGCCCACGAGATGCAGATGCATTAAATTCATTCAACAAATCCATCCAAAGCACATTGGTGATTTTGAAGTAACAGCACCAGATTCGTCCTGCCAACTTCCAGAAGTCATGTACGTGAGTAGAATGTGTAGATTGTTTGCACAGAACAGCTAGGCATCGTTGGAATGAATTATACATTTGTATATAATGTAAACCAATTCATCAGGTCTTTAGACCTGATGAATGGTACTTTAACATCAATTTTTTTGAATGGTACTTTAACATCTAAAAATTAAAAAAAAAAAAGCCTAAAAAAAATGTTAAACTAAATCATGAGGACAAAAACTAGTGTTACAGAGGTTACAATCTATAAAACTTGGTTATGTGAATGCAAAAAAGTAGTATCATAAGTAGTATTAAGCTAAACTTATGATGATGTGGAAATGCCACATTAATGCCACAGTAATTTTTACTTTTTGTTTCCAGCAATTTTCAGTTAGTATAGTGATTTTTAAAGGCTCTGAAGTGAAGCCCTTGAGGAATTTAAGATTAGGGAAACGCGCGTAGGATCAGATGTGGAAACAAATAGTGAAGTGGTCTTGAAACATAATATGATGGATGTCTGTTCGTATTTACATTTAAAGCACATATAAAATAGTTCGGAGGTAGCCAGCAACCTTCGAGCTCTAAACATATTTTCTCTCTAGAGACAGTGAGGTTTCTTGGATTTCATTGGGATACAAAATTGGAAATCTATACCCAAACAGCAGTATCAATTCACCTTCAGAGATCACTGTACTAACTGGAAATCCATTGTGCACTTTTACACTTTGATTACAGTATGAAGGTGATCACAGTAATACTAATGCAATGCTGTAATTTAGCAAATATCTTTCTTTAGGTGTGAAAGAAGAAACATTATTCTTTTACTAATATTACAAGTTGGCAGTCTGTCTCCTGTGTATATCATTTTTTTTTCTTCCTTTTAATCATTTTCTTTTGTTGTGTATGCATATCATTATATTTGACTATAACTATGTACAGGGTGGGTCAAATTTCAGCATAAGGGTTTTGGAGTCAATTACTTTTTTATTAAAGAGACACTATAGGCACCAACTATAGTTGGCTTAAAGTGGTTTTGGTGTATAGATCATGCCCCTGCAGTTTCACTGCTCAATTCTCTGCCATTTAGGAGTTAAATCACTTTATTTATGCAGCCCTGTCACACCTCCCTGCATGTGACTTACAATGCTTTCCTAAACACTTTGTGTTTAAACTTCCTTTATTGCACATTTTGTTTATTTTACTATTTCTTATATCCTGCTCTGTTGATAGCCTTATAGAACCTACAGGAGCCTCATGTGTGTGATTAAAGTTAAATTTACAGAGCAGGAGATAAAAACATGTACAGCAAGCATGTCAAACTCGTGGCCAGTGGGCAGCATTCAGCCCACAAGGACCATGTTTGCGGCCCGGCGAGCCGCGAGTACATGCTGGTGTTATAGCAGCGTAGGCACCTGCTTTCCCCAAATTGCAGGTGCCTAATCTAACACTTACCCGGCCGGGGAGGAGGGCCAGCGAGGGAGCTCAGTGTTCCCGCTCCTCACTGCTCCCTTGCGCCGTCTGTAGTGAAGCCGGGCGCCGGAATAGGACGTCATATTCCGGCACCCAGCATCACTACAGATGGCGCCCGGGAGCAGTGAGGAGCAGATAGAAGGGAAATGCCCCACATCGGCTCCAAAAAGTAAGAAGCAACAAAGAAACGTATGTGTGTGCAAGAATGTGTAAGTGTGTGTTGGTGTGTCAGTGAGTGTGTCTGTCAGTAAGTGTGTGTGTCTGTATGTGTGTGTGTCTGTATGTGTGTTTCTGTCTGTGAGTATGTCACGGTTCTCACCTGATAGACAGACGGCAAGACGTGGTCGCTCTTGGAGTTCCCAACAGGGGACTTGAACCGGGGATCTTCTCAGTCCTGGTCCTGCTTTCTACCTCTGAGCCACAGCAGCTATTTACGGTGAAGACTGATTCCAGTCCTGTTCATCCTGACATGGCTACTACTCTGGGGGCTGCACCTTGACTTGGCTGTGTTTCACCTGACTCTGATCAGTCATCAGCAGGGTATATAAACCCAGCCTCGCCCTGTGCTCAGTGTCAAGTCCTTGATCCTGTTTGTTCCAGTGTTTCTGTTTCATCGCTTCGCATTATTGACCCCGGCTTCCTGACTCGTTTATTCTGTCTTCTGGCATCCCTTGACTTCGGCTACTCCTCGTTGTTCCTGTCCTCTGGCATCCTTTGACCTCGGCTATCCCTCGACCATCCTGCTGGTTCAGTCCTTGCCTGTCCTGCGTATTGGTACTGCATCCTGCACAGCCCCCGTGCACAGACCCACAGGCCAGGTGAATTCTTACCTGACCACCTCGACCTGTGGCTATCTGCAAGGGTGAGCATCATATCTGCGCTACAGACTCCCAACTCAGGTAAGACCCTGACATAAGGACTTGACCATTATGGAGTCCGCAGAGATGTGCTCACCCTCGACCCAGCGTGTGTCCAGCCTGGCCCAGACTGTTTCGGAGCTGCAGCAAGAAATTTTATTCCTTAAAGGCGCAGTGCATCCAGCCCCGGAACCAGCTTTTCCTGAACCGTTTGTCATCATGCCCGACCGATTTGATGGTAGCCGCACATCCTTTCAGTCTTTCAAGATGGATTGTGAGGTGTTGTTTTCCTTAAAGCCTCGAACATATGCCACAGAATTCATCAAGGTCAGAGCGGCTATCAACCTGTTGTCTGGACGCATCAAAGTTTGGGCTCACCAAATGTTGCAGACGAAGAGTCCTGTCCTGGTCAGCTGGGAATCCTTTAGTACTGCTATGGACTTACAATGTAAGACCACTGTGGCCAAGTCAGCTCCACGTACTAAAAAATCTCAGACTCTTCCTAACCAAGAAACCGAGTACCACCACTACGCCCCAGAAATGCCTCCTTATGTTCCAGCTCCCAGGAAAACTCCAGAGGTATACGGTGTTCCACTTGACCCTGTGGAACCTATGCAATTAGGACTCGTCCACTGCAAAGTGACACCTAAGGAAAAAGACCGAAGGAGAAGCTATGGCCTATGTTATTACTGTGGAGAAAAAGGGCATTTCATCACGCTTTGTCCTGTTCGCCCTCCTAGACCTCCAGCTCTCCGACTTGGTACTAGTTTCCTTCGCCCTGTGTACACCGCATACCAGCCTAAAAAGCCAAATAGAAGCCGTTGTGCTTGCACATGCTTGGCTTCCGCGAGAAAACCTCCATCCCCTGCTCCAGAGCCTCCTGCATCTACTCCCGAAGTTGCTTCCTGTGATACCACCACTACTTCCTGCCCGCCCGAAGAGGTTTTACCTGTGGATTGTGCCGTTACTTCTAATGGCACTATAGTCCGTAAAGAAGACCTTGATATGTTCGAAAAAGCATTGTTAGCTGCGAACACTGCTCCTGCCAAAGTTTTGGAAGTGCTTGCCACCTGTACCCGGAACCTAAAAGACCTGGACAATTCTCCAGCCGTACCAGACGCTGGTACTGCGGACTCCCAAGCTGTAAAGGGAATCCTTGCTGGGGAGTTTGACTATGGGGACTCACTGGATTCAGATAGTGACCCTGGAGAGGTGTACTATGCTGACAATGAACCCATTCACGCCCGGAGGTCGTTTTTAAAGGGGGTACTGTCACGGTTCTCACCTGATAGACAGACGGCAAGACGTGGTCGCTCTTGGAGTTCCCAACAGGGGACTTGAACCGGGGATCTTCTCAGTCCTGGTCCTGCTTTCTACCTCTGAGCCACAGCAGCTATTTACAGTGAAGACTGATTCCAATCCTGTTCATCCTGACATGGCTACTACTCTGGGGGCTGCACCTTGACTTGGCTGTGTTTCACCTGACTCTGATCAGTCATCAGCAGGGTATATAAACCCAGCCTCGCCCTGTGCTCAGTGTCAAGTCCTTGATCCTGTTTGTTCCAGTGTTCCTGTTTCATCGCTTCGCATTATTGACCCCGGCTTCCTGACTCGTTTATTCTGACTTCTGGCATCCCTTGACTTCGGCTACTCCTCGTTGTTCCTGTCCTCTGGCATCCTTTGACCTCGGCTATCCCTCGACCATCCTGCTGGTTCAGTCCTTGCCTGTCCTGCGTATTGGTACTGCATCCTGCACAGCCCCCGTGCACAGACCCACAGGCCAGGTGAATTCTTACCTGACCACCTCGGCCTGTGGCTATCTGCAAGGGTGAGCATCATATCTGCGCTACAGACTCCCAACTCAGGTAAGACCCTGACACTGCCTAGTTGAACGCCGGGTGCTGGAAATTGCTGCCGGGAGCAAATTCCTCACCCATGCATATGCCACCTTCCAGACAGAGGTGCCAACATTATTACCTTATATCAACCCCCTTTTTAAACAGGTACTTGAAAGGAACACTCCAGGCACCATAACAACATAATCAGTATGGTGTTATGGTGCCAGGTCAAAGGCTTACTTTTATGGGTTAAATCGTTAATGAACAGTTAAGCCCAAAGAGCTGAATTAATGACTGTTTAACTCTGACTATCTCCAGGGGTGTTTTCAGGAGATTCCCATTCACAAATAGCTTGAGAAACATATGGATTTCTCTCACGCTGCTTTGTGAATGGGGAACTACTGATTGGCTTTAACCCCTTAAGGACCAAAGTTCTGGAATAAAAGGGAATTATGACATGTCACACATGTCATGTGTCCTTAAGGGGTTAAACCAGCATACTGAGGCTTCCTGCTTCAAGATTCAGAAAAAAGCAGGAAGAGAGCTTAACAGTGCTGGATTCAACTCTTTGGGGTTAAACCATTCATTAAGAGTGTAACCACCAAAGGTAAGCCAGTGCCCATTTCCATTAAGTTGTTATGATGCCCAGAGTGTAGTGGTTATGGTGTCAAAATGGCTTTACATAATGAAGGATTTTCCCAGAATCCATAGCCCAAACCCTCTTCAGCTGCACATATAATATGAAAAACCACTTCAGCATTAACACATGAGAACCAAACCAGGATGGCAGTCACTGGCTGAGAGAGCTCAGTATGAGACGATTGCTGCGTGAGATTTCTATGTCTATACACGGCTATAAAATGGACTCTGCAGCTTTAGATTTTATGTCTGATGGGGATTAAATCATTATTTTCATTGGACTGTTTAGAGATTTGGGAGTTCTCAGCATCTCTTAGTTGAAGAGAATGTAACTTCAGAATAATCACAACGTGGAGTTGACTCCAAATACATCTATTGTTTTTATATATTTTTGGATTTATTGTCACCATACAATTTCTTACTGGGATGTTTTCTAGTTTGCATTTCCACCTACCATAGAAAGAGTACTTGGGGCCCGTTGACTATTAATTGATATTTTGTAAGTTTCCCTGACATTATAAAAGGCATGTCAGATCACCATGGGTTTTTGGAACAGATATCAACAGAGCTGGATAAAGACTGCCCAGGACCATAACCTTTACAATAAAATTGTGTTAGCAAAGATGTGGAATGCAATGACTCTAATACATTATTATTATTATTATTATTATTATTATTATTGTAGGCATTTATATAGTGCCAACTTTGCAGTGCTTTACAATATAATAAAATGAGGAAATTTAACAATAAATGAGACAATTACAAAATGTTAGAGGAACAGTAGGTTGATGAGGGCCTTGCTCAAATGAGCTTACAGTCTAGAGGACATTGGGTATAAAAACACAATAGGAAGAGTATCAAGGGGTATAGCAACCAGACAACAAGGTGGGAAAGTAGCAGAACTGGAGGTGAGAGTGGAGTCTGGCCCTTTAGGAGAGACAGGTTTGTGAAACAGAAGTTACTCTGGCCTTTATCATTATTTATAATTATATATTACAGGTTCTATATTGTTCCCTCCAGAACCTGTAAAAGTAGTTTACCTCTAACCAGTGCAAGGTGATCTCCTCCCTGCAGCTCTGCTCTGCCTCGGGTAGATGATCACTATTGAGAAGCACTAGAGAAGTACAGGTCCTTGGCAATGCTTCTCACACAGAAGCACCGAATTCAATGTTTCTCTGTGAAAAGTCTCACATCTGCTGTTTCCTAAGGCACAGTGCAATCAGGAGGGTGCAACTTAGTAGCTTTATAAAAGAACAGATTTCTCTTGAAATCAATGTTTTTATAAAGTAAGAAATGAACAGCAATGTGAAATGCTTTAAGTGTTTGGAGTGTTCCTTTTAATACATTTAGAACCTTTGTATGTTTGATTTTTATTACTATTATTCTTATTCTTATTATCATCATCATCATTATTTCCATAGCACTGGTGTGTAGCCAGCAACCACATTACTGCCATACAGAATGAAAGTATACTCTAAATAGTCTAACCTTTATTCTGCTGCATCTTCTTAATCAGGACCGCCTTTTCTTTGCCATGGAGTATTTAAGCGGAGGCGACCTCTATGATTATCTTGATAAGAATGGAAGACTGGATCTCAGCACCACAACGTAAGATGACGTCTTAAAGTCATAGAAGACAAAGGGAGTATGGAGTAAAGACTTTTGCAGGATAGAATACAGGGTGCAGCAGAACCGATTAAGCAGTTTTGAGGGGTTATAAAAAAATTAACTGAGGTATATAGAGAAAAACTGTTTTTATTTTCGAATTCAGCAGTAAATACCATTTTATATAAATTAAGTTTTGAAAATAATGTCCTTGAGAAGGCTGCCATTAGCAGCAACACACTGTTGGAGACGGTCTCTGAAGTTTTGTACAGCTCGTTCACACATATCGCGGGGTATGGCATTAACTTCTTCAATAATCTGCTCCATAAGCTCTGGTAGGGTGTGAGGGCAATGTTTGAATACTTTTTCCTTCAGATATCCCCAAAGAAAAGAAAACCATTGAGTGTATTTCAGGCTGTGTGGGCTGTAGCCCCATCCTGTTGGAACCAGAACTCCCCTAATTCCTCTTCTTCAACAATCTCTTCCATTCTGGGCTGTAGAAAATTTTCCAACATTGAGACATAATGTTCTCGCCTTCACTAGTACAGGCCTATCACTCCGAATTGTGATGCACCACACCGTTAGTTATGGGGAATGTAGCGGTCTTTCATGAATCATTCGGGGGTTATTTTGAGCCCAGTAGCGGAAATTCTGTTTTTTCACAGCTCCACTGAGATAAAAATGTGCCTCGTTGCTACTGAAGAAAGCTGCTGCGGGCGGGACCTGTGCAAGCATTTGCTCACACAGATTTCTGAGTTTGGCATAATCTGCTATACTCAATTCTTGAGCCAACATCATCTTGTAGAGATGAAACTGCAAATCTAAATGAAGAATCCTCCTCAGACTGCAGTGTGACATTCCCAAAGCAACACGAGCAAAATGTCCTCAATTGCTGCTCTCACCAGCGGCACATTTCCGGTGTTCTTATGTACCTGCATCGGCCACGTGTACCTCTTCTAAGTGTGGTACCAGTTTCCTACAACGGCCTAACTCATGACCGAATTGTGTTTGCATTAGGAACGGCGTTATTGCGCGTAATGTTGAACCATTGCCGTAAAGCTCTTTGCGTTGCGATCACAGATTGGTTGTTGTTGATGGACGGAGCACAATGAGACTAGGTGTACCTGCCTCCCCCCACTACAGCCCGAGCATTGACCCCCTCAAAAATGCTTAATCGATTCTGCTGCACCCTGTATTTGCTAAATAAATTATAAGGCATTAGGTTTCAAAGAGAAGGTTTGTAAAAGTGGGTACAAAGAAATACCACCATTAAAGGGGAACTCTAAGCACTACAATAATTTCATCTCACTAAGGGTTCAATGTAATATCTTTGGATAGGCTTTTCGAATGATTTAATTTTCTGAAAAATATTTTAATATTTAGATTTTTTTTTAGAATATTTAGTTTTTTTTTATTCTTTATTGTTATTGTACAGAGTTGTACATATAAGGATTACAAGACATATCAAATAAAAGCCAATGCAGCAAGAGCAATTGCAATAAATGACGTCAAGGGGCCTGCACATTTTACAATTTATACAGCATGAATTAAACTAATCATGTCCAAGTACTAAGTTAAATGAAGGCTGGAGGACAGACAGCTTGTTAAAGTCATGGAGGTTAATAAAACAAGAGATAATTAGCATCAACATGAAAACATGCTTAACTTCTGTAGGGAGTAGAAACACCCTGTCCACCTAGGTAAACGTGGCTAGGAGATACTGAAAAGTAAAACCGCGAACGAGGTCATGAAGTAAATACCACTGGTCTGGGGCATTATGATTCGGTTAGCAGGAGTAATGGTAAGTTCCCGAGCATAGAACTTTGCCCAGAACTCTGCACAAATGCAGTCAAAAGTCAGAAGTAGCTGGTCCGTGTGCAGAAGCATTTGTGAGAAGGTGCATATAACGGAAGGCCCAGTAGCCATCTTGAGTACTAGGCCTCGATCTAGTGATACGCCAGTAGGGTTGGATCTTGTCAAGGTGCCCACATAGATATTCCAGTGGAGAACGAGATATTCCCCCCGGTCCAAAGGGGGATGGGGAATAGGGCTCGGAGTCAGCAGGTGTCACTTAAAGGCTGAGGATCGTCCGCCTCCCCCTCCAGGGTTATGGTCTCAGGTCACATGGAAGCCTAGCAAGAAATGTGGCCAACGGATTCCGGTACAAAGGTGTCAGGTAGTCAGCAGGGTATTTCCCAAGGCCAGAAAAAGGAGCCAAATAAATTGGTCTCTTTGAGGAGCTGCAGCACCATGCGACTGTCTTGGTCGGCTGTCAGGCCCCGCCCCCAATTTTTTTTTAATTTTTTTTTTATATTGTAGTATTTAAAAAAAAAAATCACTCTAAAGGTTTATTAAAAAATATTAAATCAATTGAAAAACTTAACCAACAATATTAAGTCGGGGCCTAAATTGCTTTTAGTGTTTGAACTCAAGTTCCATTGCACTGTCCCTCCATTCAGTGTTATAACATTTTTGAGCAGTGTAGCAATGAATCATAGTCTCTGGCCACCCACAATCCGGCAGCTACTAGCAGAGATTACACTTTTCCTTCTAACTATTCCAATACATACCAGCAATGGTGGCTGTGATAGCCTGAAAGTGATAAACTGACACTCTCTGACAATCACTGCCACCCATTGCTGCTCAGGCTGAGGAGATGGACTAATGGGGACTTTCACTTAGCATTAAAACACTAAAATCTGTTGTGTCTCACTCTGGCTTGTATGAAGAAAGGACACACAGATTTATGGGTTCCATAGATAAATATAACAAAATTTGGGGAACTAGTCTGCCCTACTGGTCCACAACAATAAAGGATATCTCATACTCTTCCTTACAAGTCTAGTTCCCCACTAATCCAAGGGTACTTAGCAGCTTACTGCTTTCATACTTCCTTTACTCAGTGACCATTTCTCAAGGTTGTGTTTAATAGTTGCCCTAGGAGCCCCACTTCAATTTATGTCCTCCAGGGAACAACCTACAAAAATCCTGACACCAAAACATCGAGGCTTGCTTTGCTCCAAATACCGGAAGAACAAATCTCACAAAGTGGTGCAACACTACTCAAAATTTCAACAGGGTCTACCCTAAGACATCGCCCTCCTGTTGGAGGTGCCTAATTTTGGTCGGATCAATACTGCATATATTTTTGGAATGTCCTTTCATTGTACCTTTTTGGAAACGGATACACGAGGCCACTACTTCCATCACAGGTGACATGATGTCCTCCTATCCTGTGGAAATGCTGCTAAACCACACTGAGTTACCTATTTCCACTTTCAAAAAAACAATTTCAGAGCATTTGTGGATAGCAGCCCGATCCTGGGTCCCTGAACTCTGGATGTAGACACCTGCCCCTATATTTTAAGGTTTGCTGTATTGGATGGAAGAAATTAAACAGATAGAGGAAAATACTTAGTGTCTGGCATGCAGAACGCAGAAACACTTGGAAACGTGGGGAACTTGGCTGCCCTCATTTTCAGAGCATGACAATCCTTCCTAACTAATCCTTGCTAATATTTATGGAAGTCCACTTAAACTCTCAGACTTTGCTTTGGAGCTTATGAATGCACTGTCATGTCCTCCCACCCCAACATCCTCTTCTCTTTTTAATATTGGTGTTATACCCATTCATTTCAGCCCCTGTAGGGAACGTGTGTTCTTGTTCCTGTTTCAAAGTCTTTGCCCACAATCCAGCATAATGTAATGATAGGTGTAGATTGTATTGTCACTCAATGGTTGGGGATTGACTTAATGTATAACTTGGGTTTTCTTTCCTTCTGCAACCTATTTCCATACTGTATTTTACTCAGTGTTGCACTGAAAACCTTCAGAATAAAGATTGTCAAATAAATAATTAAAAATAAATATTCTCATGTAGGTTGACCATCTCGTTTTGTTGTTTTTGAAATGTCTTATTGAATCACTTTATACCAGAGGTTCCGACTGCATATTCTATATTAAAAATCTTAATAAAAATCAATAGATGAAAGAAAAAATTGTTTAACATTGAACAATATGTCCACTTCAATGAGATGATGCAGATACATTGCCTACACTGTCCCATTACCTCTCTCAAAACCCTGTTCTAGCATTTTATCTGACTCCCCCAAAAAGCATTACTGTACATTACAAAAACATTACATTACAGTGCCATAGTTAATATGGAAACTGAGACTTTCCATCCCAATTTATTTCTGTTTAGAAAAATCAATAAAATAAAAAAAGATAATGGCACGTGTGCCAGACTGACATGTCCCTTTCACAAGGTTAAAATTAATTCTTCACATTTAATATTTTACATTTGTATCTGTCGAGAGGAGGAGGAGGTCTTTTAATCTTATCTGGCATAGTTGAGTTCTCGGTTTTATTACAGATAAGCTAATTTTGGACAGAGATTCAATGCACAGCAAGAATTAGAAACACTTGTTTAGTGCAAATGGTCATTCAATGTATGGAATGTGTTCGATCATAACGTTAATATAGTAACATTTCTCAGTGATAGATAATGGCATTAATATAGTAACATTTCTCCGTGATAGATAATGGCATTAATATAGTAATATTTCTCTGTGATAGATAATGGCATTAATAACATTTCTCCGTGATAGATAATGGCATTAATATAGTAACATTTCTCTGGTTAAGCTCATTTAAAAAGTTCAGTTATAATACTGTTTTGTGTATAGAAACATTAATCAATCTGCCTGCTAAACATCAAACTCTTGTCCATCAGATTCTTTGCTGCTGAGCTAGTCTGCGGACTTCAGTTTCTCCATCGATACGGCATTGTCCACCGGTAATTAATACTGAACTATTTATAAGGTGTTTTCTCTACACTGGGAGTTATATCTTTCTAATTATATTATAGTTTATTTTTATTACTCCGGTGTGTTTACTTTGCTGTATCCACCACTCTTCTTTTTCCATCATAGATGATTTACATAAAGAAAAGCCTCAGAATAGTTTTTACACTTTTAAAGACTGCGTCAGATTCTAAGCATATGTGGTCACCCATTTTATATTTCTTATTAAAGGGCAGGCCTTGCGTGAACATTTTGCTTTGACCATAATGGAGTTTATGCCTTTAAAGGACCAATCCAA
>OW240922.1:40429394-40445469 GCA_933207985.1 Pelobates cultripes | reverse complement strand
CACATTACAGACTGCCAGCAAACACCACACACAGCCAGCAAACATAACAAATGCACATTATACAGAGATGGACAGAGGGAGAGACTATGGAGTGAGGCAGTGGCTGGGACACTTTGGTTTACTGACTAAACTCTAATTTTTCACAAATTAAAGGGACACTATAGTCACTAGCTTAATGTAGTTGTTCTGTTGTCTACAGCCTGTCCCTGCAGGCTTTTTAATGTAAACACACTGCCTTTTCATAGAAAAGCTAGTGTTTACATTACTGCCTAGTAGCATCTCTAGTGGCACTCACTCAGACGCTGAGCGCTCCCCATAGAGATACACTGATACAATCAGTATTGTACACACAATCCATGGGCCCTGGTGCGAAACTGATCCGTGGGATCCCTCCCCTCCCTCCCCTCCACAGACACACACACACACAAACATACAAACAGACAGGCACACATACATACATACAGACACACACATACGGACTGACACACACAAACATACAAACAGACAGGCACACAAATATGCATACATACAGACACACACACACAGACAGGCACACCCACATACAAAGACACATACATACAAACAGACAGGCACACATAGAGAAACACACACACACACACATACAGACAGACACACACACACGACACACATACATACAAAGACACATACATACATACATACATACATACGGACAGGCACACACATACAAAGACACATACATACATACAGACAGGCACACATACAAAGACACATACATACATACAAACAGACATGCACACATACAGACAGACACACACATACAAACAAACACACACAATGTCTAAGTCACCCTCCTGTTTCTTACTTTTTAGGTGCAGGAAGGTGACTTTCCCTGCGGTCCAGTGGTGGCTCGGGTTGATGGGAGTCAGAGTTCCCACTCTGACTCCCTCTGCTTCCTCCCCCGCGGGCTCTGTGGTAGCTGGGAGGAGTGACGTGCAGTCACTTCCTCCCAGCAGTGATAATCTGTTAAAGAGCCGCAGCGCTGACCGGGCCCCCTGACAATCCATCTCCTTTGGGTGGCCCTAACAGCATGGGTCACCCAATGGACCCCTTCATGTGCAGCCCCGGCGGTCGCAAAAGATGCCTGGAGTGACGGGCCCGGTCGCAGCTGCAACCCCTGCGACCGCGGTATGTACACCACTGGATTCAATGCACCTCTATGAGAAGATGCTGGCAGGCGCAGCACATTATTTTGCCGCCCATGCGCAATATTTTCTATAGGAAAGCATTGGATTGGCTGATAACGTCAAATGTGATGAGCTCAGCTATATAGGCAGAGCAAGTCACTGGAAAAAAAAAAAGGTACATTTAATACCTGTATATAATACCAAACGGCAAAGGGGTCGGAAACCTAAAGGGAGTTTTATACCGAGCATCATGTAACGCTTACCATTTACATTTAACACTATAAACAGTGTAGTTTTGATATAGCAGCTACCAGGTCACTCTGAATGGTTTCTGTCAAAGTAATGCAATAACACCTCCCAATAGGAGACTGCAATTGCTAACCTGTCTTTTCAATGTTACACCAAGCTGAATCTGGTGGTAACTGGACTGAGTTAGTGAATGGTTTTGGCCAGGTGACACTTTTTTGTCATATTCAATGGAAACCAGGTGTTTTTCTCCTACTAATCTCTATAGAAAGCGTTACTAGTAACAGGAGCCGTAAATGACCTATAATAAACGGTGAATTTTTGCAGCGTGGAAACAGTCACAAGTCATAAACTTTACTTACTGCCATGTAAATGGTTTGTCTGTAGCTAAATGCAACAATCATTAGGGTTTATTTACTGAGAATGATTTGACAACATGCAAAATGTCTGTCAGTGTGAAGTTGGACACTTTTTACTTGGCAGGATTTGAGACTTTGCTTTCTGTTAGAGTTCTTTGTACTATCGGTTATATCAATTGCTGTTTGCTTTTTGTTTTGTTAATAAAGGTAATTAAAAGTTTATTTCACACACACTCCTGTTCCTCTTTACAGCTCCTGCTGAAAGAACCTGCCATGCGGTTGGGGAGAAAAGGCCTAATCCGTTCTCACAGCTTCTTCCAGTCTATTGACTGGGAGGAGTTGGAGGCCGGACGGGTAGAGCCTCCCTTCACGCTAAGTACAGTAAGTACATCAACAGAAAAGTTAAATATAAAGCAGGTTATAAATCTGCCTATAAAATCTTTAAAGAGAGAAAATGGCCAAGTGAGGTGGGTGATACCATTTGATGGATGTTGTTGTCATGTGACCGGTGGGTTATCTGCAGATTCTATATTTCCTGCTACCTAAAGATGTTGCTACATAGTAAAATGAGCTTTGCATAAGCATTGGATATTTTTTTTACCAATACTGTACAATCTTTGATTATATCTTAAACTGGGCATTGTGAGGAATTTTTAGAGGATTTTTTTTTTTTAGTTTGTCCAAAAAGCCAGACTTGGGGCGGGGCCGGGCCGCCGAGCTGAGCGGCAGCCATCCGAGCTAGCTCCGGCAATGGGCCGCATCAATATAAGGAAATAATGCACTAAAAGCCCACCTGGAACCGAGACAGACATGGGCATTGAACGAGAGGTGGAACAGGAGCACACCACATGAGCCCCAGCTAGACCACGACCGAGCTATCCGCATAACTTAGGCAAGATGGGCCCACGGGGCCTAGGCGCATGCGGCGATGGCCGGAGGCGAGAGACAGCACGGCAGAGGGAGAGAGGGGGATCCGGACCCTGCCCCGCTCCCCCCACCCTTGGGCCGGTGGGGGTGATCCTGGCCCACAAGTCGAATCTCCAGAGCCTGGAGGCGAAGGGCCCATATAATGAGGAATCCTTCCTCATGAAGAGCCAAGATGGCCGCTGAATGTGCAAGCTGCAGGGAGTTACGCGGGGTCGCCTGGGCCCTCCGGTGTGGCGGATCCCACGGATGGACCCCTCCGGGCGGCAGAATGGTCAGCGCGGAGCCAGCCCTTACCCCAGGATTTGGTGGTGGTCCAGGGAAGAATGCCCCCAACTCTGTGAGCCCTGTGTCGTCGGGGTGAGCTGGACCCCTGGCGGACCGGTGGCCGGGGAGGCGAGCGCTGGCGACATGCATGAGACCGGAAAAGGGTGAGGCACCATGGGGCCGGAGCTCCGACGGGGAACTGCGGGAGTTGGGGAGGTGCAGGGGACAAGGGGCCGAGGACTGCCGGACTGCCGACATCCCTGAGTGCCCACAGCACCGCAGTGTTCCCGGTTGCACGGCCGGAGCAGGCCTGGAGGGGAAAAGAGGGGGACAGATGCACCGGGGGTGCTAGAGAGACCTTGCAATGACCGACCGGCTTGACATATAGGAGCGCCCTTGGCATTAGCGTACCAGAGGCCACGGTAGAGAGCAGCCTGCACAGTTACAACTTATTTTGCCAGGCACTACTATGCCACCTCCAGCGGAGAGACTCAATTATCGCCGCTCTACAGATCCACTTCACCTGAGCGCTGTCCCAAGCAAAGAATAAATAAAACAACAAAGGACAGATAAAGATAACGGGACTGTTCCATGATAATTCGTTTAAGAAACCGTTCTTTCTGCAATTTTAGTTTTTACTTGCTTTGATTATTTGATACTAGTTTGTCATTACTAAGTTAGCTTGAAAGGCTAAAGGAATACAGAGTTTATGCTGTAATACCCATAGGGGCCAATGATTGATGCGGTTGGTTGCTGCGTACATAATAGCTGCCAGCTACATGATAAGCTGTGAAGCAGCTTATTACTACATACCTGACAACCAGATAGCTTTATTATATATTAAGCCAGGCTATTACAATGCGTTTTACATGTTTGTAGCTTTAACTGTACTGCTTATGTACTTCCTGACCATGCACTGACTTATTTAAAACTGCATGACCTGTTTACACCAGGCCTCAGAAATCCGATAAATCGGGAAGCCTTAACATCTGAGATTAAGCTACCAGGCCGCTATACATCGCAGTATATCTTTTATCGCATTACATACATGACTGCATATATAATGAACATGCTCGTCTCATATAATTAGCACCATCAGCATTACCAACATGGTTTTTAAATGACAGACTGCTGATGTGACTTATCAGAATAGCTTCGAACCAGATATAGACACAGGCATGCTGATGGCTGTAAATGCATCAAGCTTTTAAGTCCCACGCAGCAGAAAATCAGATCCTTATATTAAACATATACTGTCACATACATCAGCAACGGATATCAGAGGTTCACTGGGATCATACACAGAAATAAGCTATACTGACCACGCAATTACATGCCACTCATAGGCGTGCGCAGCCTATTGCATTAGGGTGTGCACCCTAAAGCACAAGCACACGCCGCATATATATATGTATATATATATATATATATACACACACATACACATATATACACACATACACACACTGCTGTTAGTGTGATGTGTGTGTGACGGTGCTGGTAGTGTGCTATGTGGGTGAGGGTGTTTGTGTGTACGTGCTTGTGAGGATGCTGTTAATGTACTGTGTGTGAGGGTGCGGTTTGTGTGTGTTTGTGTGCGCTTGTGAGGGTGCTGTTAATGTACTGTGTGTGAGGGTGCTGTTTGTGTGTGAGGGTACTGTTAGTATGCTGTGTGTGTGTGTGAGGGTGCTGTTTGTGTGTTTGTGAGGGTGCTGTATGTGTGTGGGTGCTGTATGTGTGTGGGTGCTGTGTCTGTGGGTGCTGTATGTGTGTGGGTAATGTGTATGTGTGTGGGTAATGTGTATGTGTGTGGGTGCTGTGTATGTCTGTGGGTGCTGAATGTGTGTGGGTGCTGTATGTGTGTGTGCTGTGTGTGTGTGTGCTGTATGTGTGTGGGTGCTGTATGTTTGTGGGTGCTGTATGGGTGTGGGTACTGTGTATGTCTGTGGGTGCTGTATGTCTGTGGGTGCTGTGTATGGGTGCTGTATGTGTGTGGGTGATGTGTATGTCTGTGGGTGCTGAATGTGTGTGGGTGCTGTATGTGTGTGGGTGCTGTGTATGTCTGTGGGTGCTGAATGTGTGTGGGTGCTGTATGTGTGTGGGTGCTGTATGTGTGTGGGTGCTGTGTATGTCTGTGTGTGCTGTATGTGTGTGTGCTGTATGTGGGTGGGTGATTGTGGGGGTGGAGGTGGGGGTACATTAATTGCTATCCCCCCTCCCTTCTTACCTTTTGTAGGGAGGGAGGATCGTGCTGCTGCTTTCCCTGGTGGTCCAGTGGAGAGTGAACTCTAGCCCCCTGTGGGGCTAGAGTTCACTCTCGCGAGATTTAAGCGTTGCCGCAATAGCTCCACCGGGTCCTCTCCTGCCTCCCTCCCTGCATGTGGGTCAGTGGGGAGGGAGGCTGAGAGCAGAGCCGACAGGGGAGATCCTGAGATCTCTCCTGCCGGTCTCAATATGCATAGGCGTGCCGCGGGGATTAGGGTGTGCCCAGGCACACCCGGCACACCCCGTGCGCACGCCTATGATGCCACTCCAGTGACATGCACGGCTACCGGATTATATCCAGGCCACATTTAACATTAGAGAATACATACAATTATAGGACGCAACCAGGAGCAGACGTTAATGTTACCGCAGTTAACAAACTAACAGTCTTTCATTGCCTTTTTATTCTACTAGCTCACTATGACATGCTTTTGATTGTGATGCCTACTTTTGAAAAAGCCGATGTATACTTAATATACGTGAATATGTGCATACAGTGACCCATACGCCTCTGCGCAGGCAACCGCATGTTAGTCAGATGAAACCATAATATGTTTGTCTCATGTCAACTACAATTTTAAAACGCACGCCTCAACGTAGGCGACTAACCGCATCAACTGTACTACACTTGAAACACGCGTTGATACGGTGAAAACAATAAAAAATATTTAAAACAAAAAGCCAGACTTGAAAAAAAATATATAAATAAAAAAATTCAGGTATTTCTCCAGCTTTGTTGCTCTGACCCAACTTTTTTGGCAAAACCCTTATTAATTCTACATTATTCCTGTTTCAGTAAAAAAAACAAAAAAACTATTTGTTTAATGAAGCTCTGCTCAGCACATAACTACAAAACAGTAAAATAGAAGAGTGTTCCATGCATTGAAAATATCATAAAAGAGAGATTATACTGATTTCTCCTTCCGAGTTGACAGGAAATTAGCTATCCTTTGCTTCATATTTTCCCTCACTGGCCCTCCACCCGTTAATATTTCCTCCTTTACATTTCTTCCTCCGACTCCTCTTCATTTTTTATTTTTTCATTCCTTCTTGTTACCTCTACCCATATTTGTGTCCTTAATTTCCCCTTATGTTTTCTTTTAACTCCCAAGTGCGGCATTATATAATTTATCTCGATATTTTATATTTCTTCCCAGCATATTATATATAAAAATATGTTCATACATAAGTTACAAATTTAAAGACAAACATGCATGGGGAAATGTTTGAACTGGAATGAGAAAAGACTGAAGCACATGATTATGCGCTGTGCTCTGTGGTATGCTAAAAAGTGTATCTCTCGTCACATTGTAGCCATCTATGGACGAAGTGAAATCAGTGGTGATGCAGGAGAAAGCCTTATCATCGGCAGAACCCCTGAAAACACCTGTTGGGCCAGAGAACCAGAAATTATTCTGTGGTTTCTCTTTTATTAGCCCGCAATTTAAAATCCCATCCCAGTCCACAGCAGCTACTCCGTTGTAGAGAATCAACATCTGCTCTCTATGGCCTGACTACAGTGGACATTGCCAAGGTAAGGTAAATGCTGAAATATAGATAAATTGGAAATACATATGTATTACAATCATATTAATTAAAATATATGACAGGCCTTTTGAGGGGCATTGCTGCTGTTAAATTAGTTAGTAAATAACATTTTGGTGTAACTCAGCATTTTGGTTTAACTCAGGTGATGCAAATAAATAAATAGTCGAAAAATTCCAATCCAAGCAAAATGGTTTTATGGAAACCGAGAAAAAACAGCGACACCATTAGCTATTTACTAAATGGCATGGCAAATTTACGGGCGTAAAAGAACATGTTTTTAGCATAAATGTCATAGAGACCTACTTTCTTCTGTGGTACTGAAACAGTGATTATCTTTGATAATAAAGTCTTTGAAACCTCACCATAGAGAGCTGATGGCAAGACTTGCCCAAAAATGTGGTTACATGTAAAGTAATAATCTTGGTTGAATGAGAGACCTGTTACTCGACTATGATTGGTTAGCTTTATAAGTCAATCGTAGAAGACTAAAAAAAAAAAAATTCAAGCTTTACAAAGCCCTGTTTACCACCCAAGGATTAAATGACCAGAGGCTACTTTTGGCATCCTGCCGTGGGAAGTTAACCCAAGCCAGCAGAGGAACTTGTGGTGAGACTATCTTCAGAGTTCCCAAAGACATAACTGAGATGCTGTTTAAATTAACCCATGCTTTGCAGTAACACTTAAAAATAAGGTCTTGCATTTTTATACTGTACGTTTTTCTTTTTTAAGTTTTGCATTATACCTGCTGAATAAACTGTTATTGTAACACTATGGGCACCTTTTATTCTGTTTAAGGTACATCAGCATCCATCTCTCGAAGGAGAAGACTGGTAGTGTCCGTAAGACAAACTGTTGGTAACATATATAAGAACTTTAACTATGTTGTTGTATTTATCATAATAGTAATAGTGTAAGTTTTAAGAGCTCTGGCTATTGTAGAGATGCATAACAATACTCACATTTCACACTTTTCCCCCCCAGACAAGCTTATTTTCTTAGGCAGAAGAAACAAAAATTCAAGACATTCAAGGAAGACTCTCGTCCCATAGTGTTACAAGGGACAGTAGGAGTAGGTACTCTCTGACCCTCAATTTGGATTAAGGGGATTGGGGACTACCCTAAACCTTAAATGATATTACCATACTTCGCACACCTGGGAGAAAGGGGTGGGACAATTCGTCGTGCCCTTAGTCTGTAAATTCTCTTTTTGAACTGCTTACACAAAAGTTGAAAAAAAAGGGGAGGCTTTTCGGCGGGCTGTCTCTGATTAATTATGGGAACAAATAAACTCACTTTTTAAAATTTATTTATTAACAAAAAAAAAAAGTGTATAAAAAAAAAGTGTATGAGAAAGTCAGTCTGCTATTTCCTCTTTCGTTACATGCGGAGATCTCAGAGATGAATTTTGAGACTTATACTCAGTGACTAGAACCCTCCACAAAGCTGGATCGGAAGAACTCTCTGGACATAGAAGTTATCGTCAAACTAAAGGATTATTTTCTAAATGTTTGCAATAATCGTCCCAGAAAAAAAATAAGGTCCTAAGAGCTGGTCTTCTAGACAATCAATTATTTCAAAGTGAAATTATAACTGTCTAATCAATTTTTCATGGCAGAAGCTGTACCCTTCAGGAGCATATACGCCGTGTGGAAACGCGAGAATTTTTTAAAAATGTTTATTCGCCATTCATGATCTACTGGACCAAATACTGGATTAAGTTGTAATCTTTTTGCAGGAAGAGCAAAAAAAATTATTTAAAAAATAAAACCAAAACTGATGGGCATACCACTATTTGTGGTAAGGAATGTATTCTTGGCACCTCTGGAATTGTATTTCTAGGACTTAACTGAGCATCTGCTCAAGAAAGGTGGACCTCCTCAAAAAGGTAGTGACCACTATTGGCACTACATTCAAGAAGAAGAAAACCATGTAGCAATTTATTGGATTTCCAAATTTCTACATTTCTTTTTAGTTACTTCAAAGATGGTACCAGCCTACTGTACTTTTACAGAAGACAATATACGTGGTCAGAAAAAGCACATGGAGCCTTTGAAAAGGTGTTTTACCACTTCACCACCACAAATATTCTACTACTGCCAGATCCATAAAAACTATACAAGACAACCCTGGATATAATACAACAGCATTATTTGGAAGAACTTACTATGGGAGGCAACAATATCTTTCAGAAGCATCTACTCCTTGTGGAAACATGGAAAAATTGATTATTCGCCATTTATGATCTACTGGACCAAATACGTGGTGTTCAGCCTGGATAATGTCTGGAGCTGGATATAATACAATGGTGTTCTTTGGACGAACTTCACTCAAGGCATTTGTATGATTGTCTGAGTGACTTGCTATGCGAGGCAACAATATCTTTCAGGAGCATCTACTCCTTGTGGAAACATGGAAAAATTGATTATTCACCATTCATGATCTACTGGACCAAATACGTGGTGATCAACCTGGATAATGTATGGAGCTGGATATAATACAATTGCATTCTTTGGAGAAACTTCACTCAAAGCACTTGTATGACTGTCTGAGCAACTTGCAAAGGGAGGCAACAATATCTTTCAGGAGTATCTACTCCTTGTGGAAACATGAAAAAAATTGATTATTTGCCATTCACAATCTACTGGACCAAATACTTGGTGTTCAACCTGGATGATGTCTGGAGCTGGATATACTACAATAGCATTCTTTGGAGAAACTTCACTCAAGGCATTTGTATGATTGTCTGAGTGACTTGCTATGCGAGGCAACAATATCTTTCAGAAGCATCTACTCCTTGTGGAAACATGGAAAAATTGATTATTCGCCATTTATGATCTACTGGACCAAATACGTGGTGTTCAGCCTGGATAATGTCTGGAGCTGGATATAATACAATGGTGTTCTTTGGACGAACTTCACTCAAGGCATTTGTATGATTGTCTGAGTGACTTGCTATGCGAGGCAACAATATCTTTCAGGAGCATCTACTCCTTGTGGAAACATGGAAAAATTGATTATTCACCATTCATGATCTACTGGACCAAATACGTGGTGATCAACCTGGATAATGTATGGAGCTGGATATAATACAATGGCATTCTTTGGAGAAACTTCACTCAAAGCACTTGTATGACTGTCTGAGCAACTTGCAAAGGGAGGCAACAATATCTTTCAGGAGTATTTACTCCTTGTGGAAACATGAAAAAATTGATTATTTGCCATTCACAATCTACTGGACCAAATACTTGGTGTTCAACCTGGATGATGTCTGGAGCTGGATATACTACAATAGCATTATTTGGAGAAACTTCACTCAAGGCACTTGTATGACTGTCTGATCGACTTGCTATGGGAGGCAACAATACCTTTCAGGAGCATCTACTCCTTGTGGAAACATGGAAAAAGGGATTATTCACCATTAATGATATATTGGACCAAATACATGGTGTTCAACCTGGATGATGTCTGGAGCTGGATATAATACAATGGCATTCTTTGGAGGTGGTACCAGCCTGCAGTACTTTCACAGAAGACAATTTACGTGGTCAGAATAAGCACATGGAGCCTTTGAGAAGGTGTTTTATCACTTCACCACCACAACTATTCTACTACTGCCAGATCCATAAAAACTATACAAGACGACCCTGGATATAATATGACAGCATTATTTGGAGAAACTTTACTCAAGGCATTTGTATGACTATTTGAGCGACTTGCTATGGGAGGCAACAATGCCTTTCAGGAGCATCTACGCCTTGTGGAAATATGGAAAAATTGATTGTTCGCCATTCATGATCTACTGGACCAAATACGTGGTATTTAACCTGGATAATGTCTCGAGCTGTTTGTATGACTGTCTGAGTGACTTGCTATGTGAGGCAACAATATCTTTCAGGATCTTTCTACTCCTTGTGGAAACATGGAAAAATTGATTATTCGCCATTCATGATCTACTGGACCAAATACATGGTGTTCAACCTGGATGATTTCTGGGGCTGGATATAATACAATGGCACTCTTGGGAAGAACTTAACTCAAGGCATTAAAATGACTATCCGATCAACTTGCTAAGGACATAGATATACCTTTCATGAGCATCCACTCCTTGTGGATGTTGTTTGGTGGATATTCATTGGGCAAAATGTACTGAGCTATGTCTGCTCTTGCCATATCCACAACCAAAACAACCTGCAGTATTCTGAGGACACTGATCTACTGCAGCCCCTGTCAACTTCTGTAGGACATTGGACAATTGAACCTTATAGTTGATTTGGATCCTTCGCACAAATTTACCTCTATAATGGTAGTTAAACAGCAAATGACAAAGTTGTTCCATTTGATATCGATCTGTGGATTGTCTTCATCAACAGTCGACAATTCTTTTCCAAAAGGATATCTTCTGCTAACTTATGTGAAGAGCACGCAATATTCAGATCTGACTACTGCTTCTTTCAAATGAAAAAGAAAGGATCTGTGGAACAAAAGCTATCAGCTAATTCTAAGGAATACGAGTCTTGAGCATCATTGACGGAATTCTTTAACTATAAAGTGACATTTGGAACAAATGGCTTTAAAAAAAGAATCATTCTTCATTACTTGGACCCGACACCTATTACTATTTACTGATTTGTAATTCTATGATTCTCTGCAGCATTTATAAATGTTCACTAAAAAGTATTCAAAAAGTGTCACTCGCATCTATGTAATGAATGGTGTGTGAATCTGTGAGTACCAGGAGACATGAAAGGTGTGTGAATGTTCAGTAACTAGGGTTGAAGCCTTGGCGTGGCGTTACTGCTCACATGGATAACCATGTGCTAATTCAACCAATCGTGTGTCTAAAGCTGTTTTGACTGCTAGTTATTTATATCTGTTTATAGATCCCTGCTCTAGGTGGGGAAACAAAGACCAGAGCTCAGAGCAAATTAATACAGTCCAGATTGTATTGAACTGAAATTGACCAACATGACCAATGAGGAAGCAGCATGCGAGCACCAACTGAACTCAGTTTTCTATCAAACAACTCTGTAATGCTTCGACATAACCCTCGGGGATGGTGATAGGACACTCCAGGCAACATAACCACTACAACTCCATATTGCCTAGATTGTCCTATTTTTATCTCTCTTTACATTTTATGTCAATGTTTTGATAAAGTTACATTTCTACATTAGCAATACAAATGTAATTATTTAAACAGCACTCAGAGAAAGGGTTTTGTCTAAATATGGACAGAATTGATATTGATAATGGAATCCAGAATAACACGAGGGTAGAAGTAAGGCAGGCAGTGCAAGGGTATGCTGACACTATCACTACTAATACCTTGATTGCTACTTTAGAAACTGCCATGACTGCTATCAACACTGGTAAACCCCCTGCTTCCTACTGCCTACCTAAACATCATCCAAATGGCACACAGCTCTTCATACATTTAGTAAATGGTATAATAAAAATACTCATACAATAGTTCAAGTGACAGAAAGTCATAAAATTTATTATTATTACTATTTATTTTTATTTTTAGCCTGGCATCCTGCTTTCCATCCTAGTGAGGACCTTACCAAAGAATCCAGGGTGGGGATCATACCACCTGTGCCTTGTCCATTGAACGTTTAGCCTGCTCAATAAAATGTGAGTAAGATCTTTTTATTCTTCTAGTTCAGTACATACAGAGAGCACTATATTTGTTTTGTTTTATTTTTCCTTTTGGGTCATACTGCTGCCATACTGCTGAGATATCTTACAACCACGTCCACTCACATATCCTAGAAGTGGGGATTATACTATACTTTCCATACTAAAGCTGATTGTTAGCTCTGGTAAATGTGAGTATATCTATATTGGATTTGTTCTTTTTTCTTCTTTCTATATATATGCTACAGGAACTGGAAGTTACCTCTGATACAAGATTGTACATACAAGAAGAATACCTTTCCTGTGATCTGACCTGTTCCCTTTCAAGTTGCATGTTATATTTTTGGACATTATTGTGGACTATCATGCCTACATTTTATATAATTCTTATATAATTTTTCATAAAGTTTCTGTTTTTATTTAATTTCTAAACAGTTAGGAGTACAATAGAACACTGACGCTACCTTCTCTCATTCTCCTTTTTACTTTCTATTTCCTCTGTGGTTTTGGGGTTTGTGAGGGAGTCCCACAGACCTAGGTGAACTGCCTGTTTTTTGTCTGTTGTGGCCTGTTAGGGCTCATCTACTGTTCTTTTTCTCCGTATAAAAAAATGTTGCCGAACTGACAGTGGACGTCCTCACACTTGTAGGGCTTCAAAGTAAACAAAAGATCGAATTTATTTTAAGGAGACGTGCATTAGCATATAACTAATGTTTCAGTCCAACTACCTTGACATATTAAAAAAGTGTTTGGTAATGGGACTGAAATAGTGAATGTATGCTGTTGTACAGCTTTAAAAAGCAAATGACTTTATCTTGTTAAGTCCTATGAGTGTGTTCTTCACTTTGGCTGAGATCATCAAACTTGATAATCTCAGCCAATCCAATGCTTTCCCAAAGGAGAGCATTGGGAGGCTATTGTGCATGTGGGGCAAAAAGCTGCGCAACTAATCAGCATCTCCCTGAGGAGCGTTCAGCGCCTCCATGCAGACTCAATCTAATACACTGCACCCACTCCCACCACTCTAATTTAACACACTGCCCTCCCTCCCCAATTTAATACACTGCCTCCTGCCTCCACCAATTTAATACACTGCCCCCTTCCTCCACCCCTCTCCCACCACTCTAATACATTGCTCCCCCCATCACCAATGTAATACACTGAACCCCCCTCCTACCACTCTAATACACTGCCCCACTGCCTCCCCCAAATTAATACACTGCTCCCACTCACCAATTTAATACACTGGCCCCTTTCCTCCCCCAAATTAACACAGTGCTCCCTCCCTCCTTGAAATTAATACACTGTCTCCCCTCCCCAATTTATCACACTACGCAGGAAAGTCCCCCAAGCCCCTCTTCTCCTACCTTAAGATGAACTGCCCATCCTCCAGTTTGAGCCCTGCTCTTCTCTGCTCAAGCAGGCCAAACGCTTCTCTGGAACTGCGAGCAGGAGGGAAGGGGGAGTGGCTGGCCTGCTCTGCAGATATACAGCCACTCTGCGCTCTTGTGGCTGTGGGAGGGAAGACAAGGATCAGACAGGAAATATCTTTCCTGTCTTTTGGCTGGTGGCCCTTGAATCACGAACTTTCTCTTAAACAAATATTGGTGAAGCTGTTGATGCTGTTTTGTTTACTTTCATGTAAACATGTTGCTGATGTCAGAGAGTTGGACTGGCAAGCTCCCATTTTTGTTCCGAATGTTTCACGTAGGACAAAATCCTCGACTAAGGCGATTTTTTTACCCGTCGTTTCCAGACAACCTAAACCTTTACACCAGTATTATGTCTTATGGAATACAAACAACGTCCGATCTCGCTTCGTTCAAATCAACCCCATCAGTTATTCATCTCCTTTCGAGTGCCACATGTACCAGTATCAACTCCTACTTTAGCTCGTTGGATCAAGTGGTTATTGTCCATTGCAGGCATAGACACTTTGATTTTTTCTTCCCACTCCATTCGTAGGGCTATGGCTTCTAGTACTACAATGATGGGTTGTAGATTGGAAGACATCCTACAAGCGGCTGATTGGTTGAATGAATCTACGTTTTGTAATTTCTATTTTCGCCCGGTGCAACATATTTTCAGTATGGTGGTTGCTCAGCTTTAAAATAGCATAATAGGAGCCTCTGTGTCTTCAATAAAATTGCCAGATTTTACTATTAACATGATATAAAGTCAAGATTTTATTAATGACACAGAGTATTATCCCCACCCACCCTACCCGTGTTGGTGGTTACTTTACAGGTCATTCATTAGACCTTTTGGATGGTGCGACTTGGTAGGTACAAATATCATGCATGGCACGCAGGTAGGTAGTGCATCCGATAAATATACCTTATATGATACTTAATAACGATTGATTAACATGGTTGATGAGTTTGATGGTAGTGGTCTAAGAATTGCAGGCTTTCAATATTACCATATATTTTCTTATCTTCTAGCTTGAATACACATTCAAGAGTTGGAGGTTGAAGTTGTTTTTCCTAGTTAAATTTCCAGGTACGTGTTTGTTTCGTGAGTTCAAGTTTTTTGTTGGAACAATTTGGATCCTGCAATAATGGTCTTCGGGATCTACACAGAAAGCGGAGGAGTCAAGGAGCACCACACCTATGTGGACAGTGCTGGATCCTGATAGGTGTCAGTGTTTATTATGCTATTGTTATGTTTTCTATGATTCTCTCATACTTTCTTCCTTGCTGCTGGGAGTAAATAATGAAATAGAATGCATAATACTCCCCTCAGTGTCATTAAAAAAATCATGACTTTATGGATGTTAATACTAATATCTGGTAATTTTATATATATATAAAAATACAAATTTTGTTGCACTCACTGCGTATTCCACTGCTGGCCTGGTGCTAATCAGCAAAAACATAGAAAGGTAAAGTAGATAGCACTCCTCGGTCTTTCTTGTAAGTAAAAAATTGCTTTTATTGCTCCAAATTAAAAGATCAACGTTTCAGTCTGCTGCTGCAAACTTTCATCAGGACATGGTTAACACAATACACAAACACACCTATATACCCACAACCTATTGATCAATAAACTCACCCCACCTGGGACAAGAAACCACTCAATGGTTATGTATATATATATATATATATATATACTAAGGCGCTGCGGAATTAGCTGACACTATATAAATACCAACAATAATAAATGCTAACGATGTATTGAGCCTTTTATATGGTGTGGCTCTAAAGGTAAGCGTATCTGTGCCCTTCAATACATTCAGAGCCATACCCTGCAAAAGGCTAAATACATTTTGAGCATATATTAACTCTACATTCACATACTATATATCAGTGATTACTTTATTGCACTATTGTGTTTTTCTCTCTTTTTATATGTACATGGAAACACATTTCCCCAAGTTTTATACACTGCTCAAAAAAAAATAAAGGGGACACAAAAATAACACATCCTAGAACTGAATGAATTAAATATTCTTCTGAAATATGTTGCTCTTTACATAGTTGAAATTGCTGACAACAAAAGTTAAAAAAAATAAAAAAATTGAAATCAAATTTTTCAACCCATGGAGGTTCTGGATTTGGAGTCACATTCAAAATTAATGTGGAAAAACACACTACAGGCTGATCCAACTTTGATGTAATGTCCTTAAAACAAGTCAAAATGAGGCTCAGTAGTGTGTGTGGC
>OW240922.1:40415279-40425279 GCA_933207985.1 Pelobates cultripes | reverse complement strand
TAATTGCTGCAAAAGGGGCCCAAACCAAGTACTGAGTCCATATGCATGCTTATACTTTTCAGAGGTCCGATATTGTTCTATGTACACTCCTTGTTTTATTGATTGCATGTAATATTCTAATTTACTGAGATTGTGGATTTGGGGTTTTCATGAGTAGTAAGCCATAATCATCGCACTTATGACAAATCACGGCTTGAACTATCTTGCTTTGCATGTAATGCGTCTATCTCATATTAGTTTCCCCTTCTACGTTGCATTACTGAAATAAATTAAGTTTTGCATGATATTCTAATTTTTCGAGTATCACCTGTACATACATACATACATTTTGTAGTTTGTCTTGTTCTGTATGCTAAAGCTAGTTGTTCACTGCCCTACTCCTCATTGTTGGTTTGTTAACTTAAATGTTATTCAACTATCTGCTTATCTCTAAAGACTTTCTCTGTTATTTCCGCCCCCTGCCCCTTTATTTTATTGATACCCACCCGAATGGTCCTGCTTGACCAATCCTCACCTCCTCTGTGCATCTTCATTCCATAGTTTTATTGCAAGCCTTTTTTGACCCTATCATCTCTGTCTTCTCCAGTCTGAGGTTTAAAAAAGTTCCCTACTGCAAACCAGAACATTGCTCATTGCGGCAGAGTTCATGTCAGACGCATCAAGGGAGTGGTGATCTCTCTGCTCTCCACCCTTGCGCGCCGTTTGCGGATGCTGGGAGCCGGAACATGACGTCATATTCTGGCTCCCGGCATCAATAGACAGGTAGGAGGTAGATGTATGTGGGGGGAGAACGTGTGGGGTAGGAGGTAGATGTATGTGGGGGGAGAACGTGGAGGTAGGAGGTAGATGTATGTGGGGGGGAGAACGTGTGGGGTAGGAGGTAGATGTTTGGGGGGAGAATGTGTGGGATAGGAGGTAGATGTTTGGGGGGGAGAATGTGTGGGGTAGGAGGTAGATGTATGGGGGGGGAGTACGTGTGGG
Organism: Pelobates cultripes; assembly: GCA_933207985.1. Lineage (NCBI taxonomy): Eukaryota > Metazoa > Chordata > Amphibia > Anura > Pelobatidae > Pelobates > Pelobates cultripes. Next base: position 40,424,298 of record OW240922.1, on the reverse strand, counting down.
GTAGGAGGTAGATGTATGGGGGGAGAACGTGGGGTAGGAGGTAAATGTATGAGGGGGAGAAAGTGTGGGGTTGGAGGTAGATGTATGGGTATTGTGTCCTATTGGTTAACAATTTATTTATTTTTATTTTCATCAATAGAAATGTTTGTTTATATCAGTACATTACATTTATACCTGACATTCCAAAAAGGAGATTTTTCAGAGGAAATAACAGTTCTCTCTATCAGAGTCTACGACTGCACAGCAAAAACAGACTTGAAGGAAAAAATAAAAACAAACATCTAAAAGCCAAACTATTGAAATAGTAGAAAGAGAGATGAAACCGACGGCTATCATGTATAAACAATATGAATATTTTACTTGTTTGAAGTTTAACAATCCTTAACGAGAAACTGTCACTATGATAGAATTTACACCATTAAAATGTTACTATAACCCCCTTTTCACTATAATCACCCCCCCCCCCCCATTTATAAACACCCTGACACTATTAACTTTGTCCAGCCCAATATTTATTAAGACAAATTATTAAATAAGAATAAAACTCACAGGGCAGCCTGCAAGCATAGAAGCAGATTACATCTGTTGCCAGCAGTTATTCTGCTCAGACAACAGATGAATCGCTTAACATAAGATATATCTTATGTACAGCTTGCAAAAATGACATGAAATGGTCATGAGCCTGGACTAAGCCTTAAATGTACATTGAAAACATATCATTTGTGTTAAATAAACACTCCAAATACCATTACCACTACTGATAATGTCAGTGATTATTCCCGACTGTTAGTAGTAAAACAGTTTGTGAATGTTTTTTTTCTTCTTACCTGGGATCTACCAGGTGCAGTTACCTAACCCCATTACGAATACTGGACAGCATTAGAATACAAATATGTCAACTGATCGTTCTCAGCCAATGAGCAAAGCCCTGCACTACAAGCTTAGCTCAGGTGAGTAAGTGAAAGCTCCTACTTAGGATATTCTGGCGTTAATAGCAAGCTGTAGTGGTTATGGTAGTTGGAGAGTTCCTTTAACTTTTTTTTTTATGAGATGCTCCATTTTATTTAAGATTTAATTTAAAGATAAACCAAATTACATCATAACCCAGTTCAGGCAAGGCAAACAGACAACCCAAGCAGCTCAACGTTCTTTATTTGCCAGGCATTACCCAGAATGCATTGCAAACTTCTAAGCCACAAACACAATTAAAATAATAGGAATAAATAAACCCCTTAAATAGGAACCATCATGTTTATGGATATTACAACAATGAAGAAAATGGTGAAAATCACTTATAATTTGTGGTGTTTGTTGCTGGTTTATTTTATTTTTTATTTTATTTTTTTTACGTGTGATGCATGCATTTTTTAAAACTTATATGAAAGATTTAGTAAATAAAAAGGAAAATCAGGGCAAACAGTGCAGATAAGGAAGAGAAATAAAACATTATCAAATGTCTCCACTTCTTTGCATAGAAGACAGGGAATCAAGATGGAGGTGACCAGTTGCAAGAGGAAAAGGTGTTAATTTCTACATTTTAATTTTTCTTTTCCAAACCTGTCAAATACAAATATATAAATATATTGGATAAATAATTAACAAAGAGAGCACAAAAAATAACCATGTAGGAGATCAACCCCCATGGGGGTGTGTGTGTGTGTGTGTGTGTGTGTGTGTGTGTGTGTGTTCTCAAGAGGATCAATAGAATATCAATATTAGGAATAAATCCTACAGAACAAAAAAAAATGTATATAAACTAATAGTGGTGAAAAAATCTGAATAAAGCAATATAAAACAAGGAAATATAAAATAAAAGTAAATGGAAACTGGAAAAGAATAAAAAAAAAAAAAATAAAAAAAAGAAATCAGAGACTGTCCCCTCTAATACTGTGGAGAGTAATTACACTGAAATTAGCAATAGAGTAAAATAAATGTAAGAAGGTAAAGTAACAAAAAGTAAGTAACAAATTCTAAATAGTAACTTATGAGTTGACCGGAGAGGGAAAGCAAAGATATAATGCAGTAAATTGTCTATTAGAGCGGAAGGGAATTATAGAGCATAGATAGGCAAGTACAGACCGTCTCTACACTACTGGGCCTTTGAGGGCACCCCTTAATAAATGCTAATCCTCCCTCCCCTCACTTCGGAGAAATAGAAGATATCCTGAAGAAAATTAATACAAATAAAATATAATTAAATCACTGAACACCTCGTGGGTGAAGTAAAAAATCAAACGAACAGAGAATCCTAGTGTGATAAAAAGGATATAAAAGTATATATATTAAAAATCCTGGAGAGTGACGGCTCCCCTTTAAGAAGATGTGCTATTTTATAGATAGGACACAGAGGATACATGCAAAACAAAAGTGTCATTTAAAAGCAGCTGTCCTGGCCAGTTTGTGTTCAATTCAAACACGGAGATGGTCTTTTCCTTCCTGTTCAACAGAATCCAGTATGCGCTAGGACACACGTGTGCAAGTAACACGGCATTCCATAGTTATTTCTGAAAAACCTAGTGCTGCCCATGAGGCAGATGTTTTCCTTTTACTTCATTTCCCTGGAAATATACAAAATCTGGGACACCGGCTATAAGCTGCAGGGCAGTACACAAATTGTAGAAGTATGAACATCTTGTGAGTAGAACAACATGTATGAAAGAACAGTTATAGAAGATTCTATGGAACAAAATAAACAATTCTTGCGGTTCTAGAATTTCTTAATTATCAAATGTAAACATGTCACAGTTGTGTACGCCAGTGTTTATGGCACAAATAAAACCCTACACTTCAAAAGGCATGGAAGTGTGGCGGCCAAGGCTGCCTAACAAGGGTTCCCCATGGGTCCAAAGAACCCAGGCAGTAATTTTAGTGGAGCAGCAGGTGTCTTTGCATGTGTCGCTTTTAGGAAGCATCACTGCGTCTATGTGTATGAATCTGCCTTTGTGTGTGTGATTTTACATGTGTAAGTGTGTATGGTTGAAAAAAGAAAAAAAAAACACTTAAAAAAAAATAATAATAAACTTACAAGGGTATTAAGCTCTGTGGTAGAAGGAAAATGCATTGACAACCTTGACTCGGTTTTAAAGAAGCTGTACCAATTTTACCAGTATTAACTCAAGAGAATGAAACAGCTGAAGCAAGTAGCTGATAGTTTACAGAAAAAAAAAAATTAAAGAAATTTCAGTACTTACAGAACATAAAATGGGTGTCAAGCAAAGCCAGTGCTCTCTCTGCACTTGTCAAAGACTGGAAATGTGTGGCAGTCAACCTTGAAAAAGTGTTGCTGCAGAAAAACTGATTTTAAATTTGTTCACATGATCCATTTTCTGATTGGCTACTTTGAAATTAAGAACCTCTCCCTTTCATTTCAAAACGGAAAAGCTCTTCTTAAGCATTATCGAGTTCAATGTTAAAAACACTATTTTATCGGTAAACTCACTCAAAGATCTTCCAAAGCAGCAGGAGGAGATATATATAACCCGGGACATTACTTAATGGACTGTATCAAAATGTACAGTTTCACGAGCTCAGCAATAATGCAACTTCTATGATCCAGCATGGTGTTAAATATGTCTAGCGATTTCTGATTCAGAGCAATACTGAAAATTCCACGGCAGTGTTTGATACCTTTACCTGGCCATCAGGAACAGCCTTACAAGACTATGGAGACAATGCTGTAATTTTCAGCATTGTCTCAGCATTTCCAGAATCAACGGTCACTGCCTGAAATGCATTACAAATGCATGCATGCAATCCACAAAAAGTGGTATGATTATAAAGTCCTTGGAAAAGGACAGAAACTGGCTGAATGAACTTCTGGATTTGGCACTATCCAACACAGACACTCTCCAGTTTTGGGACACTTGTCTATAGTTTCTGGGTTGCCTGTCTCAACCGCATGTTGTGAGAAATGGTTCAGCTTAATGAACTTTGTAAAATCACCAATGCAGCAAGAAAGTTTAGGTGATTTGTTAATGGCCAACATGAATGGGGCCATCAGTGAAGGAGATTGATCCTGCAAAGGCGGTCAATCATTGGTACTTTAAAAATACAAGGCATGGTCAAGGCCACGAAAAGCCAAGTGAGAAAACTGATACGTGGAATAAAACATCTGGTGTGTCACATGGAATATATTCATTATCTTAAGCTAAATGACCATGAGGTTTTGATTCTAGCCTTCCTTATGTTTAAATGTAAGATCTGCAATTTTTTTTGTTCAAAGCAAATTTGTCAAGCCCTTATATAGAACCAGGGCCAGATTAAGAACCCAGTGGGACTGGTGCTGAATCTTATCGACCAAAAACACAAACAGTCATACCTCTCAAGCAGGGCCGGACTGGGAAAAAAATTAGGCCCGGGCATTTTTCAATTAGAGCGGCCCCCCAAGAAGGGGGTGGGGCCAGAGAGGGTGTGTTTTGTCATCACTAATGACAAGCACGCCCCCTCTAAAAGTGAGCATGTTGGTTCAATGCCCAGAGCCCTGCTGAAGAGCTCTGGCATTAGAAAAAGGCCCTGAATTTGTTCTGCCCAGCGGAAGCAAATGTAATAACATGCTTGCACTGTGTTTGCTTTTAAATTGTCTCTGGTGTCTCCACAAGTGGGATACCAGAGGACAAAAGGGCCAGGAAAGTGTATGGTGCATGTGTTTGGAGCCTGCTTGTGGGATTGCCTGTGTGTAGAGTGTGGTGTGGTATTGTGTAAATAGGTCGATTTTGTGGTGTAATATGTGTGGCTAGGGGCTGTAGAGAGTGCGTGTATAGGGGCATAGTGTTATAGGGGATGTAGCGAGTGTGTGCATATGGGCAGTAGTGTGTGTGTATAGGTGACGTAGTGTGTGTAGGGGTTGTAGAGAGGGTGTGTTTAGAGAATGTTGTATGTGTTTGCTTACAAGGAATGTAGTGTGTGTGTAGGTGGTGCACTGTGTGTGTGTAAGAGATCTAGTGTGTAAAGGACCCAGAGTGTGTACAGAAGATTGTGTGTGTGTGTGTGTGTGTGTGTAGAGGATTAAGAGTGCATATAGGGTAAGGGATCTAGCGTGTATCTGGAGCGTAATGTGTGTAGTGGTGCAGTGTGAGGGGTGCTGTAGTGTGTGTGTATATATATATATTTGGACGTATTGTATGTGTGAGGTGCGCAGTGTGTTTGTGTAAGAGGAGTGCTGTGTGTTAGGGTGTTTTTATCTGCCGTCACATTCTAGGTTTCTAATTTTCTTTGTCTGTTAACTCACTGAGGGTTATTTTATATAATATATATATATATATATATATATATGTATATGTGTCTCTGGGTGTGCTGTGTGTGTCTGGGGGTGCTGTGTGTGTGTGCTCTGGGGGTGCTGTGTGTCTGGGGTGCTGTGTGTGTGTCTGGGTGCGCTGTGTGTGTCTGGGTGCGCTGTGTGTGTCTGGGGGTGCTGTGTGTGTATCTGGGGGTGTTGTGTGTGTCTCTCGGTGTGCTGAGTGTGTCTGGGGGTGCTGTGTGTGTCTGGGTGCGCTGTGTGTGTCTGGGTGCGCTGTGTGTGTCTCTGGGGTGCTGTGTGTGTGTCTGGGGGTGCTGTGTGTGTGTTTGGGGGTGCTGTGTGTGTGTTTGGGGGTGCTGTGTGTGAGGGTGCTGTGTGTATCTGAGGTGCTGTGTGTTTGTCTGGGGTGCAGTGTGTGTTTGGGTGCTGTGTGTATCTGAGGTGCTGTGTGTGTGTCTGGGGTGCAGTGTGTGTCTGGGGTGCTGTGTGTGTCTAGGTGCAGTGTGTGTCTGGGGTGCTGTGTGTGTGTGTCTGGGGGTGCAGTGTGTGTCTGGGGTGCTGTGCTGTGTCTGGGGGTGCTGTGTGTGTGTGTCTGGGGGTGCTGTGTGTGGGGGGCTGTGTGTGTCTGGGGGTGCTGTTTGGGAATTAATTTTAAATATATATATTTTTTTTTATTAATAATTTTTTTTTTTTTAAAGTTATGTCTTCCGCTCCCCCTCCCTTCTTACCTTTAGCCTGGGAGGGGGGGAGGAGGGGAGCCGTTCTGCCTGGGAGGGGGAGCCATGCTGCCTTCCCTGGTGGTCCAGTGGTGAGAGTGAACTCTAACCTGTAGGTTAGAGTTCACTCTCGCGAGATCTGAGCGTTGCCGTGGCAACGCTCAGAATCTCGCGAGAGGACCCGGCGGAGCTGCTTGTTAGAGCTCCGCCGGGTCCTCCCTCCCTCCCTCACCCAGCCGGCGGCCGCATCTCCCTGCCTCTGGGCCGGTGAGGGAGATCTTTGATCTCCCCACCGGCCCATGGAGGCACTATGCAGGGCTGGCGCTCGGATAGCGCTGGCCCTGCAGGGGCCGGCCGGGGAGATCCCCTGCCGGCCTTGGCCCCACGGCCATCGCGGCCCACCGGGCATTTGCCCGGTGTGCCCGATGGCCAGTCCGGGCCTGCTCTCAAGCGTCATGTATCTGATGGAGTTGGTGTTGGAGGGAAACTCAAAGGATGCAGCTATAAGAAAACACATACTCTGTGCTAATCTCTCTCTAATTTATGCTTTCATCTTTCAAGTAAATCCATACCCCCTAACAGCAGTGTCCAGTGAAGCAGGAAATCAATGGGCAGGGTAAAAGGGTGGGCCATTGACGTGAATCACGTGACTGGAACTGCCAAAAGGGGCGAACATGCCCAAAAATGGGGCATGTCTGTCCAAAGAATTGGAAGGCCAGCCTGGCATCAGTGTCCTTATGTATCACAGTGTCAGTGTCCCCATGTCGCCCAGTCCCCTAGTCTCCCAGTGTCTGTGTCCCCATTTTTCCCAGTGTCACAGGGGGACACAGACATTTGGGGACACTGGGAGCCATGGGGACACTGAGACACTAGCTGGGAGACATGGGGACACTGGGAGACATGGAAACACTAGTGTCTCCGTGTCCCATGTGTCTCCTTATGCCTCACAGCGTCCCCATGTGTCTCAGCATCCCCATGTCTCACAGTGTCCCCTAGTGTCTCAGTGTCCCCATGTTTCCCAGTGTCCCCACGTCTCCCAGTGTCCCCTAATGTCTCAATGTCACCATGTGTCCCCTAGTGTCTCAGTGTCCCCATGTCTCCCTGCTGCCTTTCCCGTCATCCTTCACATACCTGAACTGTAGTCTGTCTCTGCAGGCTGGGAGCTGCTGTCTGGTCTCTCTGTGCTGTGTTGCGGATTAGTGAGTAGAGAGAGGCAGGGAGATGCTGTAACCTCCTATCCCTTCCTCGTTCCATACATAGTGACCCCTACTGGCCGGTGCTGGTATTGCAGAGTAATCTCCGTTTATACTGAGAAAAATAGTTGCATTTGTATTTCCGGTATTACTGCAATACCGTCATGGCCAGGCAGCCTCAAATACCGGCTGTGCCTTAAAATACCAGTAAGGTGGCAAAACTAAGTGTAGTGTGTAAAAAAAAAAAAATTTTTTTTTTTAATGGGCCTATTCCATGGGCCTGGGCCTGGGCCTGGAGCTGCAGCTCCATCAGCCCCTATGTTAATCCGGCCCTGTATAGAACAGAAGGTAGCACCTTCCACTAACTGGAATAAAAGGTTTTACTTAACACATTTTCAAAATGTACTATACCAGTGCTTTCCAAAAAACAAAAACACTATTAGGGTACAGAAAGAGTTCTTTTAGTAAAGACTCTATTTAGAAAACTCTGTGGCTTGGTAAACTTTCCTTATTTGCAATGAATTTTATTGCAACAATGCAATATTTTGTGGACCTAGGACATACTTGAAAATGAGAGAAATCTCAATGTATCATTTACGGTGAAATATGTTTCATAAATAAATAAAAACCATGTGAAGTGCACAAGTAAAAAAGAGGAAAAGTGACCTTAAGAAAAATGTGTTATGGTTAAATGTTATTGTTTATAAAACTAGGCAAAGGTATGCAAAGTATTTCATTGTAGTATTTTAATAGACTTTGTTCTGTCCCTTTTCCAAGCTCTTAAAATTTCACGTATAACCTAGATGTCTTGTGACAGTGGTCTTCCTGGCCAATTATAGCCAGTTAAAAACAATGGTTAAAGATGTATTAACAAAGGAGTTATATTTTCCTTCCTCTCTTACAACAAGAATCATTGTCTAGTTACACACGTGTGCTAGTGACACATCGATTTGTTATTACATCTGATAAACACCATGTTGATCTAGTTGAAGGTTGTTTCTGTTACCTCATCCCTCGGGGGATTATCCAGAGATTAGACAATTTCAGGCACCTCCTATGTACCACTGTGTGACACCGTGTGTAAGAGTAAAAATGTAAGTAGAAAATCGAGTTAAATACTCAATATCATTCCAATAGGTTATACTATGGGCGCAAAGATTACTAGAGAAGAAGAGAACATTACAGGGAGGGGGAGGGGAGAAGAAGAAAAGATTATCTTTAATATTTTTATTAGTGATATTGCAGAAGGTCTTGATGGTAAGGTATGTCTTTTTGCTGATGATACTAAGATATGTAACAGGGTTGATGTTCCAGGAGGGATAAGCCAAATGACAAATGATTTAGGTAAACTAGAAAAATGGTCAGAATTGTGGCAACTGACATTTAATGTGGATAAGTGCAAGATAATGCATCTTGGACGTGAAAACCTAAGGGCAGAGTACAGAATATTTGATAGAGTCCTAACCTCAACATCTGAGGAAAGGGATTTAGGGGTGATTATTTCTGATGACTTAAAGGTAGGCAGACAATGTAATAGAGCAGCAGGAAATACTAGCAGAATGCTTGGTTGTATAGGAGAGGTATTAGCAGTAGAAAGAGGGAAGTGCTCATGCCATTGTACAGAACACTGGTGAGACCTCACTTGGAGTATTGTACACAGTACTGGAGACCGCATCTTCAGAAGGATATTGATACCTTAGAGAGGGTTCAGAGAAGGGCTACTAAACTGGTTCATGGATTGCGGGATAAAAACTTACCAGGAAAGGTTAAAGGATCTTAACATGTATAGCTTGGAGGAAAGACGAGACAGAGGGAATATGATAGAAACATTTAAATATATAAAGGGAATCAACACAGTAAAGGAGGAGACTATA
>OW240922.1:40311203-40414876 GCA_933207985.1 Pelobates cultripes | reverse complement strand
GAGAATATTACAGAGAGGGAGAGGGAGAAAAAGAGAATATTACAGGGAGGGGGTGGAGTGTAGAAGATTACAGGGAGGGAGGGGGAGAAGAAGAAAAGATTACAGGGAGGGAGGAGAGGATTACAGAGAGGGAAGGGAAAAGATTACGGGGGAGAAAAGGAGAACACAGGGGGGAAGAAGAGGAGGGGGGGAGAGGACCAGTGGAGCCAAACTGCAGCCAGAGCCCATCCTCACCTGGTTGCAAGTAGGCAATCTAGTATATTATTAGTGACACTAATCTCTAATTTACCTCACATTAAAGGGACACTATAGTTTCCAGAACCACTTCAGCTTAATAAAGTGGTTCTGGTGTCTATAGTTTGTCCCTGCAGGCTTTTTAATGTAAACACACACTGTGTGCAGCACTGGAGTTAGTTCATATTGGTGGGGCATTGTGACGTCACTGGGTGGGGGGCGGGGGGTGCAGCAAATCTTTCTTTTGCTTAGGGCGGCAAAAATCCTTGCACCAGCCCTGGGTGGATTAAACACTATAGGGTCAAGAATACAGGTTTGTGTTCCTGACACTATAGTGTTCCTTTAAACAATGCATTTTCCAAATAATTGGTTTTGTGCATTTTCAATTTATTTGTGATATATCTCCACTAGGTTTGAATTTTAATTAAGTTCTTACATAGTAAATATGACTATTTCAGAAAGATTTTATCGTTACAAAATACTAAGAAGTGAGGGTCCACTTTGAGCTCAAGGGCATGGGTAAGTTGCCAAAATGGATACTGTAGCGGATGGCATTGGGCTGTCCTCAAGAGTTCGTGTTAAAAATGTATTTCGTGTAATTATGGCCATGTATAACAGTATTGTATGTAGTGTTTGTCTAATTGTTCGGTAGTTTTCATTCCGTTTTTCATACGAATGAAAATACCGAACCATCAGACCACCCCAGCGAGAAGTGTGCACCTCATTAAGCTTTCACACTCTGTAACCGCAAACTAATTGACCGTGAAATCGTTACTTTGTATGTATCTGTGTGGTTGCCGTTCGGCATACGAGCCATCTTACGCAAGAAAATCTCCGCGGAGTTTGGTTGTTGAGTGTCTGGAACTCAAATCGGACACTCAAACACCTGAACACCGCTGAGACCTCTAGAGTTCCATAACTCCCGAACGGAGGGGCCAACCGGTAAAATAAATGTCCCGAACAAGGGAATTAATACAAATGTAAGATTAGCTGTGGATGGCAAGTATTTCTATGTATTTTAACTCCCGAATGGAGACCGACCGCAAGGCCAAAACATATGGAGCCTTTTTCGGATACTACCTCGTGTGCGGTCGGTCAAATTTCACCTTCCATCTAACTCCCGAACCCCTGGTCCGATCTGGGTGAATTTTGAATATGTTAGTCACCCAAATCAGGGCTACCAGGGGGTACCCAGTATATAATTCTGACTGTTTTGGGGTACATCCAGAAATCGGGTAAAACTACATTATGTATAAAGTGGATTACGTGTCACACTGAGGGGAGGAGATGGGTGGGAGGTAACAGTTACACTATTGGATACTGTAATAATTAATGTGAATCCCTCCCTTGCATGGGAGAAAGCTTTAAAAGAAGGTTGTGTGGATTAAAAGTTCAGTTCTGCTCCTGATGCTGTGTGTCGTCCAGTAATTGGGATTTATATTGGGATATTCGTGGATTGTCTTGCCTGCTGTAATTATTGCTTTATGGATTTGTAATACTTGTTCCTGAGCCTCCCTGGGATTTTGAGTGGAGATAACCTGTGGAATATCAGCTCTCCGCTACATTAGTTGGCAGCGCCAGGATCCAGACTCACAAAGGAACAAGGAGTATGGATGGAGATTGATTACTCCACACTAAAACGAGCCACACTGGAAGACCTAATAGAAGCAAGAGGTATTCCTGCCAGCAATAAAACAAAAGCAACTCTAATCACAGAAATCATGGCGGAATACCGAACAGAAGACAATTTGGTCGCGAACAGAGGGATGCGACAGACGGAACGGAGTAAGCAGAGTTCCAAAGGCAGCTCCAATTCAGACTGTCCTTTTATGGGGAGAATCCACCGATAGAGATAATCTCCAAGACGATGACAGAGGTCCAGGAGTTTATAATGCGGCAAAGAATGCCACAAACCCCAGAAAGAAGCCCAGCAGTGACTATGGTGCGAGAGGGTAAGCCAAAGATACCATACCAAGCGTTTAAAATGTATGTGGAAGCAGAGGAAGACATAGATGCATTCCTCCAAGATTTTGAGAGACTATGCACGCTTAAATACAGAAGATTGTTTACCAATCCTAGCAGGACGGTTAACAGGGAGAGCCGCCGAAGCATACCGCACTATACCAGACACAGAGATCCATGATTACAGCCGGGTAAAAGAAGTTATCCTGGCCCGGTATGCCCTCACACCAGAGGCATACTGGAGGCGCTTCAGGGAACTGAAGGAAGCCGAAAAGGACTCACGCAGAATGGGCAACCCTCGGATGGGTACAGTCGAATCAGGCACGGTCCATGGAGGACCTATTACAAATGCTGCTGTTGGAGCAATTTTATGACGGGATACCCGCAGATCTTCAGGAGTGGGTGAGGGACCGCAACCCCACGTCTATCACGGAGGTGGTTAAGAAGCTGATTATATGGATGCCCACAGGTAGCACAAGCCTGTGGTCGTCAAAACAGCCATCCAACCCCTAGGGGGGCACAGTTTTCCCACCACTACCACCCTCAGCCACTACTCAACCGAGGTTCCGCCAGCCCACCTCTGTGCAATGCCATCAGTGCCAGAGGTGGGGACACTACAAGCGAGACTGCCCCCAACTTCGAGACCGATCCACCTGGATCCAACCAGGTCCACCACCACCACCAAGAGCAGCAGCCCACCATTACCAGGACGAGACACTCGCCGCCTATGGCTCCGCAGTTCCAGTCACCACCGTGGAACAGTGGGAAGTACTGCATGAAGCCAACCCACTGCAGGCGAATGCAGATAACCGCCAACATCACAGGCAAACCATCTACCTGGAGGGAAAAACTGTGCAAGGACTTCGCGACTCAGGGGCTACCATAACCCTGGTCAAATGCCACTTGGTCTCAGACAAAGCCAAGACCAGCAGGACTGTAGCCGTCAGGGTCGCAGTATACCAGCAGAATACAGCAAGAATTAATTTGCATTGGGGAGTGGGGTCGGTCAATGTGGAACTGGGGTTGATGCCACAGTTGCCCACAGAGGTGGTGCTAGGGAACGATCTGGGAAAGCTCACCTCTGCTTTTGAGCCCCAGACCACAACCACCGAAGAAGCACATCCAGTGGTCACCAGGCAACAGGCCCGCACCCAGGACTACAACACATTGCCGGAAGACTGTGTCCCCTGGGCCCCCCCTAACGAATTTGTGGCAGAGATGATCACTGACCCTACCCTACAAGTATATAGAGACAAAGTCACCTTCGACCATCCCGGGTGGAGGGTGAAAGATTTGTATGGGATAGGCAGTTATTGTACAGAGAGTCAGACAAGCAGGTAGCTGGGTCAGACCCGATTGTTATGAGGCAGCTAGTAGTACCACAGAGGAACCGAGCCGAATTGCTCAGGATAGCACACGATATTCCACTATCCGGGCATTTGGGGGTCAGTCATACCCGGTATCGACTGACCCAGAGTTTCTTTTGGCCAGGAATCAGTCAGGAAGTCCGCAAGTATTGCAGCACCTGCTATACGTGCCAGAGGGTAGGGAAAAGGGGGGACCGACGGAAGGCAAAGTTGCATCTGCTACCCATAATTGAAGAGCCGTTTAGTAGAATAGCGGTAGATCTAATAGGCCCCCTTCGGAAACCTAGCCCTTCTGGCAAGTAATATATTTTAACTGTTGTAGATAATGCCACCAGATACCCAGAGGCGGTGGCACTGACCAATATCCACGCTGAAATGGTGGCCGAGGCCCTGATGCAGATTTTCTCCCGGATGGGGTTACCCAGGGAGATCATCTCGGATCAGGATACTCAATTCACCGCAGAGGTCACTCAGCATCTCTGGAAATTCTGTGGCATTAAGCCTATCATCAGTGCCCCCTACCATCGACCAGACCAATGGGCTCTGCGAAACGGTTCAATGGTACATTAAAACAAATGCTCTGAACCTTCGCCGAGACCCACCGGGACTGGGAGCGATTCCTGCCCTACCTCGTCTTCGTTTACCGGGAAGTGCCGCAGGAGTCAACTGGGTTTTCCCCATTCGAATAGTTTTTCGGGAGGAGAGTAAGAGGGCCCCTAGACCTTAATAGAGACCTTAATAGAGAACATTGGGAGGGAGACCGGAGCGCAGACGGGACCCCCATCGTACCATATGTGTTGGCACTCTAAGACTGCCTAGAAGCGCTAACTAAGACGGTATGGGAAAACCTTCAGGCGGCTCAGACTCGCCAACGCATCTGGTATGATCGGGGCGCCAGGGACCGTAGTTTCCAGGTTGGGCAGACAGTTTTAATTTTAAAACCTGTCCGACATAAGTTACAGGCCGTCTGGTAGGGCCCTTATAGAGTGGTGGAACAGAGATGTGACACAACTTATATAATTGGCCCCTGCGCAGGAACTGGAGGGCGACGCATGCTCCATGTAAACATGATGAAGCCCTACCAGAAACGCTCAGAGGAGGTGACCGCTATCTGTGCGCCCAACTCTAACGAGTTTGACAGCCTTCCCCTCCCGGATCTGCTGGGAGATGGTCGGTTGTCTGGGGATTTAGGAGAAGTTGCGCTGGGAGACCAGCTGAGCCACAGGAGCGTACCGAGGTACAACAGCTGCTAAGAGAGAAGCAAGACACTTTCTCCCATGTACCTGGATACACTCCTCTGGAAACCCCAGGGCAATTACCCATGCGCCAGACCCCCTACCACATCCCTGAAGCAGTGCGGGAGAATATGCGCAAGGAGATCGAGGAGATGCTCCAACTGGGGTTGATTGAGCCCTCAGACAGCCCCTGGTCCTCTCCAGTAATCTTTGTACCAAAGTGGGACGATACGACCCGCTTCTGCGTGGATTACCAGAGGTAACAGTGTCCGACGCCTATCCTATGCCCAGGATAGACAAACTACTAGACCGGATGGCAAGAGGCCAATACCTCACTACTATTGATCTGTGTAAGGGGTATTGGCAGATTCCCTTGGCCCCGGACGCCATACCTAAGTCAGCCTTTGTCACCCCATTCGGCCTGTACCACTTTAAAGTCATGCCGTTTGGGATGAAAAACGCTCCGGCTACTTTCCAGCAGATGGTAGACCGACTACTAGATGGGTTCTAGGACTACACCTGCGCATATCTGGACGATATTGCCATCTTCAGCAATACCTGGCGGGAACACCTGGCCCATATAGGAGCAGTTCTAGACAGGATTAGGGAGGCCAGTTTGACGTTGAAACCGGCCAAATGTAGTAGAGGTGATCACTGTAGTAGAGGTGATCGGATGGCTGAGGTACAATACCTGCGATATCGAGTGGGTTGTGGGAAGCAGAAACCAGAACCAGCCAAAATAGAGGCCGTCGCCCAATGGCTCACCCCTAGGACCTAAGACTCAGGTATTAGCGTTTCTCGTGACAGCAGGGTACTATAGGAAGTTTGTGCCCAATTATAGCGCCCTGGCAAAACCCCTTACTGACCTTACCCATAAGAACCTTCCCCGCCAAGTAACCTGGACCCCGGAGTGTGAGCAGGCATTCCAACACCTGAAAAACGGATAAATCTCAGCGGTGTTTGGTCGTTGAGTGTCTGGAACTCAAACCGTACACTCAAACACCCGAACACCGCTGAGACCTCCAGAGCTCCGTAACTCCCGAATGGAGGGGCCAACCAGCCCCTCGTTCGGTAAAATAAATGTCCCGAACAAGGGAATTAATACGAATGTAAGATTAGCTGTGGGTGGCAAGTATTTCTATGTATTTTAACTCCCGAATGGAGACCGACCGCAAGGCCAAAACATATGGAGCCTTTTTCGGATACTACCTCGTGTGCGGTCGGTCAAATTTCACCTTCCATCTAACTCCCGAACCCCTGGTCCGATCTGGGTGAATTTTGAATATGTTAGTCACCCAAATCAGGGCTACCAGGGGGTACCCAGTATATAATTCTGACTGTTTTGGGGTACATCCAGAAATCGGGTAAAACTACATTATGTATAAAGTGGATTACGTGTCACACTGAGGGGAGGAGATGGGTGGGAGGTAACAGTTACACTATTGGATACTGTAATAATTAATGTGAATCCCTCCCTTGCATGGGAGAAAGCTTTAAAAGAAGGTTGTGTGGATTAAAAGTTCAGTTCTGCTCCTGATGCTGTGTGTCGTCCAGTAATTGGGATTTATATTGGGATATTCGTGGATTGTCTTGCCTGCTGTAATTATTGCTTTATGGATTTGTAATACTTGTTCCTGAGCCTCCCTGGGATTTTGAGTGGAGATAACCTGTGGAATATCAGCTCTCCGCTACATTAGTTGGCAGCGCCAGGATCCAGACTCACAAAGGAACAAGGAGTATGGATGGAGATTGATTACTCCACACTAAAACGAGCCACACTGGAAGACCTAATAGAAGCAAGAGGTATTCCTGCCAGCAATAAAACAAAAGCAACTCTAATCACAGAAATCATGGCGGAATACCGAACAGAAGACAATTTGGTCGCGAACAGAGGGATGCGACAGACGGAACGGAGTAAGCAGAGTTCCAAAGGCAGCTCCAATTCAGACTGTCCTTTTATGGGGAGAATCCACCGATAGAGATAATCTCCAAGACGATGACAGAGGTCCAGGAGTTTATAATGCGGCAAAGAATGCCACAAACCCCAGAAAGAAGCCCAGCAGTGACTATGGTGCGAGAGGGTAAGCCAAAGATACCATACCAAGCGTTTAAAATGTATGTGGAAGCAGAGGAAGACATAGATGCATTCCTCCAAGATTTTGAGAGACTATGCACGCTTAAATACAGAAGATTGTTTACCAATCCTAGCAGGACGGTTAACAGGGAGAGCCGCCGAAGCATACCGCACTATACCAGACACAGAGATCCATGATTACAGCCGGGTAAAAGAAGTTATCCTGGCCCGGTATGCCCTCACACCAGAGGCATACTGGAGGCGCTTCAGGGAACTGAAGGAAGCCGAAAAGGACTCACGCAGAATGGGCAACCCTCGGATGGGTACAGTCGAATCAGGCACGGTCCATGGAGGACCTATTACAAATGCTGCTGTTGGAGCAATTTTATGACGGGATACCCGCAGATCTTCAGGAGTGGGTGAGGGACCGCAACCCCACGTCTATCACGGAGGTGGTTAAGAAGCTGATTATATGGATGCCCACAGGTAGCACAAGCCTGTGGTCGTCAAAACAGCCATCCAACCCCTAGGGGGGCACAGTTTTCCCACCACTACCACCCTCAGCCACTACTCAACCGAGGTTCCGCCAGCCCACCTCTGTGCAATGCCATCAGTGCCAGAGGTGGGGACACTACAAGCGAGACTGCCCCCAACTTCGAGACCGATCCACCTGGATCCAACCAGGTCCACCACCACCACCAAGAGCAGCAGCCCACCATTACCAGGACGAGACACTCGCCGCCTATGGCTCCGCAGTTCCAGTCACCACCGTGGAACAGTGGGAAGTACTGCATGAAGCCAACCCACTGCAGGCGAATGCAGATAACCGCCAACATCACAGGCAAACCATCTACCTGGAGGGAAAAACTGTGCAAGGACTTCGCGACTCAGGGGCTACCATAACCCTGGTCAAATGCCACTTGGTCTCAGACAAAGCCAAGACCAGCAGGACTGTAGCCGTCAGGGTCGCAGTATACCAGCAGAATACAGCAAGAATTAATTTGCATTGGGGAGTGGGGTCGGTCAATGTGGAACTGGGGTTGATGCCACAGTTGCCCACAGAGGTGGTGCTAGGGAACGATCTGGGAAAGCTCACCTCTGCTTTTGAGCCCCAGACCACAACCACCGAAGAAGCACATCCAGTGGTCACCAGGCAACAGGCCCGCACCCAGGACTACAACACATTGCCGGAAGACTGTGTCCCCTGGGCCCCCCCTAACGAATTTGTGGCAGAGATGATCACTGACCCTACCCTACAAGTATATAGAGACAAAGTCACCTTCGACCATCCCGGGTGGAGGGTGAAAGATTTGTATGGGATAGGCAGTTATTGTACAGAGAGTCAGACAAGCAGGTAGCTGGGTCAGACCCGATTGTTATGAGGCAGCTAGTAGTACCACAGAGGAACCGAGCCGAATTGCTCAGGATAGCACACGATATTCCACTATCCGGGCATTTGGGGGTCAGTCATACCCGGTATCGACTGACCCAGAGTTTCTTTTGGCCAGGAATCAGTCAGGAAGTCCGCAAGTATTGCAGCACCTGCTATACGTGCCAGAGGGTAGGGAAAAGGGGGGACCGACGGAAGGCAAAGTTGCATCTGCTACCCATAATTGAAGAGCCGTTTAGTAGAATAGCGGTAGATCTAATAGGCCCCCTTCGGAAACCTAGCCCTTCTGGCAAGTAATATATTTTAACTGTTGTAGATAATGCCACCAGATACCCAGAGGCGGTGGCACTGACCAATATCCACGCTGAAATGGTGGCCGAGGCCCTGATGCAGATTTTCTCCCGGATGGGGTTACCCAGGGAGATCATCTCGGATCAGGATACTCAATTCACCGCAGAGGTCACTCAGCATCTCTGGAAATTCTGTGGCATTAAGCCTATCATCAGTGCCCCCTACCATCGACCAGACCAATGGGCTCTGCGAAACGGTTCAATGGTACATTAAAACAAATGCTCTGAACCTTCGCCGAGACCCACCGGGACTGGGAGCGATTCCTGCCCTACCTCGTCTTCGTTTACCGGGAAGTGCCGCAGGAGTCAACTGGGTTTTCCCCATTCGAATAGTTTTTCGGGAGGAGAGTAAGAGGGCCCCTAGACCTTAATAGAGACCTTAATAGAGAACATTGGGAGGGAGACCGGAGCGCAGACGGGACCCCCATCGTACCATATGTGTTGGCACTCTAAGACTGCCTAGAAGCGCTAACTAAGACGGTATGGGAAAACCTTCAGGCGGCTCAGACTCGCCAACGCATCTGGTATGATCGGGGCGCCAGGGACCGTAGTTTCCAGGTTGGGCAGACAGTTTTAATTTTAAAACCTGTCCGACATAAGTTACAGGCCGTCTGGTAGGGCCCTTATAGAGTGGTGGAACAGAGATGTGACACAACTTATATAATTGGCCCCTGCGCAGGAACTGGAGGGCGACGCATGCTCCATGTAAACATGATGAAGCCCTACCAGAAACGCTCAGAGGAGGTGACCGCTATCTGTGCGCCCAACTCTAACGAGTTTGACAGCCTTCCCCTCCCGGATCTGCTGGGAGATGGTCGGTTGTCTGGGGATTTAGGAGAAGTTGCGCTGGGAGACCAGCTGAGCCACAGGAGCGTACCGAGGTACAACAGCTGCTAAGAGAGAAGCAAGACACTTTCTCCCATGTACCTGGATACACTCCTCTGGAAACCCCAGGGCAATTACCCATGCGCCAGACCCCCTACCACATCCCTGAAGCAGTGCGGGAGAATATGCGCAAGGAGATCGAGGAGATGCTCCAACTGGGGTTGATTGAGCCCTCAGACAGCCCCTGGTCCTCTCCAGTAATCTTTGTACCAAAGTGGGACGATACGACCCGCTTCTGCGTGGATTACCAGAGGTAACAGTGTCCGACGCCTATCCTATGCCCAGGATAGACAAACTACTAGACCGGATGGCAAGAGGCCAATACCTCACTACTATTGATCTGTGTAAGGGGTATTGGCAGATTCCCTTGGCCCCGGACGCCATACCTAAGTCAGCCTTTGTCACCCCATTCGGCCTGTACCACTTTAAAGTCATGCCGTTTGGGATGAAAAACGCTCCGGCTACTTTCCAGCAGATGGTAGACCGACTACTAGATGGGTTCTAGGACTACACCTGCGCATATCTGGACGATATTGCCATCTTCAGCAATACCTGGCGGGAACACCTGGCCCATATAGGAGCAGTTCTAGACAGGATTAGGGAGGCCAGTTTGACGTTGAAACCGGCCAAATGTAGTAGAGGTGATCACTGTAGTAGAGGTGATCGGATGGCTGAGGTACAATACCTGCGATATCGAGTGGGTTGTGGGAAGCAGAAACCAGAACCAGCCAAAATAGAGGCCGTCGCCCAATGGCTCACCCCTAGGACCTAAGACTCAGGTATTAGCGTTTCTCGTGACAGCAGGGTACTATAGGAAGTTTGTGCCCAATTATAGCGCCCTGGCAAAACCCCTTACTGACCTTACCCATAAGAACCTTCCCCGCCAAGTAACCTGGACCCCGGAGTGTGAGCAGGCATTCCAACACCTGAAAAACGGATAAATCTCAGCGGTGTTTGGTCGTTGAGTGTCTGGAACTCAAACCGTACACTCAAACACCCGAACACCGCTGAGACCTCCAGAGCTCCGTAACTCCCGAATGGAGGGGCCAACCAGCCCCTCGTTCGGTAAAATAAATGTCCCGAACAAGGGAATTAATACGAATGTAAGATTAGCTGTGGGTGGCAAGTATTTCTATGTATTTTAACTCCCGAATGGAGACCGACCGCAAGGCCAAAACATATGGAGCCTTTTTCGGATACTACCTCGTGTGCGGTCGGTCAAATTTCACCTTCCATCTAACTCCCGAACCCCTGGTCCGATCTGGGTGAATTTTGAATATGTTAGTCACCCAGATCAGGGCTACCGGGGGGTACTCAGTATATAATTCTGACTGTTTTGGGGTACATCCATAAATCGGGTAAAACTACAGTATGTATAAAGTGGATTACGTGTCACACTGAGGGGAGGAGATGGGTGGGAGGTAACAGTTACACTATTGGATACTGTAATAATAAATGTGAATCCCTCCCTTGCATGGGTGAAAGCTTTAAAAGAAGGTTGTGTGGATTAAAAGTTCAGTTCTGCTCCTGATGCTGTGTGTCGTCCAGTCATTTATATTGGGATATTCGTGGATTGTCTTGCCTGCTGTAATTATTGCTTTATGGATTTATACTTGTTCCTGAGCCTCCCTGTGATTTTGAGTGGAGATAACCTGTAGAATATCAGCTCTCAGCTACAGATACCTCACATAACAAAATGACTACATATATTGTTTTATTCAAATTAATTTCTCATAGTTTGCTGTGATTAAATACTTTAAGCACTCTAAGCCTAAAATCCCAAACTTGAGTGCAAATATTTGTTAACTGTATCAATCACAGAACAGTCATGTACTATTGTCATTGTCTCTAGTCATAAGATGTTGGTGAGAAACTAAGGGAGTATGATATACTAAAGACATTTTCTCTCAAGGAATGTCAAGCTTTAAAAAAAAAAACATTGTTTTGATTAACTTCAGTTATTCCTGAAATATTCTATGTAAAATGCACATAATCATTATTAATATTATATCAGTTCATGGTGCTCAACCCTTGCATGGGGCACTCATTCAGACTGATAGCTAAAATTGGTTTCCTTAAAGGACCACTATAAGCACCCAGACCACTTCAGCTCAATGAAGTGGTCTGGGTGCCAGGTCCCTCTAGGGATAACCCTGTCTGCTGTAAACATAGCAGTTTCAGAGAAACTGCTATGTTTACATATGGGTTAATCCAGCCTCTAGTGCCTGTCTCATTGACAGCCGCAAGAGGCGCTTCTGCGCTTCTCACAACGCCAGCGTCCATAGGAAAGCATTGAGAATGCCTTCCTATGGACTGACTGAATGCGCGCGCGGCTCTTGCTGCACATGCGCATTCAGCCAATCACGGAGGAGAGTCCCCAGTGCCGAGGGAGCTCGGCGCTGGAGAAAGGCAAGTGTTTAACCCCTTCCTCCAACTTCAGCCCGGCGGGAGGGGGGCCATGAGGGTGGGGGCACCTTCAGGGAACTACAGTGCCAGGAAAACGAGTTTGTTTTCCTGGCACTATAGTGGTCCTTTAAAATGTCATTAGTCTAATACGAGTACACTGTGTACAGGGTTGGAGTGGTCAGGTAGGAGTTCTGTGTGACATAATCTGGAAACACTTTATTGGCCGATATGTTTAAGTTCCAGTTATAATGTGATTGGAGAACAGACAAGACATCCGCCACCCTTGGGAATTGTCACAGACCAATAAATGGTCCAGACAACAGTCAACAGGGTTTAATAAAAGGTTTTCAAGTGAGCAGGCTCAGGTATAATTAGTGGTTTGTTGCCGAGTGTTGTCTAGGTGAACCTAGGTTTGTGAATGGTTCATTAAACCCCCAGCTGTGTGCAGTCATTCAGTCAAACCTTATTAGTGTAACGGTCAGGTGAGATATTGCATTTATAGAATATTGACAAGAAAAAGGGCCTAAGGGGTCCCTGGAGTCATCAGCTAAGGATATGAGTCAGTAAGTAATCTATACTGGAATAAAATGAGTTAAATCATGTAGATGTTTAGGAAGACAGAGAATATGAAGTTAGCTGTGTGTATTCTGTATTTAAACATTTTTATACAAGTCCCAGCATTTACCTGAGATGCATTCCAGAAGAAGGTTGCGACAGACAGTCACGAGAAATACACAATGGATCACCGAACTTTGCGTACAACGGATATTTATGCTACCTTCAGAAATAGTTATTCAAGGGTGTTCCCTGCTGTGTCCTAATCAGGAAAAGTTAAGGAACAGCGCACTCATAAAACACATTTTTAAAGGCTATAAGGCAACTTAAAGTCACCTATCTCAGCAAACAAATATATGAATTCAGTTACACTGTATGGCCATATTGTGCAAAACCCACCACTTATTCACAGTGCCCAGACATTGGTGGGTCCTACACAGGGCCGGACTGGGGATTCCAAAGCAGCCCTGAAAAAAAAAAATAAAAAAAAAAAAAAAAATCTATGCCAGCCCCATAAGTCATTGCGCCATATATTGTCGCATGTAATATGTAAGGCTATGTCTTTCCACCCTAGATGATTGAGATATATATATATATATATATATATATATATATATATATATATATATATATTGCTTTTTCCAATATAAAATATTGGTCCTTTCAGAGTAAAATTTTTAATTATACAGTAAGCATACTCACATGCAGACACAGACAATCTCACTGACACAAGCTGATTGATACACAGCCTCATAGACAAACAAACAATCTCACTGATATACATAAGGTCATTAAAATAAAAACACAAGCTCACTCAGTAGCAGGCACACACACACACACACACAAGCAAGCCCACTCACTAGCAGGCGCGCACACACACACACAGCTTAATGTAGTGGCTCTGGTGTCTACAGCCTGTCCCTGCAGGCTTTTCAATGTAAACACTGACTTTTTAGAGAAAAGGCAGTGTTTACATTGCTTCCTAGTGACAGACACTCAGACGGTCACTAGAGGTGCTTCCTGTGTCAGTGCGGATTGGCTGAGATCATCAAGCTTGATGATCTCAGCCGTAGAGGCAGGGCCAGTCGAGGGGAGACCAGCACGACGTGGGAAAAAAAAAAAGTGAGTAAAAACACACAAACACACACACATACCATGACAGACACACACCGTGACACCGACAGAAACACCATGACACAGACAGACACACACACACCATGGCAGAGACACACACATACCATGACAGACACACACCTTAAAAAAGACACACAGACCATGACACAGACAGACACACCATGACACACATGACACAGAGAGATCGTGACACAGACACACACACACACCGTGACACAGACACACATTACATGACACAGACAGACACACACCATGACAAACACACATACACAGACCGTGACACAGACACACGCACACACATACACCATGACACAGACACACACAATGACACAGACACACATTGCATGACACAGACACACACACCATGACAGAGACACACAGACACACACACACACACCATGACACAGACGCAAACACCATGACAGACATAGACACACAGACACACCATGACACAGACACACACACACACCATGACACAGACACACACACACACACCATGACACAGACAGACACACACAAATGACACAGATACACACACACACACACACACACACACTCACAATGTCTACCTGTGGGGAGCTGGCTGTTCTGTCTCTGCTCCCCCTCCCCAGCGCGCCGCTTAATGAGACCGGGGCCGGAATATGACGTCATATTCCGGCCCTGGTCTCTTTCTAGCGCGCTGGGGAGGGGGAGCAGAGACAGAACAGCCAGCTCCCCCTGCGGCCGCAGGTCATCCCGGTATCCCGGTGGGCCAGTCCGGCCCTGGTCCTACACTAATTCCAACGTGGGAGACAAATCAAAGTGCTAGTGCTAGTGCTAAATAAGCTGAAGTGTATTTGAATAATCTGTAAGAGCATTGTGAATATACACTGCTCAAAAAAATAATGGGAACACTTAAACAACACAATGTAACTCCAAGTCAATCACACTTCTGTGAAATCAAACTGTCCACTTAGGAAGCAACACTGAATGACAATCAATTTCACATGCTGTTGTGCAAATGAGATAGAAAAAGGGTGGAAATTATAGGTAATTAGCAAGACACCCCCAATAAAGGAGTGGTTCTGCAGGTGGTGACCACAGACCACTTCTCAGTTCCTATGCTTCCTGGCTGATGTTCACTTTTACATGCTGGCGGTGCTTTCACTCTAGTGGTAGCATGAGACGGAGTCTACAACCCACACAAGTGGCTCAGGTAGTGCAGCTCATCCAGGATGGCACATCAATGCGAGCTGTGGCAAGAAAGTTTGCTGTGTCTGTCAGCGTAGTGTCCAGAGCATGGAGGCGCTACCAGGAGACAGGCCAGTACATCAGGAGACGTGGAGGAGGCCGTAGGAGGGCAACAACCCAGCAGCAGGACCGCTACCTCCGCCTTTGTGCAAGGAGGAACAGGAGGAGCACTGCCAGAGCTCTGCAAAATGACCTCCAGCAGGCCACAAGTGTGCATGTGTCTGCTCAAACGGTCAGAAACAGACTCCATGGTCATGGTGGTATGATGGCCCGACGTCCACAGGTGGGGGTTGGGCTTACAGCCCAACACCGTGCAGGACGTTTGGCATTTGCCAGAGAACACCAAGATTGGCAAATTCGCCACTGGCACCCTGTGCTCTTCACATATGAAAATAGGTTCACACTGCGCACATGTGACAGACGTGACAGAGTCTGGAGACGCCGTGGAGAACGTTCTGCTGCATGCAATATCCTCCAGCATGACCGGTTTGGCAGTGGATCAGTAATGGTGTGGGATGGCATTTCTTTGGGGGGCCGCACAGCCCTCCATGTGCTCGCCAGAGGTAGCCTGACTGCCATTAGGTACTGAGATGAGCTCCTCAGACCCGTTGTGAGACCATATGCTGGTGCGGTTGGCCCTGGGTTCCTCCTAATGCAAGACAATGCTAGACCTCATGTGGCTAGAGTGTGCCAGAAATTCCTGCAAGATGCACCGCAGACTGTCCAGGAGTTGGCAGATGCTTTAGTCCAGGTCTGGGAGGAGATCCCTCAGGAGACCAACCGCCACCTCATCAGGAGCATGCACAGGCGTTGTAGGGAGGTCATACAGGCACGTGGAGGCCACACACACTACTGAGCCTCATTTTGACTTGTTTTAAGGACATTACATCAAAGTTGGATCAGCCTGTAGTGTGTTTTCCACTTTAATTTTGAGTGTGACTCCAAATCCAGACCTCCATGGGTTGAAAAATTTAATTTCCATTTTTTAATTTTTGTGTGATTTTGTTGTCAGCACATTCAACTACATAAAGTACAAAGTATTTCAGAAGAATATTTAATTCATTCAAATCTAGGATGTGTTATTTTTGTGTTCCCTTTATTTTTTTGAGCAGTGTGTGTGTGTGTATATATATATATATATATATATATATATATATATATACACACAAAACCAGTGAACCAGTAATCAACCTCATGCTGAAGAGTTGCATTAACAACGAAACCATAGGCGTGCGCAGCCTATTGCATTAGGGTGTGCACCCTAAAGCACAAGCCGCATATATATATATATATATATATATATATATATATATATATATATATATATATATATATATATATATATATATATATATATATATATATATATACACACACACACACATACACACACACTGCTGTGTGTGTGTGTGCTGTGTGAGGGTGCTGTTAGTGTGATGTGTGTGTGACGGTGCTGGTAGTGTGCTATGTGGGTGAGGGTGTTTGTGTGTGCGTGCTTGTGAGGATGCTGTTAATGTACTGTGTGTGAGGGTGCGGTTTGTGTGTGTTTGTGTGCGCTTGTGGGGGTGCTGTTAATGTACTGTGTGTGAGGGTGCTGTTAATGTACTGTGTGTGAGGGTGCTGTTTGTGTGTGAGGGTACTGGTAGTGTGCTGTGTGTGTGTTAGGGTCCTGTTTGTGTTTGTGAGGGTACGGTTAGTGTGCTGTGTGTGTGTGTGGGTGCTGTATGTGTGCTGGTGCTGTATGTCTGTGGGTGCTGTGTATGTGTGTGGGTGCTGTGTATGTGTGTGGGTGCTGTGTATGTGTGTGGGTGCTGTGTATGTGTGTGGGTGCTGTGTATGTCTGTGGGTGTTGTATGTGTGTGTGCTGTATGTGTGTGTGCAGTATGTGTGTGTGGGTGATTGTGGGGGTGGAGGTGGGGGTACATTAATTGCTATCCCCCCTCCCTTCTTACCTTTTGTAGGGAGGGGGGATCGTGCTGCTGCTTTCCCTGGTGGTCCAGTGGAGAGTGAACTCTAGCCCCTGTGGGGCTAGAGTTCACTCTCGCGAGATTTGAGCGTTGCCGTGGCAACGCTCATATCTCGCGAGAGGAACCCGGCGGAGCTGCCGGCAATAGCTCCGCCAGGTCCTCTCCTGCCTCCCTCCCTGCATGCGGGTCAGTGGGGAGGGAGGCTGAGAGCAGAGCCGGCGCTCGGATAGCGCCGGCTCTGCATGAGCCAACAGGGGAGATCCTGAGATCTTCCCTGCCGGTCTCAATATACATAGGCGTGCCGCAGGGATTAGGGTGTGCCCAGGCACACCCGGCACACCCCGTGCGCACGCCTATGAACGAAACAACTGTCCATGAGTGGTTCACTGGTTTTGCATCTTTTCCTAAATTGTGTTCCAAGCAGTTGTATACTGCAAACACTGATTAAAAGGAATCCATGTTTAAAATGGAATGAGGCAAAAATGTGATTCTTTGTTAAACTTATTTGCATATGCCCACCCAGAATCCTTTGCGGTTGTAACATCACTGCAGATTTGGATTTCTGTGGGAAAAGCAAGTCTTATGGCTTGACTGGTGTGCAGATTTTTGTTTAACATTGTAAAGAGATAAGAGATATATATAAATAATGCAAAATGAATGTGATGAATGCAATTAAAAACAATCAGTGTCAAAACTAAACAATTAAAATGATAGTGCTTTTATTTATAAACTCACAATGCAAATTGTATATCTGTTCAATTAAAATGATAATTAAAGTGGCAATACTATCCAACACCTCCACAAATATATACCTGTGGTCATCTCCAAAGGGGCCTCTGAAGCTGGGGTGCTGGGCAGGGTACGTAACTTCAAAGGAAATCTGGTCTGGATTCCAAACTTAAATAGTAAAGAAGGGAATTGGGGGCACACTTGGTCACCACAGCAGCACCATTCCAGCAAGATGCATGTTCTGACTGTGCCCCCAATTCCCTTTTGCTTTTAATCAGGAGACATGTCCTGGTTATCAATATCTGGTTTGTTTGTGCTTATTAATTTAAATTAGTGATAAGAAAATAATGATTGTTGAAAATGGCCTTTCACATAGCTAAATAGTTGATTGAAAGAAATGCACGCTTAAGAGGTAAAAATCTACAAATTGTGAATTCTTAAACGGAAACGATTTCGAGCCTGGGACTCCTCGATTGTACGAACTGCTTTGGTTAATTATTCTGGGGGCAGGGAATGTAATGGGTGGGTTATCTTACCATTTGAGAATTTTCTACTGCAATACATTTTTGCCTCAGATATACCTTGCCCTAATTTTTAAAGTGCGTTTGTACTATGGTTTATGAGAAAAATGGGTCAATATAACTCTAGAGCCAAAGCTCACAAAAAGGGACCACATCTCATTAAGGTACACTCAAATTTCTAGATAAAATTTAATTTGCTAACTTAATTGTGATGTATGGTTACCAAGGATTTGGAGTCAGGGACCCCATAAGATCTTTTTTTGCCATACGTTCCATAAGTGACTCCCAAGGAGTGTTTTTTGTGAAACCTTATGGATGGGAACACTCAAAAGGAGGGTAGGTTTGCATATGTTGAAGTCTCAATAGAGAGGTATAGACAGGGCTCTTTCCTGCAAATAGGATTTCTGCATACAAAAGTTCTAATAGGAAAAACTAAAGGAATACACTATAAAGTGACCACTTCTTGGGTTAAAACTTAAAGGAACACTAAAACGTGAGGATTGCAAATTAGTGTTCATGTCCCTATCTAGACAGGCCTAAACGCCATAAAACTAGTGGTGGGATTCGGCCGGGTCACACCGGTTCGTGCAAACCTGTTACTGACATTTAACAAGTTCGCCAAACCGTTAGAGAAGCTGGCCCCTGCCTGCAGGAGATCGCCTCCCCCTTCTGCTCAGTGTAGGAGTGCCAGGTGTCACGTGACTACCCAGTGCTGAGTGTGAAGGAGGCAGAGCGCGCTGCTGGACATGAAGAGGGGGCATCTATCTGTAGTTCAGCAGAGCCAGTGATACCTTCATCTAGGGTGCCAGCTCTGTGGCTGACTGGCTGCCTGACGTTTCAGGAAGGAGGGAGAGAGGAGGACAGTGAGAGAAGGGGCAAGGGGACATGGAGGGGAGAGGGACAGGAATGATAGGGGAACATGGAGAGAAGGGCAAGGGGACATGGAGGGTAGGGGGACAGAAATAATAGGGGAACATGGAGAGAAGGGCAAGGGGACATGGAGGGTAGGGGGACAGAAATAATAGGGGAACATGGAGAGAAGAGCAAGGGGACATGGAGGGGGACAGGGATGGTAGGGTGACATGGAGAGAAGAGGCAAGGGGACAGGAATGGTAGGGGAACATGAAGAGAAGGGCAAGGGGACATGGAGAGGAGTGGGACATGGATGATAGGGGTAAAGGGACATGAAGAGGAGGAGGATATGGATAGAAGGGATAGGGGGCATGTAGGGGAGGGGGACATGTATTGAATGGGTTAGGGGACATTGAGAGGATGGGGTGGATAGAGGGGGTAGGGGGACCTGGAGATGAGGGCAATGAATGGAAGGGGTAGAGGGACATGGAGAGGAGAGAGACAATGGGTAGTGGGACATGAAGAGGAGAATAATATGGATGAAAAGGGGAGGGGGACATGGATTGAATGGGTAAGGGGACAAGGAGGGGAGAAAGACATGGATGAAAAGGGGAGGGGGAGTGGAGAAACATGAACTGAAAGGGTAAGAGGACATGGATGGAAGAGGGGAGGGAGACATGGGTGGAATGGGGGGATGTCACTAAGTGAACCTCTGTTTTTAACCTTTCAAGATTCTTTTCTTTCAGGAAGTGTTCCGGAGGATTGGAGGAAGGCAGATGTGGTTCCTATATTCAAAAAGGGTTCAAAATCCTTGCCTGGAAATTATAGACCTGTGAGCTTAACTTCTGTGGCTGGTAAAATATTTGAAAGGTTATTAAGGGATAATATTCAAGAATTCCTTGAGAAGAACATGGTTATCAGCAAAAATCAGCATGGTTTTATGAAGCACAGGTCATGTCAAACTAACTTGATTGCGTTCTACGAAGAAGTAAGTAGAAGTATAGATCAGGGTGTTGCAG
Organism: Pelobates cultripes; assembly: GCA_933207985.1. Lineage (NCBI taxonomy): Eukaryota > Metazoa > Chordata > Amphibia > Anura > Pelobatidae > Pelobates > Pelobates cultripes. Next base: position 40,394,966 of record OW240922.1, on the reverse strand, counting down.
TGGATGTGATCTATTTGGATTTTGCCAAGGCATTTGAAAAAGTTCCACACAATAGATTAGTGTTCAAACTCAAGGAAATCGGTCTAGATGAAAATGCTTGTTCTTGGGTAGAACATTGGCTTAAAAACAGAGTACAAAGTTGTCATTAATGGTAAATTTTCAAGCTGGACAGAGGTGGCAAGTGGTGTCCCTCAGGGGTCTGTTCTGGGACCCCTTCTATTTAACATATTTATAAATGATCTTGAAGACAGCATTGAAAGACATGTTTCAGTGTTTGCACATGACACAAAACTTTGTAAAATAATACAATGTGAGCAAGATATTACTTTGCTGCAGAGGGATTTAGATAGACTGGGGGACTAGGCACTCAAATGGCAGATGAAATTTAATGTTGAAAAATGCAAAGTTATGCACTTCCGTGTAAAGAATACACAAGCAACGTATACCCTTAATGGAAGCGAATTAGGGATAACAACACACGAAAAGGACTTGGGAATTGTTATAGACAACAAACTATGCAACAATGTGCAATGTCAATCAGCAGTGGCCAAGGCCAGTAAGGTATTGTCATGCATGAAAAAGGGCATTCATTCTCGGGACGAGAATATCATTTTGCCTCTTTATAAATCACTGGTAAGACCACATATTGAATATGCTGTGCAATTTTGGGCACCTGTTCTAAAGAAGGATATTATGGCACTAGAAAAAGTGCAGAGGAGGGCTACAAAATTAATAAAAGGAATGGAACATATCAGCTATGAAGAAAGGTTAACAAATTTAAACCTATTTAGTTTAGAAAAATGTCGCCTGAGAGGGGATATGATAACATTATACAAATATATTTGGGGCCAATACAAACCATTGTGTCGAAATCTCTTCACAAACCGGACTTTACATACGACACAAGGCCATGCGCTTAGACTGGAAGAAAGAAGATTTCGTCTAAGGCAAAGGAAAGGTTTTTTTACTGTAAGAACAATCAGGATGTGGAATTCTCTGCCTGAAGAAGTGGTTTTATCAGAGTCCATTCAGATGTTCAAACAGCTACTAGATGCATACTGAACAGAATATTCAAGGATATAATCTTTCAATGTAGGGTAATAACTGCTTGATCCAAGGATAAATCTGACTGCCATTCTGGGGTCAAGAAGGAATTTTTTTCCTAGCTTGTTGCAAAATTGTGCTTCAAACTGGGTGTTTTGCCTTCTTTTGGATCAATAGCAAAAAACAAATGTGAGGAAGGCTGAACTTGATGGACGCAATTCTCTTTTCAGCCATGTAACTATGTAAGGAGTACCAACATCTCCATCTCATTGAAGTATAATACAGGTAAACATTAGCCAGAAACTATAATGTAGGGATAAATGGTGTGCGTGGCAGGAATATATGATGATGTTATAAAGGCTGTAGAAGGCAAATTGTATGGATGAGAGATCTTTAATAGGGTAAAGGAATCTTTAATTCCATATATTCAGTGAATATTTAAATTGAATTTCAATGAAACTCTTTCATGGTTGCCATTGTTAAAGCAGAAATAATGTAAATATATCTGTAATGAAGGGTGTGATTTATGTGTATCAACTGGAAACAACTGATTTAAAAAGAATACTTTTAGTGTGATGTAAGTCATGGAGTAAGTCCCTTTATTGGAATCTGTTGACCTAAAAAGAGCTTTATAAAACTTACTGTGTTTGGAAATTTTGAGTTCAGAGCCTCGCAAGTACAGATTTGTAAGGTTTTGAATTTTGTTGTTATCTGTTTTTATGTACAGATTTTTTTAGCAACGGCAATAAAAAGAAAGTGTTTGCAATGTGAGGTTCGTAGGATTGAGCATGTTAAAAGCTGCAAGAAACTGGATGGATGATTGTATAACAAATACAATTTGGTTTAAAACTTGGTCAAAGTCGGTTTATAAGGAGCATTCATTTCCCATAAATGAAAGTGTTATTATATGCCTTTTGATATTACAAGGAACTAAATGCTGCCTTTGTAACATAGGACAGAAGCGTCGTTGGAACACAAAAGATAATTGATTGATATGAAAAGTGAAATACATTTTGGCTTTCCAGTCATTCTATATTTAGAATGTTTTCGTTACGTCCTAAATTCCCTACACAATACATGTCAGAGATTATTTTGTTCCTGGCTGCTACCCTTTTAAAGAAACGCTACATGAACCCACACAATTTTGATACATTTATTAGGTTCAGCCCTCACTAATAGGCTGGATCTTTGTCCTTTTTGCATTAAAGGAACACTATAAGCACAGCAAGCACACTACTAAATCTTAATGTTGTCTGGTACCATGTCCCTGTAGTTTTAATCCTGCAACTTAAAGCACTGCTGTTCTGTAGGAACAGCAACATTTATTGTACAGAGTTAAAATACCTCTAGTACATATCACTCTGAGATGTTTTTTTCCACAACATAGTACAGTTATATTTGTTAGTCTTTTGCTACAGTTTCAGGGCTGCACCCTGATTACTTAAAGATACATACCTTGATATATATCGGCTGTCACTGTTGAGAACCCTCATTTGCCGACATACTTTGATATATTATGTATGTGGTAGCTTTCGAATACGCTATTCATATATACTAATTTATATTGACTAGGCTACTCAGGCTGCTCCATTCGATTTCAGCATTCACTAGTATCTCTCATCTCTTTACTCATTGTAACTGGCATCTGTACTCCCCTCTCTTGTTTTGCGCAGACGTGCGCTAGTATTAGGTCAACGCACAAAAACCCAAATCAGAGTTTATCCTATATATACCAATATCTCTGTGTTATGTTTAATTATAATCAGAGTCTATCCTATATATTATATATATATATATATATATACCTATATTTCTGTGTTATTATTTATCGTTCAATAAACTTGTTTTTTGTTTTTTGGACCCTGTGGTCCTTTTAGATGAGCCTGAACTTTATTCATTTAGTATAGTAGTCTCAGGCCCCGACTAGTCCTCTCCCTACCTTAAAGGTACACATCCCTTTCGTTTTGTATCCATTTTTACTAGGGGTTATCCCCCTCTCTTTGTGTACCTTGGCTGTATTTCAGACAACGTTTCTCATTTTAAACCAACAATGCTCTGCAGACTGCTGCAATATAAGGTTGCCTCCCTATACATGATTGCTCACCTACCAAAGCTTTCTTTGGTAGGAGCTCAACAGCCTGCATTAGGAGAGAACACTGCATTTAGGAACGATATTTTTGAACATCCGTTTCTCTGACTACCTGTAGTTTGGGTGAGGATTAAACAAACCAGCTTTATTGTATTTTGCAATCATTTTGTGAAATGATACTTGTATCTTAAATTCTTTAGAAAGAAATCTAACAAATAAAACACAAAATCAATCATTAACTACAACACAAGAATTAATCATTAACATTAAGCAACTGAATAAATAGACTTTTCTAAGATGAGTATCATTTCAGAAGAAATCACTTACAAAATGCAGACACCAAACACCAAAATAAACTAAAAAACAAAGAGAAACACCATCAAAATCTAACAATACAAGGAAACAAGAAAAAGTACTCGGGATTTACAAAAAGAAGAGGGAGGTAGAAGTCATTATGTCTTCTGACAACCAGCATGAGGAATATAGGAAAATATAAGGAATATATAGAAACACACACCAAACTAGTACATCCAAAAATGTCAAGTTTTGTAATAGATGGTTTGCTTGCTGCTTGTTCGTTTCTAGCAAATATTCACACAGAGTTCACAAAGTTGACAGACTTTATTCAGCATATACTCCATATCACATAGACCATGTATATTAACATTCTACTTCTATCAACATTTTTTTTTGTGTGAAATAGATCTTCATTGATACAGCAAATATGTAAAAGACAGATTTTCCTACGCAGAGGAAAAATTACTTTAATATCAAAGTAATCCATTAATAATACGCAGTGATAACATATTAGACATATTATGTCACATGTACGTAACTGATTTTCGAACACAGAGGAAAAATAACTTTTAAATCAGGGTAATCCTATTATTATTATAGGAAGTGATAAGATATTAGCCCCAAAACGTTGGGTTGTAACTCGTATCGCTTTCATCTTTGTTTGAAATAAATTTTTATGGTTACATTCGTTATGTATAGAACTGAATTTCCTGCGCAGAGGGAAAAATAAATTTAGAACACTAGATTACAACGACATATGAGCTCCGAAACGTTGGGCCATATCCCGCTTAACCTTCAGTCTTGCAGTCTAGCTGCTAAGTGCCTACGTACTCTTAGTGAGCATGTTGTTTTTCCACAATACCTGCCCCCGCCCCCAGCACCGTGCCGACTCAGACGGGGCACAACTAACCAGGAGGCGCACCGGGCACCAGCCGACCGCCACTCGTAATTGAGATTAGCGCTCGAGTGGAGGGGGAGGTGGGTGAAGACAAGAAAAGGGCAAGAGAGAGGAAAGGGGAAGCTAGAGGGTAGGGGAAGGAGGAAATACAGGAGGGGGGGGGAGCATTCTTTGTTTGTAACAGGAATACAAGGAGTGAGTCCGAGATGTGGAGTTCAGACCTGGCACGCACAACGTGGTAGTACATCACAAGCATCAGCCAAGCACTAGATGAAAAGATAAATAGCTCTTCCAACCTCATACCCAAACACTAGGCAAGTCTTAGTGAAGGACTGTCCTGTTGTGTTTTACGCCCCACCTCCTATAGACTGTAATCGCATTTGAGCAGGGTTCTCTTCAACCTATTGTTCTTGTAAGTTTTTGTAATGGTCTCATTTATTGTTAAATCTCCCCCTTTGAGAATATTGTAAAGCGCTGCGGAATATGCTGGCGCTACATAAATACCAGTAATATTAATAATAATAAGGAACAAGACATTGAGGAAAACAAAAAGGAAAAATGGAACATAATATCTTCATAACAAGGAAGAGGTTAGAGACAAAGAAAATAAATGGTGGACCATATGGGAGACTTAAAGGGACACTGTAGTCACTATAAGCATTTCATCTCTTTGAACTGGTTATAGTGCCTGGAGTACCCTGGCACTGTCCCTCCATTCAGTGTTGCACCATGTTTGTGCAGTATGCCACAAAATAAGAGTCCCTGGCCACCCACAGTCCTGCCCCTTCAGTATGTGTAGCTAAGGCAGAGATTACACACTTCCTTGTTGTCATACCCATTCATACCGTCAGTTGGAACTCTGACAGGCTAAAAGCAGTCAGCTGACACACTCAGCCAATCACAGCCGCCCATTGCTGCTCAGGCTAATACTTCCTTATTAGCCAAAGCAGCACAGAGGGGATGGATTGCTGGGGACTCTTGTTTAGCATTAAAACATTAAAACTGTTTAATGCTGATAGAAATGATGGGACCAGAGGACTCCAGACACTATAACCAGTTTAATGAGATGAAGCAGATACAGTGCCTACGGTGTCCCTTTAAAGGAGTGGTAGGGAAGCCAATAATGGCTTCAGTCAACACAATCTCAGTTCATCCTTGGAATGAAGGAAAAATGCATCCACACAAAAAAACACACCACCAAAAAAAAACATAACATACGAAATACATACCTCCAAATACAAACTTCCATTCTAAACAATTACACCCCCACATCCACAAACACTGTCATACTAAACTAATACACCCCCACATTAAAAAAAAAAAAACAACAAGTGCAATAATAAACAAATACACCGTCACATTCACAAACACTGCCATACTACACAAATACACCGTCACATTCACAAACACTGCCATACTACACAAATACACCCTCACATTCACAAACACTGCCAGAATAAACAAATACACCCTCACATTCACAAACACTGCCATACTACATAAATACACCCTCACATTCACAAACACTGCCATACTACACAAATACACCCTCACATGCAGAGATGGTGCCATGCCACACAAATACATCTTCACATTAATATACATTTATATACACTCTACACAAATACACAGCCATATTTACAAACACTGCGCAAATGGGTCTCAAGATTCACATACAGCCATGACCCACAAATACACTTACAAACACTGACACATTACGCAATTACATCACTGCTATCACAAACAAAAGAGCCAAGAAAATCCATAACACTGTACAAAAGGTGGACGAACAAACAAATAGCTGGAAGAAGCCCATGATTAATCCCATTCAGGCCCAGATTATAATTGTATAAAATACATAAATACAAATGTATCACAGTGGTATTTTAGGTTTTCTCCTTTAAGAGACATGTAATGAATAGGTATTCTACTGGTCTGTTTTACAATCAACATAGCCACCTAGGATGTATTTTAATCTGTTCTTCCATTAAATAAGAAGTGTAGGTTTTAGTCTAGAGGCAGTAGGATTTACTTATTATCACGGTTATTCACTAAAGTAAGGCTGCATGAGTCCCATTTGGACAGCAAAATCCAGACATTATTTACACAAGTTTAACAACGACTGAGCTTTGCAGCGCAGGCACTAAACATTCCTGGATTTGGTCCAGATTTCAGCCGAACGAAAGCTTCCGGAATTTGAAATCTGGACCCAAATCATTGAAATTCAGGGTATGGATGCTTCAAATCCAGCCCTACTGGGTTCAGTTCCAAAGCATTTTGTACATAGTCTATCCCTATATTTTGTATACGATTTGGATTCAAAGAGAACTGATTTTAAACCAGACACACACACACCCACACCGAATGCTCCTGGCCAAATGACACAGATCAGTGGTGGATCCAGGGAGGGAGGGTAACAGGCCATTGCCCCCCCGAGATAGTGCGAGGCTCTCCCTGCCGGCCTCAGCAGGGCCGGCTCTATCCAATCGCTGACCCTGCTGTGTGCCTTCACGGACAAGAGGGAAGATCACATATCTCCCTCACCGGCCTGCTGGCACTTTGCTGGCAACTGTCCAGGGAAGGGAGAGCAGAGACCGGGAGCTCTTACCTGCAGCTCCGCCAGGTTCTCTCGTGAGCTCAGAGCGTTGCCTCTGTTACCATGGCAATGCTCTGATCTCATGAAAGTGAACTCTAGCCTCAGGAGCTGCAGACTAGAGTTCACTCACCCCCGGACCACCAGGGATTCACCACTGGGACCATCAGAGATTATCTTATAATGTCCCCTCTCCCAGGCAAAAGCAAGAAGGGAGGGGAGATATAAAAAGATTGTTTTTTTTAATTAAACAGTCTATTATAAAGTTTAAATAATATTTTTTTTAAATGCTAATAAATATATATTCTCAAGTCTCACACTGCACCCCACACACTGACACTGCACTACACACATTGCATCCCACACTCACACACTGCACCCCAAAAACAAACACCACACCCCTCACACATACACTGGACCCTTCACACACAGAGAATCCCTTACACACACACACACACACTGCGCCCCTCTCACACAATGCACTCCCCCTCCACACTGCTAATCAGAATTCAGCTGTTTTCACTGAATTTAGTTCATTCTGACAAAATCAGGTACTTAGTGAATAACCCTGTACCACTGACCTTTAAAAAAAGGTCTTTCAAAGAAGACTATTGACGACAAAGCAGGCGCCTCTGTGGCATGCCTTAGAGCAGGCGATTAGTGCACACCACTCAATAATGGACCTACTTTGGGTCCCAACACAGATGCATCCACGTCAGCTACGTTTACTTTCCACAACTAAATTATCCTTACTAACATCGTGTAGATGGGCCCCGAGAATGGTAACTACTACACAGGGTGTGTATGCTACGCTACACAGCTTGGCATATCGCACGCACGACCTGCCACTGAGTGGCTGGATGCAAAGGGGTATTACGAAAGTGATACATTTGTTGTGGGAGGGAAGAATCCGGTAGTTCCTTGATTTACAACAGACCTATGCTTTGCCCAGTAGAGAAATCTTTACATATATGCATATCAAACATATTCTAGAGAAAGATAAGCTGAAGTTACTAGACACCCAAGAACTGTGTATATTTGATAAACTGTGTTTAGGTCTTCTGGGCCTCCATTAGCAACTATCTCTGTGTTATAAACACATATAAGAAACGGGCTGACCATCTAAGCTAAGATAAATGGAACAATGAAAAAGGATCTTAATTGTAGTATGGAGCCAAGCAGTTGCCGCAATGGCAGGAGTGAAGAGAGCCACTCACTGCTTGGACCATGTAGAGGCAGCTTACAAGTTATGGATGCGGTGGCACCTCACCCCTCAGCACACATTTACCCTGGTGCCCAGTCAACCTGTTGGCACTGCTGCCAAGATACAGACACATTAAGTCATATTTTCTGGCAATGTCCAGCCCTTGCCAACTATTGGCAACAGATACAAACTCTAGTTGAGAATAGCACTGACAGGTCCTTATCTCTTATGCATGATACCCAAAACGTTCCCCAAACATGCCGCAGCTTTGGCTACACACATAACGCTAACAGCAAAAACTTCTATAGCTGGGCTCTAGAAAACCACAAAACGATCAGAATTGACGATGGTCATTGACAAAATAAATGGTACCAGATCATACGAAGAAATGACACAAAATACCAAGTACAGTACCATGGAGAGTTACGATCTTCTATGGTCCAGGTGGCAAAGTTTGATATGATCTTGTATTGCCCCCCCTCCCCACAGAAAATCAGGTGCCTGACCATCTCGGACGCCGGCTCCTCAGCGCTCTGTTTATAGTTGGAGCTACACTAGGAGTCTGTCTTGTAACCTCTGTGCTCTGCATTATTTATCTATGTTGAGAGCTTGTCTCATTTTAGGTATTAATAACTGACATTATGGTTTTGGTTTAGTTTATTTGTTTATGTATTTTAGTTTCATTACATTTATCTATGTTTGTGCAATTAAAAACAAGGTCAATTACAATCCTGAGGTTTAGCATCAGGGTGAGATGTAGTTGAAACTCGGTTATGCACAGATAATGGAATGTATCATATCTCAACACATATGTAGCAAGTGCTTGGTTTTATTGCAATTATCTCCTAAGACATGTATATGATAGGTGACATTGTAACTTTTCCCTTATGAATCATTGTGATGTCATCTCTCTGCATTTCTGTGACCATGCAAAAAAAAAGGTCTATTAAAAAGTCTTGTTAGCCACGGTCGGTATTTTGCTTGTAATCTGTACACCAAGCATGTCAAACTTGCGGCCCACAATGAATAAATTTGTGGCCCACCTGGGGCCGCTTTGTGTTGTGGCTGCGACCAGCCACAAGACAGGAAAGATATTTCCTGTCTGATTCTTGCCTTCCCTCCCACGGCCACAAGAGGGCAGAGTGGCATTTGGTTTGCAGAGCAGGCCAGTCACTCCCTCTTCCCTCCTGCTAGCAGTGCCAGAGGAGTGTCTGGCCTGTGCAGAGAAGAGCAGAGCTGGTACTCTGCTCTTCTCTGCCCAAATTTAACACACTACTGAGTAGTGTGTTAAATTTGGGGGGCAAAGTTTTAATTTTGGGAAGGGAGGGGCCAGTGTATTAATTTGAGGGAGGGAAGAGGCAGTGTATTAAATTTATTTTGGGAGGGAAGGAGGAGGGGGCCAGTGTATTAAATTGGAAGAGGTAGGGGGCCAGTGTAATAGAGTTGTTGGAGCGGGGGCAGTGCAGTGTACTAATTTGAGGGAGGGGGCAGTGGGAGAGGAAGGGGGGCAGTATGTTAGTTTGCGGGAGGGAGGGGGCCAGTATACTAAATTGGACAAGGATGTGGGGCGGTATATTAGAGTGGTGGGGGGCAGTGTGTGAAATTGTGGGAAGGTCAGTGTATTAATTTTGGTAGGGAGGGGCAGTATATTGAATTGGGGGAAGGAGGGGCAGTGTATTAGAGTGGTGATGTGGTTGCAGTATATTAGGAGTGGGCAGTGTGTTAAATTGGGGGAGAGGGTGCAGTGTGCTAAATTAGGGGAGGATGGGGCAGTGTATCAAATTGGGGGGGTGGGGGCAGTGTATTTAATTAGAGTGGAGAGAGGAGGGGCAGTGTATTAGATTAAGGGGCAGTGTATTAGATTGGGTGGAGGGGGCAGTGTCTTAGGGTGAAGGGAAGGGGGGGCAGTGTATTGGATTTGTGGGCAATGTATTGGATTTGTGGGCAGTGTATTAGATTGGCTCTGCATGGCGGCGCTGAATGCTCCCCATAGAGATGCTAACTGGCCACATAGTGTTTTGCCACACTTGCACAATAGACTCCCAATGCTTTCCCATAGGAAAGCATTGGATTGGCTGAGACCATCAAACTTGAAGAACACACTCAGAGGACTTCAAAATCAACAAGATAACGTCATTTGTTTGTGTGCTGTTGCACAGCTGTAAAATTCACCATTTCAGTCCCATTACGAAACGTTTCTTAATATGTCAAGGTAACTGGACTGAAACGTTGTTTATATGGAAATACACGTCTCCTTAACCCCTTAAGGACACAACTTCTGAAATAAAAGGGAATCATGACGGAATATTTCCGTCATGTGTCTTTAAGGGGTTAAGATTAATTAGCTCTCTTTTATTTACTTTAAAGCCCTACGAGTGTGATGACATCTAGTGTCAGGCAACTTTTTTTTATACTGTACTTTTCAAAAAAAATAAAAATAGATGAATAAAAAATAAAAAAAATCTACGGTTCTATGAAAACTGAAGTTTTAGGGGTTTTTTTTTGCGGCCCACTTAAACTTAAACCTTGTTTATTTGGCCCATGTTAGCCTTTGAGTTTGACATGCTTGGTGTACACCTAAAGAAAACCCAGGCTGTCAGTGACCCCCTCTGGCAGAACTATGAACTGCATCTTTAAGCTCCTAAATCTAAAGGTTTAAAATACCTTTTCCTAACTTGCATTTAACATTTCAGAGTTTATGCTGTAAAGATCTAACTGTAGAAAACAAAAATAAAAAATTTCATCAAGAATTGTTGATATGGAAAAATATAAATAAATATTCAACTCGCCTAATGTCACAGCTTCGTTATATTAGCCTACAATTTGCAATTTTATTCAATTCACTACAACACAGTGTTAAGTGAATAAACTCATTTGTGTGACTGAGCAATATTGTAAATAGAAGTAATGGGCTGAAGGCTGCCAGGGTTATTCACGTCTAAAGTGAGAATTCAAATTTAAGTTTAAACTGGAAAAATTCTATGAGTCAGCTATGCTTTCAGTTTGACCACTTTGGTCTTAAATGTGAAATTCACTTTGAATTCTCGCTTTAGTGAATAACACTGATCACCAAAAACCTCTGGCTTTAGGGCTGTAAGGTCACTCGTTTTGTCCCCCGAGATGCTTATGAATTTTGCATTCTGTCAAACAGCAGTATATGGAATTCATGAGAAAGTTTCACATTGTGATCAGAGATATAACTAATCAATCTAACTTGGGGAGTACATGAATTCCACATACTGCTGTACATGCTACTGTATTATTAAAACACAAAGTTTATCTATGCAGTTGTCTTAAAGGAGCAGTACATAAATTGTGTGTCATAACAGATCTACATTTTAAAAGAGATTTAAAAAAAAAAAATATATATATATATAGAAATGTAATAAACCACCTATGAGGAATTAACCCCTTAAGGACCAAACTTCTGGAATAAAAGGGAATCATGACATGTCACACATGTCATGTGTCCTTAAGGGGTTAAATAAGGATAAGCTAAACTAAAGTGGGTATGTCTTAAGTAACTCATCCTCCCATGTGTTGCAAAAGATTTTGAGTTCTAGCCCTGACCAATAGAATTCATAAGCATCCATGAAAACCATGGCAATCTGGCAACTTTGCCTGTGACATTTTAAGAGGCCAAAACTTGTCTCCGAAGTGCTAATGCAACAACCAATCCTCAATGCAGGCCACCAAAAAGGGAAAACTGAAGTTCCTATACACCATGAACACAGAGTGGTGTAGGGTGAGACGTGCTGTCCCTTAGTATGTTAGTTAATGACCTAAAGAAACCATCTTGATTACGTCAGATTGCCTAACAAGGAATTCAGAAGACAACACTTTTCATGAGCTGCACATCCACATGAAGAGGTTAAGTGTGTTCAGAAAGACACTGTCGCTAAGACAAGACAACCCTAAAATGAGGAGATAAAAGATCGGACAATTCTGTACTGAAGTGAAAATATCCTTTAAATCTGGCCTGCAAATGGCAGAACAGGACCTGAGATGTTGATCACTGTGCATGTTTAGATATCGTATAATCTAGGTTTTCAAAGAGTTACTGTTCATAGCTCTACGCTTGCATAAAATCAGGAGCAGGTACTTGTAAATAGATAGATAAATACAGGAAATTGTACTCACTTAATCCAAATGTTAATAGTTGTCTCCGGTTGTCTTTGTGAAGGCAGAACTGACACTGCATTAGTTGGTTCTGCCTGTCAGCATCTGTCTGTTCTTCTCTCACTGCAAATAGGGAAGTAGTGGGTTAAAGACCAACTCACATAACTTAACCTATAAAGTGCCAGGGAGTTCTACATGGCACTGGCCGCCCATGTGATGCAGTATCTCTATAGCAATACTTCCTTCAAAATGTGTTACCACTAATCTATGGTAGCAGTGTCTAAATTAGGACGTAGCAATAAAACCATTTCACAATTCCAAACATGTGTTCTAAAAACAATGAAGATCCCCTTGTGTATAAAAGAATATTTAAAAGCCACAACCAAACAACTGTACAATAAGAGATGAGGGACCGTATTGTATGACTAAGTAAATGAAAAACATTTTACTTTAATGAGAGAATAACTGTTCAACTACATGAGTTAAACTTAGTTCTGGTCATACAATCCAGACCTATTTCTATTCATTCTGAACAAAAAGAGTTATAGTGGCATAAGGAATTGTTTATTTGCATGAGCCAACTTTTTCACAAAACATGTATTCTGTTACTGTAGAGTGATCGCATAGACTGTAACATTCTTAGTAAGAACTAAAAGTAATCTGTTATTCTCGTTGAACAGCTGTGCCAAGTTGCATCATGCAGAATCAGAGAAAAAGTATGTTCTCAACGCAAATGGGCATTTTACTCCAGCTGCTCTGACCAACAACATATCCCCATTGAGTGATTGTGTCTTATGTCTGAATATGAACAAAGTGCCATTTGTAAAATTATCTCCAGAAAACAAAAAATTTTTTAGGGACGTTTCATTTGAAATGACGTTTGTTTAAGCATTGTCTACTTCAGAAGAGATATATTGACGATATCTTCTGAAATTAGCCCCTTTGCAGCGCTTTTGTCTAAAATGAAAGTGACACTATAGTCACCAGAACAACTTTAGCTTAATGAAACACTTTGAGTGTGTAGACCATGCCCCTGCAGTCTCACCACTCATTTTACTGCCATTTAGGAGTTAAATCACTTTGTTTATACAGCCCTAAGCACACCTCCCTGCAAATGACTTCCTAAACACTTCCTGTAAAGAGTCATCTAATGGTCACATTTTCTTTTTTGAAAATTCTGTTTAATTTAAAATTTCTTATCCACTGCGTTGTTAGCTGCTTGCTAGACACCTTTTCTTTTTATTATTCTTTATTCAAGCAGTTCCAATCTTTATATATATATATATATATATATATATATATATATATAAAACATAAATGAGGGTACGGCTTATTCTGCACCCCGCAGGTTTACGCTAGAGAACAGCTTCCTGTATTTGTATATTATAGCCCTGATGGGTTGTCGATGGTCAACCCTCTGATTGAAAAAAAAACGAATTTACCGCAACTCATTTAAATGGCTTGCCCCCCCTTATAAGTAAATTAAAAGACTCACCTTATTTCTGGCGCCGTGCCAGTCCGCCGACTCTGGCCCCACCCCCTTGGTGACATCATCAGAATTGCTGATTTTTTGCCAATTGGGAAAGCATTAGATTAGCTAAAACCAGCAAAGGAGCAGGGCCAAACACAGTTTTGGCCAATCAGCACCTCCTCATAGAGATGCATTGAATCAATGCAGCTCGACGTGGAAAATTGAGTGTCCCCATGCAGAGTGTGCAGCCCTGAGCCAGGAAGCACGTCCAGTGGCCATCTGAGGAGTGGCCACTTGGAGGTGTCCCTAGTGGCAATGTTTGCATGAAAATGTCTGCATACAATTATTATACTATAGTGTCCCTTTAAATAAGGGAATTATCTATACCCTATTTGCTAGACATTTCACCAAGGCTGAGCACGACATTAACCAATTGAGGGTTTAAATCAATGACATGGTGCACCATTAAGGTGGGGTGGTGACCATAAGAGTCTCCTTAAGCAAAAGCAAACTCGATGAATCTAAGACTATTAAAAGATTATGCATAGCTTATAATGGATAGCATTGGCATGGGATAAAACCCTTCACCTGCCATGCTTTCCAACAAATGCCTGGTTACTCTATATAATTTTTATACTTTCTTTTTTGTGTCTTTTTCTGCCTTTTCTCTCTATTTTTTTTGAAAATTTATTTACACATACACCAGGCAAATTGTCCAGACATAGGTGAGTATCTCCTTTTTTATTTTCTATTTTTTTATTTTCCCTTTATATATTTTTTTTATTTTTGTTTTATATTCTATTTTTATGATTTTTTTCTTGTTTATTTTTAGATTTTTTTTTATTTTTATTATTTTTCTATAATTTGAATATTTTGCATTTTACTTTTAATTGTATGATTCATTTATGTCTATTTTTAATTTTTGTCACTTTTTCGAGTGTGGCAAACCGAGCCACTTTAGATTGTGCTGGTTCAATTCTGTTAGATTCTCTATTTACTTGTAACTATAATAGAGAGCATTCGTATGCTGGCAGCCAAAAGTCGCTAGCATTCATATGGTAGTTTCACGAACAGTGACTTTCCACACTGTTTGTGAAACGAATAAAGTACTGAGTGGGAGCCCACACACAGGGGGTCATGTGGCTCCCATTAACATTGTAGTAATTGGCAGCTAATTGATTTCCCGGGTGGCCGTTTGCCCAGCGGTGTTTGGTTGTCGAGTGCCAGGAACTAAATATCGGCTACTCGACAGCACGAACACCGCTGGACTTCCAAGCCGTTCGGGAGTGCCGGTCTTTCGGTACTTTTTCCCCAATGGTGGATTTGGGACTTTTATGATGAATGAATATTAAAGTGTGTTTTCGTGCGGTGTTCGGTTATTTATGCTGGGATCTGAGCGGTACTTTCACAAAGTGTGCGCTCAGACCCCAACTATCTTCCAAACGGTCATTCGGTACAAAAGCACGAATAAAATATAAGTTACTAATTTTTGTGTGAAAAGCCGGTTCTGCTGTAATAGGATATTCTCGTGGGAGTATCCCTCTCGTACAGCAGTGCATGGTGGGAGAAATGTCCTGCATATTCATTTCCCCATGTAGTCCCCTACTGTACAACCCCTGTAAAGTAATTAAGGAAATCCCTTGCATGGTGAATCACATAAATACTGGAGCTGGTGAATAAAATCGTTATTTGACTCCCAGAACTGTGTTTCGTCCGGTTACTGGGGGATTTGGGATATTGCCTTCATTTTCAGTGCTTTACCTGGATTACTTTGTGTACCAACGGAGATATTGGGATTTAACATTGCAGCTCCGCTACATGAAGCAAACCCACAATCACCCTAGAACCCTATATAATGCCTATTTTATACAGTTTTTCCCCCCCATTTTATATCATTTTTAAATTTTTCTAATATTAGTTACTTTGTACAAGGTAAATTTATAGTGTGCATTTTTTTGGTTGGTTGTTTTGTTAAGTACATAAATTCTAGTATGGATTAAATTCTTGGGAGTTTGTACAACAAAAAAAAAAATGTTCTCTTTTTTGGAGTGACCTTAACCTTTCTATTTTTTTTGCATATCTAAATCCCTTTGTGTGCAGTATTTTTATATTTTTTGTGGTATTTTCTACATAGACAAGTCTTAAAGGAATTCTGCAATTTGCAACTTTTGTTTTGCCGGGAGCAATTATTTTGAACCAATTTGACTTTTTATTAGAGGTTCACCAATCAATGAACCCTGTCTCTGTAACATCTACCAGAGAGCCAGAAGCTCATGCTTAAGAGCTCCTGTTCTCCCGTTAGCTCTCCTCTGCTAAGTCCTGCCATTTAAGGATAGTTGGTTGGCTTAGAGTGTCAGATGATCGCTTATCACCAATAAATTACACCGCTAGGCAGAGAGATTCCAGCTTTCTGAGAGGAGGGAAGCGGCACCTGGTGGACCACAGATAAGAAGTCAAGCGTGGATGCTTTCATTAGGGGACAATGTAGGCATGGAAGGACATTCCTGGCACCATAAACCATACAGAGTATTGTGGTGGTTATGCTACTCAGAGTGTTCCTTTGAGGAAAACATTTGGGAAGATGGTTCTAGGTAACCAACACCACTTTTTACAATATGCTGAAGAACTAAGCTGTTGATGGTAACTTTAGAGTTTATTCATCATAGTCTGAATTGCAGCAAATTAAAATCCAAATGACAAACTCTTGTTTAAAAACTGTTTGCTGTTTTTCATACATATATTGTGGAGTACGACGGAACCAAAGCCGGACGGACGGACTCACTTCTCCAGTATATCCTTTAGCGGGGATCATACCGCTAAGCGCCCTCCATCCTAGAGCTGGCCTAAGCTCCGCCAAATGTGAGTGTATTATCCTCCGTTTTATCTATTTTACCTTTGGATCTACAATATTTCACCATTGGCAGTTTGTCGTGTTTTTTATATTCACACATACGGATTATCTACAACCCGGACAGATCTACTGCTAAGGATTGTACATATAACCTATCCAAATATAAGTGAGACGTTTTATTGAACATTTTACTACTTGGATGGACTTTGTTTTATTTACTTTTTTCTGTTGTTTCAATAGAGACTATATTACCCAGGCTTACTTATTGTGGTCTATTCATTCAGGCCATTTGGTCTGATTTCTACGGTACCAATCTCTGTATCTTAGCGCAGCCCTTACCTCCTCTTTTTTTACATCAGTGAAAAAGCCTGAAAGGGTTTTATTCACTCTATAAGTGCTCTATTCACTCTATTACACTAGTTATAGAGAAGTGATGCTCCCGTTGTGCTGAGGAAGTCACCCAGTCAGACTTTCTCCATTATAGATTCATACTGCATTCATACAGCACAGCCCTTGCCCTCACCAAACAGTCATACTTCTCCTCGCTCATTAGTTCATGCTCCTGCAATCCCAGGCATCTCTTTGACACCTTTAACTCTCTTCTTCGCCCTCCTGTGGCCATCGCCCAAACTAACATTACAGCCGATAGCTTTGCATGCTACTTTACCGACAAGATTGAACTACTAAGGAAAGAGTTCTCCCCACCCTGCGGTTCTCTTTCTCAACCACATGTAGATCATGCCTTTCCTACCTATCAGACTTTCTCCCCGACTACTGAACTAGAGGTGGCTGCACTTCGACTTTCGTCTCGCCCCACCACTTGCCCGCTCGATCCAGTCCCATCTCACCTTATCAGATCTCTCTCCCCATGTCTTGTGCCTTCCTTGACACACATCTTTAACTGCTCTCGCTCTTCTGGTGTTGTCCCTGCGGACCTTAAACATGCCACTGTAGTAGCTATCCTGAAACCCCCCCCCCAAAAAAAAAATAAACATCTCTTGCCCCATCCTCCCCCTCTAACTATTATCCCACAGCCCTGCTCAACCTTTCTCAAAGCTTCTGGAAGGACTTGTCTTTACCCGTATGTCTCACTTCCAACTCTCTCCTTGACCCTCTTCAATCTGGTTTCCGCTCTCTCCACTCTACTGAGACTGCTCTTATCAAAGTTACTAACAACCTAATCGCAGTTAAATCCAAAGTCCACTACTCCATACTAATTCTTCTTGATCTCTCTGCTGCCTTTGACATCATTGATCATGCTCTCCTTCTTCAAACTCTTCAATCAGTCTCTGACTCTAACCTCTCGGTTTTCCTCCTATCTCTCCCAATGCTCCTTTTCTAATGGTACCTCCTCCCCTCGTCCTGTCTCTGTTGGAGTCCCCCAAGGCTCTGTCCTTGGTCCCCTTCTATTTTCTCTTTATACTGCCTCTCTTGGCAAGCTTACTGCTTCTTTTGGATTCCACTACCACATGTATGCTGATGACACCCAGATATATCTTTCCTCCCCGGACCTCTCCCCTGCCGTCCTGCAACGTGTCACTGCTCGCTTTTCTTCCATCTCTGACTGAATGTCCTTCCGCTTTCTGAAACTCAATCTCTCTAAAACTGAGCTCCTTGTCTTTTCTCCTCCTAATACTGATTCTCCTCTTTTGCTCTCCCTTCAAGTTAGTGGTAGCCACATAAGTCCATCCTTGCAAGCACGCTGTTTTGGGCGTCATACTTTATTCTGGCCTCACTTCTGAGCCTCACATTCAGTATGTTGCCACATCCTGTAGATCTTCCATCTTAAAAACATAGCCCGCATCCGCCCCTTTCTTACGCAAGACGCTACCAAGGAGCTTGACCATGCTCTAGTAATTTCCTGCATGGATTATTGTAACCCTCTTCTAATTGATATTCCCAAAAGCCGTATTACCCAACTACAGTTTGTAATGAATGCTGCCGCCAGACTGATTTTCCTGTCGGACCTAGTCGGTCCACTCACACCTCACCCGTCTGTCAGCCCTTACATTGGCTTCCTGTATCCTACAGGAGTCAATTCAAAGTGCTAACCCATACCTATAAAAGCACTGAACAACTCTAGCCCCTCATATCTCTTCACAGATCCATAGTTACGCCCCTTCTCTGTCTCTCCGCTCTGCCCGTGACCTTCTCCTTTCCGTTGCTAGCACCCGTACGGCCAACTCACGCTTGCAGGACTTCTCGCAGGCAGCTCCCTTCCTGTGGAATAGCCTGCCTACCACCATCAGACTCTCACCTAGTCTTGCATCTTTTAGGAAGTTCCTGAAAAAGCATCTCTTTAGGAAAGCATATGGCATCCCACAGTAACCTCTACTTCACATACCTGTCTCTTGCTCTCTCCTATGTGACAGCACTCTACTCTCTCCTCCAGCTCTGCTTCACTCCCACCTTATTTGATTGCTATTTCCTGTCCTAATGTGTTTTATATCTCACCTCATATAGACTGTAAGCTCATTGGAGCAAGGTCCTCTTCAACCTATTGTTCCTGTAAGATTTCTTGTAAAACAAATCAAGAGTCCAATATCCAATGCAGAAAGAAAATATATATATATATATTCTGTTCCACTTGAAGTGGAGATATGCCTGTTTACATCTATCTGTTTGTAAGTGTAATCGAATAAATGTATTTTGTACCTTTTTAACATACCTCACTATGTATGGTTCTTTTTATCCATTCCTTTGAAGACATTCCTATTATCAGAATCTTCTATCAAGTCTATACTACTATATATCCCAGGGGAGTGAGGGGCCTGATTTCGACTTTTGCTTGTGAGTTTGCTACCAGCACCTCACCTCGCCTGTCATTATACTATTATTCTAGATTCACTATTATTCTTGTATAGAATATTTCAGCCCTGGATTCTATTCTCCAGGTTGTATTTTAATTTTGTACGCTTATTTGGATGTGGTTCCCACTTTTCGTTTTGTTGTTTACAATCCTGGCCATATGTTTTTACTGAGAGTGCTGTTCACATCCCATATAAACACTGTTGGTACATGGAGTCCAGAAGTTGGGAAAAGTTTTAATTTTGAAAAGACATGAACCAAATTATTTGCCATACTCGTAGAAGCGGAGATGCATTTCCTATTAGATTGATGTGTAAAGTAATTTGTTTTTCATGAATAAAGCTATGCTTCACTGACTAGCTACTGTAAAGGCTAGTTTATAGAAACAATATGATCCCATGCACATTGCTTTGAGTATGTACTATACTGTGCACATATGCATGTTATCACTGTATAGCCATCCCATACAAGTTACTTAGTAGTTGTACAATTTGTGAGCACATAAAGTGCAAGAATATGTACAGCCTTCCCCTGCCCTATAACAGGATAGGGGTAGTATATATTATTGAACAAAATAAACACATGTAATTCCTGCTCTAGCGCTAGATAAGTCAACGTAAGTAGATTTAGGTGCATGGATTAAATTAAAAATTAAACTAATGGGCGAATATTTTTTTTTAAATTAAATCAGCGATATGAAACCTGATCTAGGCCGGTATGAAACCACTTCTCCACTTTCTCAAACCAGTCCTTGAAATGAACACTTCAAATATCATAACTACTACAGCTGCCAGGAGAGAAAGAAGTCAAAAGGTTTTTGAACAGTTTTACTTCTTACCTGGGACCCGCTGGTCACCGTACGACTAATGCCGGAAAGCCAGAAGTTCCTAAGCGGGAACTTCGGTTAGGCCTTCCATGCCAAGGCCTGTAGTGCAGGCCGAGAACAATTAGCTGATGGCAACCTCAGCACGCTACCCATGCAAAAACATTAGCCGGTCAAAAATATACCTGATCGAAATCTGTTCACCCTACAAGACAAGCTTGAAGAGAACTGTAAAACAGAGACAATAACTTGTGGTTTATCAGAAAGCATTGCTGTAAATGCATTGTAAAAATAGATAACTGCATGGTGAGTGATTTACAGGGATACTCCAGCCTCCATAACCAATTCTGCTTTTAGAAGGGATCACGAAGGGAGGAATCTGTATATGCTTTGTTTCTGCTTGAAACAATGCACTTAGAGTATACTCGCTTGTCAACTCTCCTCGTGTGGGCAAGCAGCGTAGTGGTGGGGCTTCTAAAGCTTGGGGCTGCAGCGCTAATCAGTGGAAAGTGGGCGGGGCTATATGACATCAAGTCATAATGTACATGTGACTTCTTTGTATGGGCTGGCTGCAAGTAAGGGATGTGGATGGGTGGATGGGATGATCATTCAGTAATAAAGGGCTGTCCACAGAAAGAAAGCTGCAGCACTGTCTGCCTGTAACGGTGTGTGTGTGTGTGTGTTTGACTGCCTGCCTGTGTCTGTGTGAGACTGTCTGCCTGTGTGTGTGACTGCCTGTAACTGTGTGTGTGTGTGTGTGTGTGTGTGTGTGTGTCTGCCTGTAACTATGTGTGTGTTTGTGACTGTCTGCACTTTTTTGACCTTCTGCCTGTACCGGTTTGTCATATGCTCTGATCATCATTTAAACTGCCATTTAGTCATTCTTGAGTATCCAGACCATTTCTACAATTTCACTTAAGTAACTAACTGTGGGTGTGGCTGTCTGTCTGTCTCTATGATAGCTTATTTCTGTGTGTGACTTGTGCATTTGACTTCCTGCCTGTAACTGTGTGTGGCTACCTGTAACTGTTTGTATGTGTTAATGCCGGTACGTGTGACCATATGCATGTGACGGTCTTTATACAAACACTACATCCACTACACAAACTACACAAACACACACTCTGCATTCACCACACACACACACACACACACTCTGCATCTAATGCATACAAACATTACACAAAACATACAATCTGCATCCATGACACACATACCGCATCCGCTACACACACCACATTCAGTACACACACACACACACACACACTTTATCCTTGTGGGTGGACTTGAGGCAGCCCTGAGTGTGGGCATCTGTCTATGTGCATGTGACTCTCCACAAATTCACACAAGGGCCTACATGCAATTTATCTGAATTAAATACACACAATCAATTCAACCATCACAAATATTAAGCACAGTCAACACATCGCATACATACACCCCTCACATTTTTGTAAATATATTAGATCTTTTCATGTGACAACACTGAAGAAATGACACTCTGCTACAATGTAAAGTAGTAAGTGTACAACCTGTTTAACAGTGTAGATTTGCTGTCCCCTCAAAATAACAACACATGGCCATTAATGTCTAAACCGTTGGCAACAAAAGTGAGTACACCCCTAAGTGGAAATGCCCAAAGTGTCAATATTTTGTGTGGTCACCATTATTTTCCAGCACTGCCTTAACCCTCATAGGTATGGAGTTCACCAGAGCTTCACAGATTGCCACTGGCGTCCACTTCCGCTCCCCCAACTTCCGTTTGAGGATGCCCCACATATGCTCAATAGGGTTTAGATCTGGAGACATAATTGGCCAGTCCATCACCTTTACCTTAAGCTTCTTTAGCAAGGCAGTGGTCGTCTTGGAGGTCTCTTTGGGGTTGTTATCATGTTGGAATACTGCGGCCCAGTCTCCGAAGGGAGGGGATCATGCTCTGCTTCAGTATGTCACAGTAAATGTTGCCATTCATGGTTTCCTCAATGAACTGTAGCTCCCCAGTGCCAGCAGCACTCATGTAGGCCCAGACCATGACACTCCCACCACCATGCTTGACTGTAGGCAAGACACACTTGTCTCCTCAGCTGGTTGCCACCACACACACGCTTGACCAAATAAGTTTATCTTGGTTTCATTGGACATTGCTTGTCTTCAGCAAACTGTTTGTAGGATTTCTTGTGCATCATTTAGAAGAGGCTTCCTTCTGGGACGACACCATGGAGACCAATTTGATGTAGTGTGCGTCCTATGTTCTGAGCACTGACAGGCTGTTCCCCTACCCCTTAAACCTCTGCAGCAATGCTGGCAGCACTCATATGTCTATTTCCCAAAGACAATCTCTGGATATGACGCTGAGCACGTGCACTCAACTTCTTTGGTCGACCATGGTGAACAGGTGCCATGTTGAACTTCCAGTGACCAGTATGAGAGAGTGTGTGAGAGCGATAACACCAAATTTAACACACCTGCTCCCCATTTACACCTAAGACCTTGTAACACTAACCATTCACATGACATCGGGGAGGGAAAATGGCTAATTGGACATTTCCACTTAGGGTGTACTCAATTTTGTTGCCAACGGTATACACATTAATGGCTGTGTGTGGAGTTACTTTGAAGGGACAGCAAATTTACACTGTTATACAGGCTGTACACTTATTACTTTACATTGAAGCAAAGTTTTTTGTATGCGTAGAAGCCCTATAAAGGATTAAATGTGAAAGGGTTTATAAAATACCCCTTCCTGTCTTACTGGAGATTCTTGGCTGATATCAGCACATCTAATTGCTAGTGTAGGACTCACCTTTTGGGGCTTGCCTTGACGTGGCAGGTGAGCTTATATTCAAATGGCCATTGGAATAAAACTAAAGAGCCTCCATTTTGTTTAAATGTATAAAGCAATTTAGGCCAGAGAGCAGATAACGTTCTTTTTGTTTTTACTATGTATTTTGAGCTGTTGGATACTAAGCTACTGCTGCTATAAGCGGGGTGCTTTATCTTTGTATATTATCTTTGGTTTATGTTTGGATAGTTAAAGCTATTTGTCTTTGAAGACGTGTAGCAGTGTTCCTATCCCAAAACATCTAAAACCATTAATGTAATTTTAATTAAATTGTCACTGTAAAAATAAAAATCATAACATGAAAAAACAAAACAAAAAAACAACAACTTATTTTTATATACAATCTAAAGCAGTAGACATTCATTAAGGATAAATAAAAGTCCTAAGACATGTGATGTGCCTATTTACCCTATAAGGTTACAACTAAACAGTGATGTCAACATGCACCTTACATCATAATAAGCTGGGAGTATGTAACAAGGGCTGGAACAATCTGAAGCCAGTCAGTGTTGAGTTGGGACTACATGATAAACAGGAACTCATCAGAACAAACCAAAACCTTATGGATTATCTGCTGAATGGACCTAGACAGGATCTTAAGAGGATGGTAATGTATGGGGTAAATGAGCAAGATTCACAAACAATAAATGTAATTAATATCCAGGGACAGACTTGCAACCGATCGCCTTAATGTGGGGTCAGGAAGGAATTTTTTACTTTGACATATTACTCATGGTATGTCCAAGTTTTTTCGCCTTCCTCTGGATCACTAATTCACTAAATTTTGAATTGTAGCAAATTACATTATGACCGGGTTAGTCACTAATCACCAAATTTTGTCAATTTTTTTGTATTTTTGTAACTCTTAAAATAAACGACTATAAATAGCTTAAACAATATTTACCGATAGCTCTTGCACACCAACTTATATGAATGAAAAAGTACCTGGTGCTCTGGTTGCATAGATATAAAAAGTAAAAAATACCGGCACTCCAAGGATTTGAATCTAATAAATCTTCTTTATTCAATAACCCAGCCAACATTTCAGCTCCTCAGTGGAGCCTTCATCAGGACAGGATTTATTTGTCCTGATGAAGGCTCCACTGAGGAGCTGAAACATTGACTCCCTCAGGGGATGAAAGCAGTCCATTGTATACATGAAGCCCAGCCAGGGTTCAGCCTCTAAGCCCTGGAAACCCAGCACATCATTATGAGTCGCTAGCCTGGGTACCCCTTTAGTGACTGGGAATCAGACCTAACTCTTTCCCTCAGGGGATAAAAGCAGTCCACTGCATACATAAGGCCCAGGGTTCAGCCTCTTATCCTTGAAGACCCTGCAACAGCGCATCTCTTTGAGTCTCCAGCCTGAATGAGGCTCTGACCTAACTCTCTGCCTCAGGGGATGAAAGCTGTATAAGGTCTACCATAAAGGACCACTATAGTCACTCAGACCACTTCAGCTCAATGAAGTGGTCTGAGTGCCAGGCCCCCCTAGTTTTAACCCTGCAGCTGAAAACATAGTTTCAGAAAAACTGTTATGTTTACACTGCAGGGTTAATCCAGCCTTTAGTGGCTGTCTCCCTGACCACCACTAGAGGCCGCTTCCGCGATTCTCAGTGAGAAAAATCAAGTAATGCTTTCCTATGGGCGGTCTGAATGTGAGCGCTGCTCCACTTGGGAGCTGACGTCGGCAGGGGGAGCAGAGGACACCAGTGCCGAGGGAGCCTGGCACTGGATTAAGGTAAGTGGCTGAAGGGGGTTTAACCCCTTCTGCTCAGCAGTAGGGGGGCCATGAGGGAGGGGAGACCTAATAACCCTATAGTGCCAGGAAAACAGGTTTGTTTTTCTGGCACTATAGAGCTCCTTTAATATCACCGTCCTGAAGACAGAGAAGAGGCCAAACCCCACAGCAAGAGAAAGCTTCCCTGGCTAGGTGACTGAGCTGTAATGGATCGACGGGCACCCCGACTGAGTACCTCCGTTGAATGATGCTCCTAGCGCTTATAGAGGGCTCCAAGCGCTCCGCAGACACCACAACCACTGCAGATCCCACTAACCGCCGCAGCTTGGTTGTGGTCTCGCCGTCTCCTACCCACCCTGGACCTACAACAAGGTTACAGGTTCCAGTGGGTGAACCTCTCCTCCAAGAGAGTGAAGCAGGAACAAGCTCTTAAAAGAGCTTAGTAGTGATTAGCTAAGGGAGTATGCAAGGCATAACAATCCCTTGTAGTGATATAGGGCAGACTAGATGGGCCGAATGGTTCTTATCTGCCGTCACATTCTATAGCAATTCCCCCAATAAGAGACAGGACTCTAGATTGAGGGTGAAGAAGAACTGACTGTACTGGCACATACAGCCTCTTTATTCACATTCTACAAACATAGTACTGCCCACAGGGTTTTGAAATACAGCCAATCAATCCGTACAATACACACAGACACTCCCACACAAAATCCTCCCCTCTGCCTGTGATAGGATTACTGAACACAATGGTTAGTATAATTATCACAGGCAGAGAAATAGAGTATTATTAAACATATCACAGGAACCCCAGAACATGCAATAACCCCGAGGGATCTGGGTGAACCACATATCCAAAATTCACCCAGATAGTAGTTTGGAAGATACGGCTTAATGCAGATTCCGCAGAACATATACAGGCTATATGAAAAATAATTACTGTTAAGTGTGTCCCCTGTTCTGTAGTTTAAAACTACTGAACGATGTCTTTGTGCACCAAATACCGGCGAGATGGCACCGTGTAGAAAAGTCCAAACAGTGTCTGTGAGTTAAAATGGCCGCCATCCATTGTTCTCACCATGTGCTTCATCCATTGTTCTCACCATGTGCCTCTGATACATGAAATGGTGGCCACCTAGTAACTCCACAGTATGTCCCAAGATGGTTCTTAAAGGGCCAGCAGCATAATAAAATACAATATGCCCAAATCAGTTCCTAGAAGGGCAATACATTCCAGGGCCATAGTCACAGGGCAGGAGGCTGGCAAACAGGCCCCTCCAAAAACCAGTGGCGAGGTCACTTTCGCCACTTGAGCCAACTGTACACCCAGTGCATATACATGGTGAATGATTGCATAGTGATAATATATACTTACCAGCAAGCACTCCACTCATCTACGGGGGTTGGCGCCTGGTTATCAGGTCACACAGTATAAGATCTTTTTTTGTACATTTCAGGTGTGGTTTAAGGAAAGAACCAATCCAAGTGTTGTAGCAGCTTATTATATATATATTTCTGTTATTCAATATTTGTTTGTAAGCGCCTCTTTTATCACAGATAGGTCCTATAACCTGGTTTCCATACTTTAATGAAACACCCTTCAGGCAAAAATGGGTAAAGTGTGACTAGTTATTTTGCCATCAGACTTTAATTTGCTACAAATTAGAATTTAATGAATAAAACGGTTAATGAAGATTTTTTTCCTTTTGTATTAAAAAGGTTTTTTTTCTTAAACTATAAATAAAGGAAATTAAAAGAAAATAGTTTTTGTCTCTCATGTTCTTACATTGCAAAACAACCCCAATGCCCATTCACTACATATTTCAAACACCAGAGCCACTACAACATGGTTATTGTACAAGGAATGCCAATGGTTTGACTTGCCACCTGGCGTCTGCTGGACGCTGTTTCATGGCAGCACTACACCTGACAGAACAGCTGGAAGCTTTACATCTCAGCTAAGTTCGGCAGTGCAAGGCTTTGCTGACTGGCTGAGAGTGATCAGCTGTCGAGAGCTAGGGGAAGTTCCTAAGCAGGCACATCAAGCTCTCTGTTGAGCATAGTGGAAATGGGGAGTGGTGCACAGGAAACCCCAGAAAGAAGTCAAACAAGTCTAAAATGGTACCTCCTGCTTGAATTCAGCCTAACGGAAAACAATGCCTGCAAGGGAAGTCCTTCATTGTGTTGAAAGTGAAGGGTAAACAGAAGGACAAAGTGCACATACAGTTTTTAAAGTATATGCAGCTCCACCAGTGCCGGCTGGGAGGTTGGCCAAAATTCAAAATAATCCTGGGTGTCGAGAGGGGAGAGGGGAGGCTAAGCTAGAGCTTGTCGGAGACTCAGGGTTGTGCTCATGTTTCCCAATGACGTTCTGGCACTGTGCTGCTGGAACTTCAGCTGTACTTTACTTACAGCACTTTGCGGCAGGCAGTGCCCAGGTTGGAGCGGCAAAGTCCCCTCCGTATCGGACTATGTGCAAACTGGCCATCCACAGGAGTCAGGTACACTTACTATAAGAGTATAAACTTTTGACTATACCAGTTGTGTGCTGTATCCTGAATCAAATAACAGTCGCCAGAAGTTCCCATTCTGCTTTTGTGATATTAGTTTTGTCCAACTTTGGTTATTCAATGACTAGGAGACTGACACGACTGCATATTTAAAATGAAAATTTGTTTGACTTCTTACTATCGTATGGTCCCACGGAAATCCTGGCACCATAACCACTACAGCAGACTGTAGAGGTTTTGGTACTTATCATGCCCCTTTAACTTTAGCATATTGAACATAGAGGCGGAACTAGAATCTATGGGTTCCCGGTGCAAAAATTGCCCTGGGGCCCTGCCCATACATCTCCCCCTCTCAGCCCATCCATGTGTCACATTCACGCCCTCTAGATCCTCCATGTGTCTCTTTTACGCCCCACAGGGTGAGTGTGGCATGGTTGAGGGAAATGAGTATGACAGAATTGGAGGGGTTAATGTGATAGGGTGAGTGTGAAAGGGGGAAAGAGGCATGTGACAGGGTTGGGGTGATTAGCGTGACAGTGCGAAAGAAGGTGAGTGTGATAGGGTGAGTATGGCAGAGCAGTGGGAGGTGAGTATGGCATCGGTGAGTGACAGTATTGGCGGAATTATTGTGAGACACCCTAAAAAAAAAACGCATATTAGAAATTGTAAGGAATCAGGGAGGGATCCAGGAATCAAATGATGGCGGTAGTACAGAGACATTTAATGACAAACATTCAGATATACAGAAAGACACACATACAGATACATAGGGGCACACACTGACATCCAGATACACAGACACACAGACACACAGCTACACATGCAAAAAAATTTTTTTTTAGTCACTCTCCTGTGTCCTACCTTTTAGGTGCAGGAGGGTGACTTCCCTGGGGTCCAGTGGCTGGCTCAGGCTGATGGAGTCAAAGCCATCCATCCTCTCCTTCTGTGTGGCGCTATATTCATCCTCCCGTGCGGCTCTAGGTGATTGCTGGGAGGAAGTGACCGGGGATGTCACTTGCTCCCAAGCTGACATCATCACAAGGTCCGGTCATGCTCTTAAAGCGCTGCATTGCGGAGCAGGCCTTTGGAAATACATTAGGGCCACCTGATGGGCCCCTAAACGTGCGACCCTGGAAGTAGTACAACGCTGGCCGGGGCCACACCCCATTGTCGGCGGACACCTCGGTCGCAGGGCGGCCTGGCCCCCTGGAGTGGCCCTACGTTCATACACCGCACACAATCCAGGCACATTCACAGACATGGGCACACCAGACAAGAAAAGAGGATTTGGACAGCCAAATTCTGCTACACTGTGTACAAATGATCCTGGATAGATAATGAGAAGTTTATGTCTTCATTATATCATCAATGTAAAACCATTTTAAAATTGGTTTGACATTACACATAACAGACATATTTTTCTTAAACAGTAAAACGTGATTTTAAAAGCTACGCTATCTTAAATTGGAATATCTTACCTCCCCCATTCACTTCCTACCCCACTGCAACTGAGGCAGAACTGTCACTTCTCTAAATAAAATTGGGTAATATGTGGGTAAAAAAAAAAAAAAAGCCCACAAACTGCAAATCAAAAGAGCTGACTAAAGGGGAGCTCTTACTTACTAGGATTTATAGTATTACAATCACCTATTCCCAGGGCCAGATTAACATAGGGCTAGTGGAGCTGCAGCTCCAGGCCTATGCCTACATAAAAGGCCCAACCTACTCTTCACATGCTCTTGTTTAATTATGGAAACTTAAGAGGGATATAGGGGAACAAAACTGGTGTGGACTGGCCAGTGGAATATTCTGGTTTTGTGCTGCCCTAGGCATAACAAAACTCAGGCACCCCCTCCACTTCCAAATTTCTCTTCCTGACAGACAGACCCACACACACTGTTTAACCAACACACACTTTCACTGAAACATACACGTTCACACTCACAGTTACACACACACATACTCACTGACAGACACGCATTCACCGACAAGACACACATGCACACTCACTGACAGAAATGCATACACACCTTTACTAACTGACAGATACACACTGACAAACACATATACACTCAGTGTCAGACACACACATTGACTGACAGACACACACTCTGTGACAGATATGCATACACACTCAGTGACAGATATATACACACACACACACACACAATTTAAAAAAATTTTTTTTTTAAAGTTCAATCCACCTCCTTACCTTTGGGAGTGCTGGAGTGGATTTTTCCCTGGGGTCCAGTGGGGCTGTTGCAGGCTTGGCTGGCAGGCACGTAGGCAGTCGGGCAGGCAGGCTCATAGTGGAGGCGGCAAGGGAGCTTTGATCTACCTGTTCAGCTCTCTCTCTCGCCTCTTAGTAATGCCAGAGTGACGTCATATCCTAGCTCCGGCATCACTGTGGTGTGCGCGAGGGAGCTGAGCAGGGGAGAGTGCTCCCTCGTCGCCTGCCTTCATCAGCACATGCCAGCCTCGAGGGGCCCTGAGGTGGTCAGCCTGAAAGTGCCGCCCAGGGCAAATGCCTTGTCAGCCTCGTGGTAAATACAGCGGTGGGACTGGCTGACAATGAAATTAGTTAAGGTAAAGCTGACTTTGCGCACTATGCAAATGCTCTTGCTGCTTCAGTCTCTCTAACACTGTGGCATGTTCCCTTTCTTCTGCACTCACTACATACACCTTTTTGCTGTCCTAGACTGTATAACATGAGCTTCTGCCTGCTATTAAGAAGGTTAGGAGAGGAGTGGACCAGCAAGTGCGAGGGAACAGTCCTTAGAAAGCATGGAGCGAGCGCATCATTAGACAAATTTATGCCAAGCTCAGGGTGCTGTCTGTACAGTATGCCCTTAGTTGACCAGCCGGCATGATTGGAAGGCAGCCTAATGTGCATTCATGCCAGACTGACCTCATTGCTCATGCAGACATAATTGTCCCTTTGGGCGGTTCTAGTTATGTGATACACATCAGTGGCCCACCAAAATTCTGCTTCAATGGACACTGCTGTTAGGGGGTATGGATTTACTTTAAAGATGAAAGTAAGATTAGCAGAGGGCATGTGTCTCCTGATAGCTATATCCTGTGAGTTTCCCTCCAGCACCCCTTCCACCAGATACATGACGCTTGGGAGGTATAACTGTTTTGGTGTTTTCTGTCAATAAGATTCTCTAATTAGGCCCATCATAACTGTCAGCACCAGGTCCAATGGGCTCTTAATCTGGCCCTGGCTGCAGACCATGAGTAGCTGTCTTCCAAGCTCTGACCAATCAGGGCATTGCCTCAGAATACCACAGCAAAGCTCTCACACTGTAAGTGCCTGAGCTCGCAAGAGAGTTACTCATGGTTTTCACCAAGCGGAAGAGAAGACCAGAATCCCAGCAAACTGCACCAGAGATCAGCATGTCCCCTTCCCTGCAAGGTAAAGACAGGGAAGAGGGAAGAATGAATGTTTGTTGTTTCTTTATGATAATTATTAATTTAATAAATTCCTATACAAACACTACACTCATATAAATACACATGGAGGAGGTGGTCTGGCCAGGGAGGGGCGCTGTTAAGATTTTTCACACAGTCGTCTAAAGCTGGCCCTTCTCGGCACACATGACTTTGACTGCCTAATGTTAAATCTGTTGAGAAATTACATTTGGCATTAGCATGCACACAACAGACCTAATGAGTTTTTACCCTTGCAGGCAGCGCAGGTAGCTGGCCTGAAAGGATAGGCACATATCTCCATACTGTCTCCATCGTTTTGATTCCTTAAACCCTCCCTGATTCCTTACAATTTCTAATATGCGTTTTTTGGAGGGTGCTATTAATTCCCTTCTCCCTTGTCCAACCCCCACTCCCTCCCTCCTTCACTCCCTTCCCCAGCTCAGGTCTATGAGAAGCATTTAATTGGACCATGGAGAGGAAAGCTGTGACATCGGATGGGGAATGGACATAAGCAGGATGACTTCACCAGCACTGAAGTACAGGGAAGTTTAAAAAACGTATTCTACAGTTTTGTCAGGGGACCGGATTAATAATACTAAATTTAAAAAACAAAACATTATTTAAAAAGGGTTGGAGCAATCCTTTAAAAATTCCATGACGTTACACAATTAGATGGAATACTACAGCAATAAAGATATACTGGTTTCATGTTACATGTCTTTCAATTCTTCATTTCCCAAGAGTTACAGTAACCTTATCTAACAGGGAAGCAACGGCTATTGTGGCAAACAACAGGTGTGGACATAAAGACAACATACAAACTACATATGAGAAGACATAACATACAAGATAATAATGTCAATAGTGAAGAGTTGCGATACTGTTGAGAATCTTTGACCTCACCAGAGATGAACATAAATTATGGAGGAAGTCAAAAGTCTTAAACGTCACCCTGTTCCCTTTTTTATATAAATAATTGCCCATAAAGAGACATTAACTTTACACTACTTGACAGTTTATTTACAATTATAATGTTAAATGTAACCCTTGGTCTTTTTATAAGAACATATGAAATAGATATTTAAATACTATTCTTATTCTACACTAAACATTGTCAATCACAGGTTTTTTTAATAAGCATCTTCTCGAAGGTCTGCTCAGCTAAGGTAGTCAATGTCTTGCCTCAATTCTATGTCTGTTGGTTGGAGATATCTAACATGGGTATGTTCAGCTCAGGGAGTGAAAGTCTTGCCTTGACTATTTGGTGGAGACTGTCTTGGTATCTTTCTTTTGAAGTTCTGGGAATCAATAGACTTATTGTCTGAACATTCATAGTGTGCTGTAGTACTAGACTAATTTAAGTACCTCTGTTACACAAGTTCAGTCTTCAAACTATGGTTGGTACGGGGCAGATGTTTACTTCTTTTCTCTTCAGTATTTCGCTAATCGGACGTACGACAATGCTACTGGCTAAAACTTAAATGTCTCTGGTTTCCAGCATTGTTTCTTGGTTTATTGGGCAGTTACTTCTAGTGGATATTATATCTCACTGAGACTGTCTCAGCAGTGTGGGGTTATGTGGCTGAACTGCACCTAGCATTGCATACCACAATCTGCAAGGCTACAGTCTGTAGTACCCAAGTTAGAGACAAACATGGACTTAATGTTTTTTGCATGATTAAAATCCAAATGTCACAATAGGGATTAACAATATCCCTATCTGGCAACAAAACCTCAGTCATTTTTGTGAAGGCTCTGGTGTCATCCATGGTTTCATTACCTCATAGAGAGGACCTCTTTCCTTAACATTCCGGTCATGGAATGAGATTGGCAGAAACTACTTTAGAGTTCCACGTTTATGAATACTTGTGTGATACAACGATTTCCAAGTCTCTGGTATGATGTAACATGCTAGGTTGCAAACAACTGGAATGTGTTCAGATGATAAACATCATGAAAGCATTAGACAGGTATCTCAACTATTCATGCCAAATCAGGCGAATACTTGGGTGCAACATGTTTTGAATCCCTGCATACGTTAGATGAAGGGATAGGCAACCTTTGGCACAGCAGATGTTGTGGATTACATTGCCCCTGATGCCTTGCCAGCTTTATGGCTATAAGTGCATTATGGGTAGGGTTACCATTTCCTCCATGTGTTCAGGTACACATATCAAGTATACATATTGATGGGCAGCACATGAACAGGTTGCCCTGTAGTATGTAGAACTGTAGAAGAAGGTGTGTAAGATGAAGCAAATAGGCAAATGCAAAATATGTATTATACATACTACAGGGCAACCCTTTGCATATGTTTTCACGAAAATATGTGTGTCCCTGAAAACATGGTGGATTTGGTAACCCTAATGATGGGAAATGTAGTCCACAACATCTGAGCCATGGTTTTCTCCATCCTGACTCTGGATCATATCAATAGACAGGATTGCTGGGCTGCCTGTGTCTGGATCTGGATGAACAAGCACACTACAAGGACAAAATTTATTTAATGACAGAGCCTTGTTTAAATCACTTGATAGTTGTGTAGATACACTGAGCTAGCTAATTGTATAGATCAGTAGACAGTTTAAATTATATAAATACACAAAAATAAGTCCTGCACTCAGACTCCCACAACTCCTGGGCAGCAGCAACAACCACAGTACACATCAGCCTCAATACATACAATAAAAAAAAAAACAAAGAAAATAAGTTACTTGCGCACTAACCCAAATCCCTATGCATATATAAATAACTTGAGGTTTTTAGTATCACTCCAGTGGCCATTAGATGTAAGCTCCCCTGCCATGTCAAGGCTGGTCCTACACTAACAATTCACCTTGCTTCTCTCAGCATCAGGTAAAATAAAATCTTTAACGAGACAGAGAGGTGTATTTTTCTAAACCCCTACATACTTATTAACCCTTAATATGGAACACACGGGATGGGCGGCAGCGTTGTAACATGGCTGTGTGATACAAAAGCAAACACAAACATACAAGCCCTCATATCAACCAGAATGTGGAACTATAGTAGAACAATTAGCATATATAAAACCTTATGTTTTACTGGGATTTAGACTTCCACTTTCCAGACCTGGCAGTTTTATAATTATTCAGTTTTCTGGGATCACTAAAAGTGATTTAAGTAATATGATATTGTGATTGTGTAAAACACAATTTGCCAATGACTTAACTGATAACTATTGATCTGTGTCCTCCTGAGAATCCATAGCAACCAGGAACACTGTGTACAAATAATTGTAAACACGGTCTCAAAATAGTATTTTTGTAAACATACATGTGTTTTCTCAGAAATTGGTTCTTTCTTCCATTTAAAAATACATTATTGCCATTTCTTACACAACACAGGGCAGTCTCAGCATGGGGGGGAGGAGTGGATATGTCTTCCTGTTAATACTTAGATTGCAAGCTCCGTGGGTCAGAATATCTGACTACCAGGGGTCACTGTATGTAAATGGATTGATGCTAAAAATAACAGTGGATATTAACCCAGTAATGCCCACAGCTTTGTCCCTCACCTGTCACACACGGGAGATCCCAGGGCTGAGTTATTCTCCTGATGCACAGCTGCTTCGAATCCTCTGGTTGCATATTACACATTGTAGCCAATCACCACGCACGCTGTTTGTTAATACAGCCAATTAAAGCACGCTGGAGGTGGGATTATCACACCCTAGCTACCCAAAGGAAAAAAAAGGCTTTCCCCATTGCAAGGTTACCATGGAGATGGGATGAGGCATGCTCTGCATTCTAATATCACAGCTTGGATCTGATGGAGATATCGATTGATTCTTTGTAATTTAAATTAGTTTTCCAATTACAAAAGATCCGGTAGCAAAAGAATTTCACACGAATGCCTGATTTATTTATTTTAATTATTTTATTTTTTTGCTGGTGAGCTATCCAATTACATAAGTAAATAAGTGCTAAAAATTTCATATTATTTTAATTAGACTCAATGTATTGATGAGTCATGTTTTATCCTATAACAGGTAATTTACAGATAATTTACTTTTTGGTTATACTTAACTATGCAGATAGATGGGCAGGTAGCGAGCAATCACACACACATAGTTTGACAGCTGTACATATTCAAGCTATGCACCCATCCTGAGGATTAAACACTTAACATGCAATGATATAATGAAGGAATGCAGAGGTGTTAATGCTATGGTGAAATGAGATGGTTGGCTTCCACAATGCAGAAATATTTCTGTTCCCTAGCATTTTAGCCATTTCCATTCTTCCCTAGCACGTGCATGAATATTGAGTTAGTTCTACACACCTGGCATACATTCCCAGGTAGTATGATGAGCCCATGATAGATAGAACACTGTTCACTTGAAAAAGACTGACTTTGTAAATAGATCAACATTATAATATAGCTATATTATCAATCAGTCAGAGCTCCAGTCCAGTGAGCACTTATGAGAACCTATTTCCCCTACTATGACCTTGATTTAATATTGTTGGGTAAACTTTCCAAATAATTAAAACATCTTATGAATATTATGAAAAATCTTTTGAATTTGTAGTTTTTAGATTTTTTTTATTGCTTGATAATTTTGTTGCAATGCAGTTACACTCATATAAATTCAGTTGTTATACAATAAGTTTGATGTTTGAGAATTTACATGTAAAAAAATATATTGAATGAGGATATATTACTATACTAGCTCCAATTACTA
This sequence comes from Pelobates cultripes, assembly GCA_933207985.1. Taxonomy (NCBI): domain Eukaryota; kingdom Metazoa; phylum Chordata; class Amphibia; order Anura; family Pelobatidae; genus Pelobates; species Pelobates cultripes. The sequence continues at coordinate 40,359,533 of OW240922.1, read as the reverse complement.
CTTCATGCAGTACAACAAAATGTGATTATACTGTGTGTATTCATTAATTTAGGTGTTTTTAACATTCTACTTACCTGCTCATTATAATATTATCTCCCCCTCCACCCCTTAACACACGTGGCTTGGAGAGAGTGGCCTTTAAGTACCCACCTCCTTGAGACATGTGGTCCTCATTGAGTCCCCTCTCTCAAAGCTATGTCTGGTGGAACATCCTGGGAACAGTAGTTTCTGGGGGTGGGGGTGGCCAATAACTTTAGTAAAGAGCCCCACAATTTTAGACAGGTCTGTATATACTAGGGATGCCCAAAGGTAGATCCCCAGATGTTTTAAAACTGCAGCTTCCATGACCATGATGCTTTGCCATTGTAGCAATCTAAACACATGCAAAGCATCAGTTGTAGTAGGGAGTTGTAGTCAGTGCTGGATCTTCCACGAGGCTGCCAAGGCATGTGCCTTGGGCAGCAGTTTCAGGGGGGACAGCAAAAAATGTAGCCGCCCATGCATGCTGGCAGATGCCATGTCAGCCTCTTTCAGGAGGAGCCCAAGAGCTAGCCAACTGCCCACCTCAGGGCCCCCACGAGGCATTCAGCTGCTCATGTTCAGGGAGGGCGGTGAGGGAGCTCTGTCCCTGAGCTCTTCCTGCTCAGCTCCCTTGCATGCCACAGTGATGCCTGGAGCTGGAATATGACATCACTCTGGCTCCCAGCATCACTAAGTGGCACGCGAGGGACCTGAGCAGGAGGATTACAGCTCACTCCAATGACTGAGCCAGGAGCCAGCCCAGCCACCAGCAGTCAGCCCCACTGGACCCCTGGGGAGAATCCACTCGAGCTCTCCCAAAGGTAGAGAGGTTGGGTGGATTTAAAACAACATTTAAAAATATATATAATTTGTACATGTGTACAAGGGTGTCTGTCAGTGTGTGTCTGTTAGTGAATATGTGTTTCTGTCAGTGAATGTGTGTGTCTTTCCTTGAATGTTTGTGAGTGAGTGTGTATCGGTTAGTGAGTGTACGTATCTGTCAGTGTATATCTGTAAGTGTGCGTCAATGAGTGTGTGTATGTCAGTGAGTGTCTGTCAGTGAATTTATGCCACTTTTGAGATATATGTTATTTTATCTTCTACAGGTGAACATAGGCGTGCGCACGGGGTGTGCCGGGTGTGCCTGGGCACACCCTAATCCCCGCGGCACGCCTATGTATATTGAGACCGGCAGGGGAGATCTGCTCATGCAGAGTCGGCTCATGCCCCCTGGCCATGTGAGAGTGAGGTCCTTGCCGGGTAGGCTGCCTCCTGCATTGCCAGCAGGGGGGCTGCCTGTAATGACAAGTGGTCCCCCTGCTGGCTGAAAATAAAATAAATAAATGTTAAAATAAGTGTAAAAAAATAAAATAATATACTTAGATCATATATATTATATATATATATATGATCTAAGTATAAATATACACATATACATACACACACATACACTGTCTAGGTGTATTTTACTATTAATATATATATAATTATATATATATATTATCAAATTACACGTAGACTGATACCGATTAAATATATATATAATTATTGTTATATATATATTTATATATAATATAAAAAAAATTTAATATGTAAACACATAAACACATTTATGTTAAAACATAAATAAAAAAAATAAAAAAATATTTAGATGTGTGTTATTTCATTCTAACTGTATTGTGATATTAATATATATATATATATGTTTATATCAAAATACACGTAGAACGAAATAATATATATATCTATATACCACTATGTATATACCTATATATAAATAAAAATATTTAAAAAAAATTATATATATATACATATATATTCACATACGTATATATATACATATATTAATTCTACATATATATTTATGTAATATTTTTACATAATTGGGTATGTTGATTAATTACAATTAGCGGGACCTGCCTGACAACCCATGCCGAAAGTAAAGGGAATTTAATTTGCTAGCACTATATTTAACCCTATAACTTTCCAAGACACCATAAAACCTGTACATGGGGGGTTCTGTTCTACTCGGGGGACTTCGCTGAACACAAATATTAGTGTTTCAAAACAGTAAAATGTATTACAACGATGAGATCGCCAGTAAAAGTGATGTTTTTTGCATTTTTCACGCACAAACAGCACTTACACGGATGATATTATTGCTGCGATACTTTTTACTGTTTTGAAACACAAATATTTGTGTTCAGCGAAGTCTCCCGAGTACAACAGTACCCCTCATGTACAGGTTTTATGGTGTTTTCAAAAGTTACAGTGTCAAATATAAGGCTTGTGTTTCATTTTTTTCACATTAAAATTCGCCAGATTGGTTACGTTGCCTTTGAGACCCTATGGTAGCCCAAGAATGAAAATTACCCCTATGATGGCATACCATTTGCAATAGTAGACAACCCAAGGTATTGCAAATGGGTATGTCCAGTCTTTTTTAGTAGCCACTTAGTCACAAACACTGGCCAAAATTGGCGTTTTTTGCATTTTTCACACACAAACAAATACTAACACTAACTTTGGCCAGTGTTTGTGACCAAATGGCTACTAAAAAAGACTGGACATACCCCATTTGCAATACCTTGGGTTGTCTACTATTGCAAATGGTATGCCATTATGGGTGTAAATTTCATTCCTGGGCTACTATAAAGTCCCAAAGGCAACGTAACCAATCTGGCGAATTTCAATTTCAAATGTAACGTACTATATTAGTCCCTGTAACTTCCCAAAGCGCCATAAAACCTGTACATAGGGGGTACTGTTTTACATGTGAGACTTTGCTGAATACAAATATGTGTATTTTATTGCAGTAAAAGCAAACAGTATTATGACATTGACAGTTAAAATGTCATGTACAACTAAAAAAATAATAAAAAATCTTTTCTCCCATTTTGTTCATATAAAATTATGTTTCATAGCTAAATATTTGATATTAAATGAAAGCCCTGTTTCCCCTGAATAAAATGATATATAATAAGGGTGGGTGCATTTAATATGAAAGAGGTGAATTATGGTTGGACAGACATGTAGCGCAAATGCCAGGTTTTGTTTACATTTTGTTTCGTTCACAACGTGTACATTTGGCTCCGTCCTTAAGGGGTTATAATAACAAAATATGATTTAACAATAATACATACAGTCATGTGAAAAAGGAAGCACAAACTTTAAATTTTATGATCTTACATATAAGTGCATAATCATGTGTTCCTTAGCAGGTCTTACAATCAAGTAAATACAGCATCAGATGAACAACAACACATGACATATTACACAGTGTTATGATTTATTTAAAAAACATAAAGCCAAAATGGAGAAGCCATGGGTGAAAAACGAAGTATGCCTTATGACAGCCTACCTAAGACATTGTCCTGCTTGGGTCCAAGGATGAAATGCTGCCCCCCTCCCCCCCCCACAACCCCAAACAATGCCACCAACACATAGTGGATGCAGAGTATGTGTGTATAATGGATGCAAAAAGTGTGTAGTGGAAGCACTGTGTGTTTGTGTAGTGGATAAAGAGTGTGTGTTCTGCAGTGAGTCAAGGTGATGCAGTGTCAGTGTGAGTGATTTTGGATGCCGTGTGCATGCTGAGGATGTAGTGTATGTGCTGAGGATGTAGTGTGTGTGTGTGGGCTGGGGATGCAGTGTGTCTGTATGTGTTCTCTGGATGTAGTGTGTCTGTGTGTATGTGTGTATGTGTGTGCTGGGAAAGGAGTGTGTCTGTGTGTGTGTGCTGGGGGTGGAGTGTGTGTGTGTCCTAGGGATGCAGTTTGTGTGTGTGTGTGTGTGTGTGCTGGGAATGTAGGGTGCCTGTGTGTGTCCTAGGGATGCAGTGTGTGTATGTGTGCTGGAAATGTAGTGTGTCTGTGTGTGCTGAGGATGCAGTGGCCCACCTCGACCATCAACTTACAGCCAGCTATCTCCATAGCTCCCCATACCTGGAACTTTGTCCAGCCTGGTGCTCCCTGTGGGTCACGGCTTACCTTTTTAAACCCACCCTCCAGTTTCCTACCTTTTCCAGCCTGGTGGCTTCCCTGGGGTCCAGTGTGGTGCCTGAGGCTGATGGGAGGGGAGCCTCCATCCTCACTGCCGCTGCTGCCGCCTCCTCCCTCCCATGAAACTCCTCCTGCCACCTCCTGCGCAGCTCCTCTCTTTATGGGGGGAGGTGAATCGCAGCTGTCACTTCCTCCCATGCTGCCGAAAAGCAAGGGGCCCGGTCGCGCTGTTAAAGGGCCACAGCACTTGACACACACATGATATTGTGTGTGTATATATATGTGTTTGTGTTTAGTAGATAGCTCCCTCATTTGGTGTCCTTAAATATTGCAATCTCACATAAGGATAACAAATAAGTGAATTATCTACTAAACAATTGAAAGATTAAAATTAAGAAAAGGGTTTTTTAAATTTTTATCTTTTAGCTGTTTAGTAGATAATTTCCTAAATTGCTGCCCTTATGTGAGATTTCCATATTTAAAGATACTAAATTAGGGTTCTGTTTAGCAGATAGTTCCCTTATTTGGTGTCCTTAAGTATGGCAATCCCACATAAGTTTAGCAAATAGGGTTGTTATCTGATAAACAAAGAAATCTGGGTGGCTAATGTGAATTCTATGCAAATGTGTTTCCGGATGTCAGCATGCACAGCTTGCTGGCATCAGGCAGCCAATGGCAGCATATTACCCCATCCCCTAGTGAAAAGTTTTAGTGCCCTCCCCCCAGTTTTGACTGTGGTATCTTATGTGCTCCCCCTCATATGTTGTTCCTAGAGTCGCCACTGTGTCTGCATGTGTGTCAGTGTATGTCTGTGTATCTGTGTGTCTATGTATCTGCAGGAGTAGATATGTATCTGCATGTGTGTCAGTGTGTATGTGTGCATACATCTCAGAATCTCGCCAACACTACACACAAATACACCCCTGCATTTCAACGTCAACACTACATACAAACCTCACCATTATATATAACCACACCACTGCATTCAAAAACCATACTACACACAAATGCATGCTTGCATTCAAACGTCAACACTACATACAAACACACCCCTACATTCACTGAAACATACTCCATACAAAAACATGCTAACATTCAAACGCACAAACACTGCTCAGTGCTAAATACGTTTTAAAAATTGTGATTGTTTTTTACATTTTAAAGTGGGGGAAGGGGCAAAATGCTCTAGGTAGGCCCCTGCTGTTAGCTTATGACAGGGGCAACAAAATGCCACCCCTGTCAATGGACAGGCCGGCCCTGCCTTATAATTCATTAACTTGTAGAACCATTTTTAGGAGTAAAAACCTGAAGTAATTGTTTTCTGTATGACTTTATCAGTGTCTTACATCGTTGCGGAGAAAGTTTGACCCAATCATGTTGAGGTTTGGTCTTTAACTGGGCCATTGCAACACCTTGATTCTTTTCCTTTTCAGCCATTCTGTTGTAGATTTGCTGGTGTACTTGGGATCATTGTTGCATGGCCCAATTTCATCCAAGCTTTAGATGTAGGACAGATGGCCTCACAGATTACTTTAGAATACTTTAGGAATACTGAGGAGATCATGGTCCAGATCCTGTGGGTGCAAAACAAGCTCAAATGACCACCCTTCCACCACCATGATTGACAGTTGGCCTGAGCTGTTTGTGCTGATATGCTATGTTTGGTTTTCACATAATGGCACTGTCCATTATGACCAAGCATCTCCACTTTGGTCTCATCTGTCTAAAAAGTACGGTTTGTCTAGATGCAACTTTGCAAACCTAAGCCGCGCTGTTCTTGTCATACTTGTTCGGTTGTTTTCTTATTGTACTGTTGTAACGGAACGCCTGGCACCCCGACTGGGTACCTTCCACTGACGGATGTGCCTAGTGCTCACCGAGGGCTCCAAGCACTCCACTCGACACCATAACACCTGCAGACCCCACGAACCGCCGCAGTTTGGTTGGGGTCTCGCGTCCTCCACCCACTCTGGACCCAAAACCAGGGTCCAGCTTCCAGTGGGTGAACCTCTCTTAGAATCCAGAGAGCAGGAACCAGGAACAAGCTCTTACAAGAGCTTAAACTCAGGGGAGTATTGTGATATAGCAATCCCCAGAGTGTAGTTATCCCATCCCCCAAACATGAGACAAGATTTCATGAAGGGGTAAAGCAGGTCTGTTTAATGCACACAAAAGGACTTTCTTTTATACAAATTTTCAGGCCAGAGGCACACCCCCTGGACCTGGTGGTAAACTGTGACAAAAGGGACACAAACCAATAGGAACACTAATTAACAAAATAACACTCTCACATACACAGTAAAATCCCTCCCCTCTATCCTGGAGATAATTGGCTTGAGGTATCTCCAGGTACAGAAAATATCTCCATTTTACACTAACAGTAAAAATACATAACAATACCTAAAAATACATAATTCCTATTATATTACACAGAACCCCCACATTTAACCTATCCCCAGATAGCTCGGATCTGAGCGCCCAGTATAGATGAACAGCGCTCAGATCCCACGAACAGAGTAAATTTGCTATAGGGTTAAAGTTTTGCAAGGGCTGATGAGAGATTGAAGAGGGACAAAGCAGCCAGTTTAAACTGGTCTGGTAGTGTCCCTGGGACAGCGCCCTGCTGGAGAACAATGGGACAGGAAACAGGGAGAGGTGAAGAGGCACATTCTCCCATGGAATCAAAGGTGAAGAAAAAGTGTGTTACAATCCCATATGCCCAAATAATGTCTTTAAAGGGCCATACAACCCAGGGCCATTGTCATGAGGCAGACAATCAGGCTCTTCCAACAGCCAGGGGCAAAGGGCAGTTTGTTACATAAAAATCCAGTGACAAAAGGCAGTTTGTCACGACTGTCATGAACGTTTATATTTAAAATGCTAACTGAGGTCTATAGAGTCTGAGATGTAACTCTTGTTTTTTTTTGCAATTCCTCTGAGCATTGCACAGTCTGACCTTGGGGTGAATTTGATGGGACATTCACTCCCAAGAAGATTGGAAACTGTCTTGAATGTTTTCAACTTTTGAATAATCTTGCTCACTGTAGAATAATGGACTTTAAATTATTTGGAAATGGCATTATAACCCTTCCCAGTTTGATTGGCATCAACAATTGCTTCTCTAAGATCATTGCTGATATCTTTCCTACTTGGAAAGGAGGAAAATAACGTTGGAAAATAAAATAACTTTGCTTTTATAAAGATGGTCACACTTGCTGAAGATCACTTAATCAAGGGCATTTGATTAGCAAACATCTATTTGCTACTTAGTCTCTTAATTCTTATAGAAGCAGTCAGGGTTTACTTGGTTTTTCATATATGGCTTCACCATTTTGGCTTTCTTTTTGTTAAACAAATCATGACATGGTGTAATATGTCATGGGTTGTTCACCCGAGGTTGTATTTACCTAATTTTAAGACCTGCTTAGGAGCAGATGATTGTTATTATGTCCTAATATGTAAAATCATAGAATTCAAAGAGGGTTCACTTTCATTTTTACATGACTGTATGGTTTACCTTCCGTGTATTTATATTTCATATATATCTGACCCTCACATATCTTTATTCAACAGCCTGATTTCCAAACCATCAAGCCCCAATACTGCTGTGAGAAAGTCAGTGCTCCATCAGCTGACCGTCTGCAATAAGCAAAGGTAGCCTTCTGGAAGACCACACTAAGACCCTATCCTGCACAGCATCAGTTATATTTAATTTAACCACCCTGTACATTTATTTTATTTTTATTTTATATATCCTGTGTACATTGTATATTTTCTTGCCTTTATATCTTGTCTGTCATGCTAAAGTGTAGTTTTGATAGCCCTGTATGTAATTGTTTTTTTCACTTATATTCATTTCTCTATTGATATGTTTGTTTTTATTTGAATAACTATCCCTTCATCTCTGTGCCTAGATACATATCGCCCTCCCTCAGCTTTATTGCAAGCCTATCTGACCCTCACTTAACTTTATTTAACAGCCTGATTTCCAAACTATCAAGCCCCAATACTGCTGTAAGAAAGTCTGATACTCACCCTCCTCCCCCCTTCCCCACCCCACCCCATGCTCATTATTACATTTATAAATTGTCTGCCCCACTTACATTTTAGATAAGTAAAAATAACAGGTGTACACACTGCCTCTTATTAGTATACTCCTGCACTTTCTTAACCCATAAAACTTAATATTTACCCTACCTTCACCTGCTCTTGATATTCCAATTATTTCCAGTTTACTTTTTCACAGTTTAGTAATGATCTGTCTTCTCCTCCTCTTTATTTCCTCCTTCTCCCTCAGTATACAAATCTCTCCTTACACCCATTTCACTCATCCCCCATTCACATTTACATATGCTACTCTCTGCTGCATTCCCCCTTCTCTCATCTCATGCCTTGCACTCATTTTTCTACTCTCTCACTCGTACCCACAATCAGTCTCATCCTAGACCCCATGCATACAAAACCAATTCACACCTCCTGTCACTTTCTCTCCTCCTGCTTCTAGCAGCTGGTGATGTCTCTCCCAATCCAGGGCCCTTCACCTTCTCTACACACACTAAGAAAACCAGAAACCCCAGAAACCTCATCACAATACCCTGCCCTTTACCCTCACTTACCAACATTCAGTGTGCACTCTGGAACGCCCGCTCCGTCTGCAGTAACTTAAAATCAACAGCCATACACAGCTTTTTCATCTCAAACTCACTCACACTACTTGCACTTACAGAGACCTGGCTGTCCCCCTCTGATAGCGCTACTCCTACCTCTTTATGTTTTGGTGGGCTACAATTCTCTCAAACTCCCAGACTCAATTGTAAAGGAGGTGGTGTAGGCATCCTTCTCTCCCCTCAATGTACCTTTCAACCAATCATAACTCCCCCCTGCCCTATAATTTTCTTCTTTTGAAGTTCACAGTGTCCACTATTTAAACCCACTCCTTTAACCCCTTAAGGACACATGACATGTGTGACATGTCATGATTGCCTTTTATTCCAGAAGTTTTGTCCTTAAGGGGTTAAGAATTGCTATCATCTTCCGCCCCCCTCCTCAACCATCCCCCACAGGTCGTCCCTAATTGAGCACTTTTCTTCCTGACTTCCCCACTTCCTCTCATCTAGCACTCCTTCCTTTATACTTGGGGATTTCAATATCCCAATCAATAACCCCAACTGCACTGATGCCTCTCGTCTGCTCTCTGTAACCTCCTCCTTTGGCCTTACGCAATGGCCCAATTTAGCAACCCATTCAGCAGGAAACACTCTTGATTTCACCTTCACCAATCTCTGCACCGCCATTAATCTCTCCAATATTCATTTTCCTCTATCTGACCACCATCTACTGACTCTTGACATCGTCATACCTAAGACCCAATTGACACCACTGTCTGAAAATCAATCTCACAGAAACCTCCAATGTCTTGACCCAGAGCATTTCTCCACTAATCTCCAAACTCTCCTTTTACCTGTCTCAAACCTTGCCTGTCCTAGCTCTGCAACCTCCTTCTACAATTCCACCCTCTCCTCTCAACTAGACATCATGGCACCTCCTACATTTAAACGCAGCAAGCGCCCCCAACAACATCCTTGGTACACCAAGATGACTCAATACCTCCAAAAATGCTCCAGAACTGCTGAACGCTGTTGGAGAAAGTCTCACTGTGCGTCTGACTTTCTCCACTATAAATTTATGCTGCGCTCATACAGCTTGACTTTTTCCTCTTCAAAAGTAAATTATTTTAATACTCTCATATCTACATTCTCTTCTGCGAACCCAAATTACTATTTCAAACATTTAACGCTCTTCTTCACCGTATTGTTCCTCCTCCACCTACTAACTTGACCGCCTCAGACTTTGCAGCTCACTTCACTGACAAGATCTCTAAAATCAGGAAAGAGAGCTTTCATCTTTCTTATTCCCCTTACAATACTTCCCCTAACGTCACTCCCTCTGCTGTTCTATGTTCATTCGCACCCCATACAGCAGAAGAGGTTTCTGCTCTGCTCCAGTCCTTCCGCCCCACCACCTGCTCCCTAGATCCAATTCCCTTGCATCTCATCCGTACTTTGTCTTCTTCTCTTTCTTTACCTCTCACTAAAATTCTCAATCTCTTTCTCTCCTCTGGCATATTTCCATTGCCCTTCAAACATGCAACTAACCCCAATTCTAAAGAAGCCCAACCTTGACCCTAACTCCCCATCCAACTACCGTCCTATCTCACTACTGCCTTTTGCATCCAAGATGCTTGAAAGAGTTGTGTATTCGCGATTGACAGACTTCCTCGAGTCCAACTCTCTGCTAGACCCACTTCAGTCAGGTTTCCGTGCAAAGCACTCTGTGGAAACGGCACTGACCAAAGTATCCAATGATCTACTCGCTGCAAAATCTTGTGGTCACTATTCTATCCTAATTCTCCTTGACCTTTCGGCGGCTTTTGACACTGCTGATCATCAACAGCTTCTTCTCATCCTCTGCAATATGGGTCTACAAGATATTGCTCTCTCCTGGTGCTCCTCTTAACTCTCCCAGCAATCTTTCAGTGTTTCTTTCTCTGGCTCTGCTTCTTCTCCCCAACTTCTCTCTGTTGGTGTCCACCCAGCTATTACCCTACATTGAAAAATTATATCCTTGAATATTCTGTTTTTGCAAGTATGCATCCAGTTGCTGTTTGAACATCTGTATGGACTCTGATAAAACCACTTCTTCAGGCAGAGAATTACACATCTTATTGTTCTTATAGTAAAAGAAACTTTTCTTTGCCTTAGACGAAATCTTCTTTCTTCCAGTCTAAATGCATGACCTTGTGTCCTATGTAAAGTCCGGTTTGTGAATAGATTTCCACATAATGGTTTGTATTGGCCCTGAATATATTTGTATAATGTTTTCATATCCCCTCTCAGGCGACGTTTTTCTAAAGTAAAGAGGTTTAAATTTGTTAACCTTTCTTCATAGCTGATATGTTCCATTCCTTTTATTAATTTTGTAGCCCGCCTCTGCACATATATATATTTGTGCTCGGAATCTCTATTATGTTAATGGAATGTAGATGAGGAGTAAAGTTGGTTGAGGTGTGCCGAAACCAATGTACGAGTAGGCCTGTAAAAAGGAGGGCCCACAAAGAGAAATGTGTAAAGGAGGGTGAAGGTGGGTGGGGTCAAAACAGCTTGAACGGCAAAGGTAATTAGGGGGTAGGGTTTATATAGGGTCATAACTCCTCCCACAAATTCAGGCCAATTGGCCTTCCAACTTGTGCTCGGAATCTCTATTATGTTAATGGAATGTAGAGGAGGAGCAAAGTTGGTTGAGGTGTGCCAAAACCAACGTACGAGTAGGCCTGTAAAAAAGAGGGCAAAAAGGAATTCAAAGTAAACACACTTTATTGCAAGTTTAAACTGCGAGATTTCTGAAAGCCTGCCTGAGCTCCCTTTCTGGTCGAGGGATGTAGGAGTTGTATGTATGACGATTTCCAGCGTCCCAGCCTCTTAATGATGTGTACCGGGGTGTTAGTGCTAGAGGCTGATGATGCTACGCCGATGCGAAATGAGTGACCAGAGAAGGAAGCTGGGTTGTAGCCTAACCTAGACAATAGATTTCTGATGTGTGACATAATTTTAGCTGCGTGTGTGTGTGTGCTGTGTGAGGGTGCTGTTAGTGTGATGTGTGTGTGCAGGGGTGCTGGTAGTGTGCCATGTGGGTGAGGGTGTTTATGTGTGTGTGTTTGTGAGGGTGCTGTTAGTGTACTGTGTGTGAGGGTACTGGTAGTGTGCTGTGTGTGAGGGTACTGGTAGTGTGCTGTGTGTGTGTTTGTTGGGGTTCTGTTAGTGTGCTGTATGAGGGTGCTGTGTGTGTGAGGGTGCTGTTTGTGGGTGTCATGTGTTTGTGAGGGTGCTGTTAGTGAGGGTGCTGTTTGTGTGTGAGGGTGCTGTTTGTGTGTGAGTGTGCTGTTTGTGTGCTGTGTGTGTGAGGGTGCTGTGTGTTTGTGAGGGTGCTGTTAGTGTACTGTGTGTGTGAGGGTGCTGTATGTGTGTGGGTGCTGTCTGTGTGCTGTATGTGTGTGGGTGCTGTGTATGGGTGTGCTGTATGTGTGTGGGTGCTGTATGTGTGTGGGTGCTGTCTGTGTGTGTGAGGGTGCTGTGTGTGTGCGAGGGTGCTGTGTGTGTGTGTGGGTGTGCTGTGTGTGAGGGTGCTGTATGTGTGAGGGTTCTGTGTGTGTGTAAGGGGGCTGTGTGGGTGCTGTGTGGGTGCTGTGTGGGTGCTGTGTGTGCTGTATGTGAGGGTGCTGTGTGTGTGAGGGTGCTGTATGTGTGAGGGTGCTGTTGTATGTTCATATTTTTCACTAATTCAATATGTTACTTTAAACACAAGTGGTTTTATTAACATTTTAACTTTTATCCTAGTTTAAAATGGTTGCAACTGTATTATGTATATTGTATCTATGTTAAACCTTTAAAGTTACTGCATGTTCTGAAAATCGTCTGGGTTATAAGTCGCTGAAAACTGTCCATCCTGTCATGGGTCTTTAATTGTTTTCACTGGAAGAATACATCTGATTTACAGACGTCCAACAGGTTTATAAGAAATCTAATTCAGCATTCAGAATCCTTTCATTCAAGACAATATATTGATTTAAAGAACACCCCGAGTTCCATAAACAACAGCACACTGTGGTGGTTAAGGTGTCAGGAATGCCCCTAATGGAAGTATTCAACTCATTTGCTAACGGTTTAAAAGAAACACTATAATCACCAAAACAACTTTAGCTTAATTAAGCAGTTTTAGTGGATACATCATGCCCCTGCAGTCTCACTGCTCAGGCTCTGCCATTTAGGAGTTAAATCACTTTGTTTATGCAGTCCTAGTCACACCTCCCTGCATGTGACACAGTCTTTCTTAACACTTCCTGTAATGTGTCATCTAATGTTTACACTACCTGTGTTGCAAATTCTGTTTAATTTAGAATGTCTTATCTCCTGCTCTGTTAATAACTTGGTAGACCCTGCAGGAGCCTCCTGTGTGTGGTTAAAGTTCAATTTGGGGAGCAGGAGATACAAACTTTTAAAGTAAGTTACATCTAAATGAAAATAAAGCCATTTTGTTTTCATGCAGGCTGTGTCACTCACAGTCATGGGAAGTGTGGCTTGGGCTGCATAAACAGAAACAAAGGTGATTTAATTCCTAAATGGCAGAGAATTGAGCAGTGCGACTGCATAGGCCTTTAACTTCTTACCTGGGCTCTGCTTGGTGACAGTCATTTCCTTTATGAAGAGCCAGAAGATCCTTCTAGAAGCTCAAGCTTAACCCTGCTGTGTAGAGCCAGCTCATTGGCTGAGAGCATTTGATACTGAAGTAGAACCTTGGAGAGAGGCTCACTGACTGACCTCTTAAAGGACCACTATAGTGCCATGAAACATACTCGTTTTCCTGGCACTATAGTGCCCTGAGGGTGCCCCCACCCTCAGGGACCCCCTCCCGCCGTGCTGGATGGCGAGGAAAGGGTTAAAACTGACCTTTTTTTCCAGCGCCGGGCGGGGAGCTCTCCTCCTCCTCTCCGCCTCCTCTCCTTCTCTTCGGCTGAATGCGCATGCGCAGCAGGAGCTGCGCGTGCATTCAGCCGGTCTCATAGGAAAGCATTCACAATGCTTTCCTATGGATGCTGGCGTCTTCTCACTGTGATTTTCAATGAGACAGCCACTAGAGGCTTTAGAGGCTGGATTAACCCATATATAAACATAGCAGTTTCTCTGAAACTAATATGTTTATTTAAAAAAGGGTTCATCCTAGAGGGACCTGGTACCCAGACCACTTCGTTAAGCTGAAGTGGTCTGGGTGCCTAGAGTGGTCCTTTATTCAGGGACTGTGGATCCCTTGTGTATTTAGTCACTATCAAGACCTGAAAAGGTTAAACTATTCATGGCATCTCAGTACAGACATCTGGCTATGTGTATTTAACAGGTTAATCACAGTAAAGTCATCAGCTGGACATAGAGTTAACATACTGACGGAGTAAACCAAGAAGTTCTGTATTTGGTGTGGCAGGAAAATTACACCATATGTAGCTGAGGGTACAACTCGGCTTATTTTATAAGCATTATGTAGTGGTTATGGTGATTTGAGTGTTTCTTTAATGTAACTACTATTCAAATAAATAGAAGCTTCATGCCCATTTCATTATGTCTGCCAGTGAGGACTAAAATGTGAGAATGACATGCATATGCCATCTTTGCGTGTATTTTAAAAGGGAGTGGGCACGTAAGACGTCGCTTCGAGTAAATCATTCTTAGAGACAGGGACAATGGAAACACCGTCTACCATATCCTATACATCTGTATCCTGGGTATCGTACACTCTTATAGTGACTGGAGTTTCACTTTAAATTGTGATTGTTTTTTCCCTACAATATAAATATTTTATTGCAGAACTGTGTTATGAAAAATGAAAACTCAAAACATGTTTCTGGCTCGTAGAGATCTGTGAGTAATTATCTTCACTGCATTTTGTCAGATGGTTTTGATGAATCTTAACAAGTTCTCATGTTCATAAAATATAGCAAAGCCAGGCTGTGTGGAAGAAAAGCAAAAACACTCCAGATTTTAGCAATAAATACAAGCTTCCTGTGCAGACTCTAAATATAGAGGACGCGTTTTACAGCTTAAGTTTTTTTTAGATAAATCTCTGCTGGACGTTTGTTGAACTGTCCAATAGCTTGCAGGAAATGTTTGCTTATTGTTCTGCTTTCCATTCAACAAGTTCCTGAAAATGGAAAAAGGGAAAGATGACCTGTTTTGCTCAGAGAGCTAACCATTGACTGACTCAGTAAAAACACACTAGACATCTGTAAAATATTTTTGTTCTCCACATGCAGTTGCGTTATAATTATGGCTGGGAAAACTAAACAATGGCACTTTTATTGTTAACAATGGGAAAATAAAATAAAATGAAATTATTACCTTTTCGACAAATTATTTTTAATAAAATTTTAACATTTTTAAAGAAACACTGTTGATCAAAGAATAAGCACAATAGCCCATCACAGATTTTATTAAAATCTAACCAAATTGAATAGTGACTTTTGGAAGAATGTGTTAATCGACTGACCAGTGGGCAGAGCACAGTGACGTCATTCACACATGCGCATTGCACACGCAAACCATTTGTGCATGCGCAGTTACATGATGTAATGAAATAGGTAGTTAATTCATTTGCATTTATGTAGAGTTACTACAGTGTTCTACTCCTCAGAGCCTATAAGCTTTGTGAGCTACATTTCCCTGATATTTTCTAGTGATAAAATATAATCATAGAGTTTTTTCCCCTTTTTGCTAAAGAATATTATTGGGAGTACCTGAAGAGCCTAACTCTCAATTTGTTGCCAGGATGGATGGTATTAAATGGGGGCATATTAACTCAATGCATATGTGTAATGTTCTGCTTAAAGAGTTCAGGATATTTTGTGCAATCAATAATGAGTTTTCTGGAATGTCTGAAATAGGTCTTTCATAGCATACCAATCTGGAATCGAACTCAAGGGCAAATAGTCATTTAGGGCCCAAAGTGATATATTTAAAGGAACACTCCTATTGACAAAATACCACTGCCCACCGTAGTGGAAATGATACCCGAAGTGCTCTGGCCCCCTCCCAAAGTTAGTGGTCTATTCACAGCCCTGCTTCCAGTTTCTCACACAAGGAAAATCCAATTTAGCTGCATCGAGCTAAGCAAGGTCACACAGTACCACTCTAATTGGCTGAAAGCGTCAGATGAGTGCTCTAAGCCAGCAGTTTCCAACCAGTGGTACGCGTACCCCAAGGGGTACAATTCACGGCCCCTGGGGGTACCCGAAAAAATTTGGGTAGCCGCACAAGCTGGGAACCGCTTCCTCAGTCTATTTGGTTGCTCATGCACTTTGGGCCACCTGATACACATGTGACTTCAGGGGTCCGGTCGCACTATTAAACACCCCTGTGTTACTGCAGCCAGAGCTGGGAGGAAGTAACCGCTTGTAACTACTTCCTCCCAGCTCACACACTGAGCACACTGCGTGTGAGAGGAGGGAGCGGGGTAGGCGGAGTGAACGGTAGAGCAGCAAGACCCTAACTCCCACCAGACCCAGCCAGTCAAAAGATAGGATATGTGTGCTTTTTGTGTATCTGTATGTGTGTGTGTCTAGTGTTTGTGTGTGTATCTGTATATCTGTGAGTCTGTATGTGTCAGTGTATCTGCATGTGTGTATCTGTATGTCAGTGTATGCGTCACTGTATATGTCCCTGTATGTATCACTGTGTTGCAGTATGTGTCAGTGTGCCAGTGTATCTGTATGTGTCCGTGCATCAGTGTATGTGTCTGCGTCAGTATATGTGTCTGTGTGTATATCTGGATGTCAGTGCATGTGTCTGTGCGTCAGTGTATGTGTCTGTGCATAAGTATGTCTGTGTGTGTATCTGTATGCCAGTTTATCTGTCTGTGCATCACTGTATGTGTCTGTGCGTCAGTGTGTCTGTGTGTGTATCTTTATGACAGTGCATGTGTCTGTGTGTCAGTGTATGTGTCTGTGCATCAGTGTGTCTGTATGTGTATCTGTATGCCAGTATATGTGTCTGTGTGTCAGTGTATGTGTCTGTGTGTATCTTTATGTCAGTGTATGTGTCTGTGTGTCACTGTATATGTCAGTGTGTGTGTCATTGTGTGTGTCTGTGGAATTTTTTTCTGGCGCCTGGAATATGTCAGCCCGGAGTGACAAGTGACGACAATGCAGGTTGCCAACCGTCGGGAGCAGAGGTGACCAGCCACGCTTGGGAGAGCAGAGGAGACCGGCCTGCCATGGGAGAAGGGAAGCGGCCGGCCAGCAGTGGGAGAGTCGAGGTTGCCGGCCATCCATGTGAGAGCGGTGGCCAGTCTTGAGAGAGGGCAGAGACAGATCGGCGGCCGCTGTGTGGAATAGACCCGGGGGGCGAGGGAGCTGTCATCTCCCTTCTCTGCTCCCTCTGACATCATTCCGGCCACCGTCTTATTAAACTAAACAGTGCGTGACAGGGAGCAGAGCAGGGAGACAACAGCCGCCCCACTGGCCCATAGGGAAAGCCTATCCACTCCAGTTCTCCAAAAGGTAGGGAAGCTGGGTGGGTTTCAATCAAAATAATTTTAAAAATTCTGAATGTGTGAGTGTGTATCTGTGTGTGATTTTGTGTGTGTGTCTGTCTGCGAGTTTGTGTGTGTCTGTCTGCGAGTATTCTATGTCTGCCTGCGAGCTTGTGTGTGTGTCTGTTTGTGAGCGTCTGTTTAGGTGACCGGTCCCCCTCTGCTTAATTGGGAAAGGTGAAAAAAGGAACCACTTCTCTAAGCCAAGGAGTGCAGCCCTGAATTGGACAGTGCTTAGCTTTGACGAGACATCCAGCAGGGCAAGCCAGATGCAGCGCTGATGCATGGGGGAACCCAGATAAGTTGTCAAATCATTTGACTACTTACTCTCATAAGGAAACAGGGCACTCCTGGCGTAGGCATCACCACAGTACAGTGAACTGTAGTGGCTATGGTGCTTGGAGTGTTCCTTTAAATAAGGCCTGTAATCATGGACCAGACAGGATGGAAGAGATCCAGCAAAAACATGAAACATCTTTAGTCTGTTGGGAGAAAGAGCAGGTGATGGCACAACTAGTACGTTTGAGCAGTTACACAGTTACACAGTTATTGGCAATCTCTCAGTACAATAACCTGGCTGTAACGGACCGTTTTGCACATAAGGGGTTAAAACCGTTTAGGCGATAGTCCCCTTTCAGAGATGCAGGCACAGCTACTGCAGAACACAAAACTCCCGAACAGGATACCAAGTAGCACTCCAAATTCCAGAACTGGAACCTCACGAATAGCTGCTAGCAGCTGAACAGGAAAAGCACCCAAGCAGCTTACACTCCTGGCAATCAGTCTCTAACAGCATACAGTAAATCCCCCCAAGAATGAGACAAAGCTCAGTGTTGAGGGTCAAGCAGTGAACAGACAGAGCTGTGGGTTTATTGTTCTTATGTACACATTCTTACACATTAGTACCACCCACAGGGTTTTGGAACACAACCAATAAACACATACAATACACTCAGACACTCCCACATAAAATCCTCCCCTCTGCCTGTGATACAATTAACTTACACAATGGGTAATGTAATTTAGCACAAGCAGAGAAATAAAATTTTTCCACATTATTCATAACTTGAAAAGTATGCATCATATTCACATAAAACTTACATTTTCAGAATCAGCATACTCCAAATACAAACATACGTCAAAATCATACAAATTGGTCCAGTGGTTCAAAAGATAGATCATAGTCCTTTGTGACCACAGGAAGCATGGCTTTTCTGCCCAAAACCAGTTCCACAGAGTCTTCTATCCTGGAGATAATTAGAAGTAATCCAATTATCTCCAAAGACAGAGGCAAAACTCCATTGAACACATGGCAGCAAAAAGACAGTAAAATACAATAAAATACACAAGGTTACATTTATGACATAAAATACAGACATGCAACATATGCCCAGATAGCTTAGGTCTAAGCGCACATTATTACTGAGTGGCGCTCAGAGCACACACATACAGTTCAATTGCCATGGAGCCAAAGTCTTTCCCATAGTCTTTCATTATACGAATGGGCTCCATGGCATAGCTATCTGGGGTATCACTGCTCAAACAGGGCAAGCACCAAATGACCCGGCTTTCATGTCTTCGCAGGGGAAATTAAAGCGTTTCAACATGGGGCCATAGTCTAAAGGCAGCAGGCGAGCAACCAGGCATCTCCAATGCAATGTGGCAAGATTGGTCTCGTCACACTGGCTATGCTGGAGAAAGAGACAGAATGGTCCTCAATAATATCAGTCCCTATACCCTTAAAGAAGGCTGTTCCGCTAATATAGGGCAACAAATTGCCAATCATAGAACATAGAGAAAATTTATCGAAAATAATAAATTTTTATTGACCCCTCTTGAGGAGAAATATAGACAAATAATAGTGATAAAAGTGTAATGTGTTATACCCTGTAAGGACACCAATACCTATGCTGAGCAACACACAATCGTATACTGCTAAGGGTGAGGCAATTCCTTGAGGTCACTTCACTTCAGTGGTTAACTTTGACTTCCTTTGAGTCACACCAAAGTTATATTGGCTATTGAGACATTGTTGCAAATGAATTACTAGCAACAGTTTATACGTATATCTCAGCTGCCAATGAAGGAGCTAGTTGGTGTGATGTGTATATATTACATACTTAATGGAACAGTAGACGGTTCCTATACATATATATCTTTTATCTTACTGTATATACAAATTTATTATTTTCCATAAATTTTCTCTATGTTCCATGATTGGCAATTTGTTGAACAGCCTTCTTTAACCCCTTAAAGACTGGACTGTTTTTGCGATGTTGTACATTTGCGACCAGGCCTCTTTTTACACTTTTGTGGTGTTTGTGTTTAGCTGTAATTTTCTGCTCTCTCATTTACTGTTCCTATACAAATTATATATTGTTTTTTTCAGGCCAAAAAAGGCTTTCTTTACATATCATTATTTATATAATCTCATGTAATTAAAGATGTAATAAATGTAATAAAAATAAAAAAATATGATGAAAAATTGAAAACAATACATGTTTTTTTACTTTTACTTGAAAAATCTTTTACTCATCTACAAAAGCGAATAAAAAAAAACTGCTAAATAGATTCAAAATGTTGTCCTGAGTTTTAAAATACCAAGTGTTTATGTGCTTTTTTGCTTTTTTTTTTGCAAGTTATAGGGCTATAGGTACAAGTAGGATATTTCAGTTTCAAAACATACATTTTTTCAAATTTATCAATAGTGACATTGTAACACTATTATCTGTCAAAAATCTCTGAATAACAGAGATTTTTTTAAAGTAGACAACCCAGGGTATTCAATATGGGGTATGTCCAGTCTTTTTTAGTAGCCACCTAGTCGCAAACACTGGCCAAAGTTAGCATTCATATTTGTTTGTGTGTGAAAAAAGTAAAAAACTAAATTGAACGCTAATTTTGGCCAGTGTTTGTGACTAAGTGGTTACTAAAAAAGACTGGACATACCCCATTTGCAATACCTTGGGTTGTCTTCTTTTGCAAATGGTATGCCATCATGGGGGTAATTCTCATTCCTGGGCTACCATACTCTCTCAAAGGCAACGTAACCAACCTGGCCATTTTCAATGTAAAAATATTTGACCCATATATTTGACCCTGTAACTTTCAAAAACGCTATAAAATCTGTACATGGGGGGTACTGTTATACTCGGGAGACTTTGCTGAACACAAATATTAGTGTTTCAAAACAGGAAAACGTATCACAACAATTACATCATCAGTAAAAGTGCTGTTTGTGTGTGAATAATGTGAAAAAAGTCACTTTCACTGACAATATCATCGATGTGATAGGTTTTACTGTTTTGAATCACTAATATTTGTGTTCAGTGAAGTCTCCCGAGTAAAACGGTACCCCCCATGTACAGGTTTTAGGGTGTCATAGAAAGTTACAGGGTAAAATACAGTGCTAGCAAATTAAATTCTCTGGACTTTTGGCCTGGGTTGGCAGGCAGGTCCCTCAAATTGCAATTAATAAAATTACTTAATTATGTAAAAATATTACATAAATACGCACGTAGAATTTAAATATATATGCATATTTATATATTTGAAGTCTACGTGTATATTTATATAATTATTTATGTAATTTTGTATATGGACATATGTATATTTTGTATTATTTTTATTTATTTATATATACATAGATATATATACAATTTCATTCTAAGTGTATTTTGATATAAATATATATATTTTATTATCAAAATACAGTTAGAATAAAATTTCATCTAGATATATAATTTTTTTAATTTTTATTATTATTTTTAAATTGTTTTATTTAATTTAATTTACTTATTATTTGTATTTTATAATAATATATATATACAATATGTATAGTTATTATATATATATTATATATATACGTGTGTAATTTAATTATAAGTGTATTTTTATATTAATATACGTATATATTAATATAAAAATACACTTAGTATGACATTATATATATATGATATATAGACATATATAATAATATTTTTATTTTTTTAATTTTTTTATTTTACACTAGCAGGGAGACTGCATGCCAGCACAGGCAGTCCCCCTGCAGGCAGACACTTGGACACCTATTGTGACCATGTGATCGCTCTGTTGAGCGATCACATGGCCCCAGGGGTCCTAATCCGCCATGGGGAGACCGTCTGTGCTGCAGGCAGTCTCCCCACACCGGGAGCACCGCCGATTGCCGCCGGGGGAACGACGGTGATCGGGTAAGTACATAAGACCGTTAGGACGGTTCAGGACCGTCATTGGTCGGCAATGCAAAAATGCTGATGACGGTCCTGAACCGTCCTTGGTCGTTAAGGGGTTAAGGGTATAGGGACTGATATTTGGAAGGACCATTCTGTAATCCCATTTCAGTCTCTCTCTTTTTTGTATTATATTTTCTGGGTTATGCCCTAATACCCTGCAACCTAATCAACACCAGTGAAGGACTTTTCTCTCTTTCACTGCTGTTGTGTCCTTTTTTCTATTATGCTGGAGAAACCTTTTAAAGTATTGATGGAAGTGAATTTTTTTACCTTTTGATTTACCCATGTTTCGGCGATAATCCTTTTCTTTGTTTTATATTAACTGGCTGGTCTCAAAACTCAAGGACATTGTTTGTACTTTCTGTTTTTTTCCTAGCAAACAACTTTTTTGGCTACACAGCAAATAACTGAGAAAGCTTTTAACAGAGATAAAATAATACCAGTTAGGGATATATGGCCCTCAAGACATAGTGCTTTGAAAATGTGTTAACTCTTGATTGGGTACAAAGTAACATCACACCCCTAGTCATGAATACATTTTATTATGTAGCTACGCATTACAATCTTGGGCATTCCTTAATGAACCTATACCCGTGTGTTTGTCGTTTATTGGGGGCTCCACCAGCACTGCAATAAGGGTTAAGGTTAAAGCACAGATCTCTAATGTGAAGTCCATGGCATTCTGGTTTATCGTATACAAGGGTCTTCACCACTCAAAATAATTTCCTTACAAGTATATGCAGTAGAGCATCCATCCATCTATCACAAACTCACTCCACAGCAAGCCATTCAGGAAACCCACAATAAATGCATGAGCACAGGTGAGATTTAGACTTGACAAGCAAAGATTTGAGGAATCATAAATAATAAAACACAAGACAAATAATCTGCAATCTACAGACCCCGCCAAATGGTTCCCCGGGATTCTGGTAGCATTAGAACCAATCTGCCTTCCATATTCTTTCACTTATCATATGTTTTGCATGTTGTCCATCTGTAATAACAGTAACATAGTAAACCAGTTAAGCGAGCACTGAATACTCCTGATGTGGCTGCACTTGGCAGGCATTATTATTTATGATAACTCTGTACTGAAAACCATTTTTATTTATAAAAGTAATACCACTTGCTTAGCACATAGTTCCTTTTTTCTATTTAAATGTTGTTGTGTGTAAGTGAAACTCTGTGTTTGCATGCCATAAACACTAAACATGAACCAAATTGTTTTTCCCCTGTGGCTGGTAAGGAAATTTTATGAAACCTATTAATAAGACAAAAACATTCTGTTAAACTTTATGTAACAAACGAATCAGCATATATATGAAGCTAAAAATAAATAGTTGGCGGCGTTGATGTATTGACATCATATTCCTATTTTCTCTAAGAAAAACCTCTGGCACTCAACCTGAAAAATAATAAAAAAAAATATATATATATATACACCTGTAACTTGTACCCGGGTGCTTCCCAGCAATAGTATAAACAAAAATGAAAACAGGAGCACTCGTTGATGTAGAGGTGGTGATTTTTTGAAATACATTTTGGAAATCCAAGAGAGTGCTCCTGTTTTCATTCATTTTTGTTTTTATATATATATATATTTTTTTTTTTTTTACTTTTTTTAAGATTAAAAAAAGTTTAAAAAATATAGAAGATGCAAAGTGTATAGGCAAAGGCAAATGTTTGATGTTCTAAGCATGTGACCTAGGCAAATGTGTTCAGTTCTGTGAAAAACGTTCCTTCCCACATACGTTTGCCACGGACTCCTGGAGGAGTGTAGCCAGCCCACGGTTCAGGTCAGGGACACTGTTTGGGAGTTATTCTGCCCAGCCGCCATTAACAGCTTTCCCTGGGTGCCACTGGTTCGGCACTTTCCCTTCATGCAAATGGAACCGAACACTGGCTCTCTGGCATGAACCAAACCCACGAATAGTCCCAGTGGTACTTAGCCACGACGATTATGGAACTAAATTCGGCATGAGGACTTTGTGGGTTCCCGATCACCTCAGCAGGACTTAGCTGCGAATGTTATGGAGCTGTTTTCAGTATGAGGTGACCGTGTGGTTCCTGGACAACTTGGTTTGAGGTTTTGAGCCACTTTTTGTAGGGAATGTGCTGAGACTAAGGGGAACAATCGCTACCTAAGAACCAGACAGAGCACCCCGTATTGCGGGTGCAGGAGCTCCCGAAAGTTGACCGGCAAAAACACCAGACGCCCTGGAACTAATTTGGGCATAGGATCACGTGTGCGGCCGGTCAAAAGTTTAACCTTTATTTTTATTGGTTTTATCTTTTTTACCTGGTTATTGCATACGTTGGATTATTCACTCACTTATATATGAGTAGTATACCTTTCTAATATTCTTATCCGTTATTGCTATATACAGAGAGCACTATTTGTTTTTATCTTTGACTTCATACCGAGGACCTGTACCCACCAACACCTATTCCTACCAGTGGGTGATCAACCATAATTATGCTGTTTCTAAAAATTTAAAGTAAGTTTAATGCCAATATGATGTGTAATTTTAAAGTTATAAAAGTTGTGTAAAAAGTGTATTTTTCGCTTGGAGATACTTAAGCTGATACAGTAATTAGCCCAATTATCTCCCAAGCAGAATTTTACTGTAATGAATGGGCGTGTTTAACTGTGTGTCTGTATATGATTGGTTGTTACGTTTGTGTTTTTAGTATCCCACAATGTCCACGTGTGTGTAACGTTGTTGGAAAATGTGTATGTAAGAGCAATAAAGCCTCAGTGCATTCTGTTCTTGCTTAACCCACAATACATAGCCTTGTCACATTATTGTAGGGAACTGCTATATTCACACTGGGGATTGCTATACTTTGTATACTCCCCTGAGCTCTAATCACTTAGCTCTTTTCAGAGCTGTTCCTGATGCGCTCTCCTGGAGGAGAAGTCTTTCCCACACGGTCCTGGAGGACAGAGGCTGATCCAGGGTGGAAGGAAGGTGGCGAGACTCCAGTTAAACTATGGCGGTTGTGGAGTCTGCGGTGGTTGTGGTGTCCGGTGTGGTGCTTGTGGTCCTCGGCGCAAGCTAGGAAGCGTCCATCAATGGAAGGTACTCGGTCGGAGTACAGGTGTTCTGTTACACACTCACAGACACACACACTTACAGACACACACACTACACACACACTTAGACACACACACTTACAGACACACACATACTCATTAATGCTGCCCCTGGGTGGCCGCCATTTCATATAACCGAATGCACGTGGTCGACAAAAGAATGGAGGCCATTTTATCTCACGAACGTGGGAAGCGGCACTTGGTCGTCAAGTGCCTGGAACTCTTTTCGGCTAGGCACTCGCACAAACCCCAGTAAAGATTAGACCGCTGCCCGTTCTATTTCCTGAGCACCTATACAAACAACGTTTGTGAGATATGACCTACTGAACAGGGGGAGCATTCATACCCTGAAACTAAGAGATTCCCTTGCATGGTGTTCACACAGGAACCCCCGAACAGGGGGTGGCATTCCAGTTTCACCAAACTGATATTTGGAAATGTTATACACTCAGATCATGGCTATCCGGGGATATGACTTTTGTGGGGTTCCTAGTTAGGGTGAGGGCACTTTTTGGGTGCTGTATATATTGTATGGATTTTCTGTACCGGAGAGATAATTGAATTACAGGTTTTTCTCATGCAATTATCTTTCAGGCACAAAGGATCTTGGGATTGAAACACCTGTTTTATTGTAGGGTTCTGGGCATAAAAGCCTTGTGTGGCCGGAATAAAATCAGTTGACTCCCAGAACTATGTTTCGTCTGGCTAGAGGGGGAATGGATTCAAATGGTTCCAGAGTGGCTGAAGGAAGGAATTAGCAATTAGCGGAGGTAATCAGTCAGGTTACCTGTAGCCTGCTTCAGGCGGCAGTGTCCAGGTAGCTTCTAACCCTTAAGAGATAAATTGTTTTGCAATTAACCCTGAGGTTGAGGCTCTGGAGCTTGACAATACCATCCAATTTCCTTCCTCTTTGTATTCCCAGTATACAGAAGGTTTAGCCTGTCGGCTAATGACACTCTAACTTAGCACCTGTGGAGAGCAATAGCATGTATGAGCTGAAGTTGTTTTGGGTTAGGTCATGAACCTAGATTTCATTAAGAGGTAAAACGAATGTGTTTAATGGGAGCCACATACGGCCTTTTATGTAACTCCCCATGCAACGGGTTTCCTTAAACATATTCCAGGAGCATTCCCCGCTGGACCTGAGAGGAGACTAGTTAAAAGCAAACATTCCACACATTCCTCCCCTGTGCTGGAGAGACCTGAGCACACAAACATAGAATTAAAGGGACACTATAGTCACCAGAACAACTACAGCTTAATGTAGTTTTTCTGGTGAGTATAATAATTCCCTTCAGGCTTTTTTCATGTAAACACAGTTTTTTCAGAGAAAAGGCCGTGTTTACATTGCCTCTAGGGACACCTCCAAGTGGCCACTCCTTAGATGGACACTGGAGGGGCTTCCTGGGTTAGTCCTGCTGAAAAAGCAGCACTGACGTTTAGCGTCCCTCTGCATCGAGACGCTGAATTTTCCTCATAGAAATGCATTGATTCAATGCATCTCTATGAGGAGGTCCTGACTGGCCAAAATGGCATTTGGCCCCGCCCCATGCAGATTTTAGCCAATCCAATGCTTTCCTTGTGGGAAAGCATTGGATTGGCTAAAAATCGGCTATTTTGATGATGTCACAAAGGGGTTGTAGCCAGCACCGGTGGACCCGCTCGGCGCTGGAAATAAGGTGAGTTTTAAACTTTTATTGGGGGGTTAAGGGGGGGCAAGCCACCTTAATGGTAGAATAAACACTATAGGGTCAGGAATACATGTTTGTGATAGCCCCGATCTGGGTGACAAACATATCCAAAAATCACCCAGATCGGTTCAAGGGTTCGAGATTTTCATGTAAGTCACATTTTTGACTGACCGTGCACATGGTCCTATGCCCAAAACAGTTCCAGGAAATCAGGGCTAACGGTCTGTCTCTTTCGGAAGCACAAAAGTACATAAAACACAGAACGGAATCCTTAAGTTACTTGTGTAGCCTGTTCCCCTTGTTAGTGGGAACGTTTACACCGAACAGTGCCTTTCTAAGTATGGTTGAACCGAAAGAGGTTCGAGAGTTTCTGTGTCCGTTTTTAGTTCCATGAGATCTATGCCCAAACACTGCGTTCGCGGGAACAAGATGGCCGCCACCCAGATGAACACTTAGAACACTGCGATGGAAATTGCTACAAAGTATCAATTGGGTTTAACAAGCACCTGGGTGGTCTCTGGTTTGTGCAGCTGTTCGGTTCCCTAGCAATATAAGCCAAATTGCACAAACCAAGACTTTTGTCAGTGAAT
Source organism: Pelobates cultripes (assembly GCA_933207985.1). Lineage (NCBI taxonomy): Eukaryota > Metazoa > Chordata > Amphibia > Anura > Pelobatidae > Pelobates > Pelobates cultripes. The sequence goes on along the minus strand of OW240922.1, from coordinate 40,332,749 downwards.
TCTGCATGGCCCATAATCTTGGGGCAAGTGGCTGGCTAGCAGGCTCCTCCAGGACCCCGTACCGAGGTTCGGTTCGTCACAAGGCATACGTGTGAGCCGTTGTGGGGATTCCCTGCTTTGGTGCGCATGTCTATGCTCAGGGAAACTTCCCTTACACAGCCTCCATACACACTTTCTGTAAAGAAAGATCTAATTTTTAAACTTCCATTATTGGACAGTCTGTTTAATTTAGAGTTTCTTCTTTCCTACTCAATTAATTGCCTACTAGAGCCCGCAAGAACCCCATGATTGTGACTAAAGGTCACTTATAGTTTCAGCATTCTGAGTGTAAAAAAAGCCACTGCAGCCCCTGCGGATGCATGCAAGGACATAACTATTACCAGAGACATCTCTGTCAAGACAGCTTTTATGGCCAGATCCAGGTCTACTTCCACCAAGATGTTTGAGAATTGTCCTATTAGGGTATTTGATGATCTACCCTTTTCAGTCTTGATGGACAGTAGTTGGTTTCTGCCTGTTACGAGGTTCCCGCGGACACATGGAATAAGATACTGGTGGGGAGCATCAGGAACATCGTTTTGACCCTGTCGGTGTAACAATACCTTACCTTTATCCACCGGACCCGCGCAGCGCGGCATTCTCCCTTGCTGCTTCCGGGAGGCGGCACAGTCTGTCTGCCGCTGGCCGCTGGCAGCATGCCTCTTCTTATCACGTGGCACATGCGCGCCGACGTCATCAGAATATTGCCGTGGAAATTCAAACGTGGCCACGATCCCGAACCTTTTGGGGGCGTGGCTTTAAAGTAAAATACACCTCACTATAAAAGGGCGCCCCTGTCATTTCTTCAGTGCCCTAGTGTGGTTCTTGTGCGTTCTCTCTAGTGCTCTTGCGATTTTTGTCTGTTTTCTGGTATTTTGACTCTTGGCTTTCCTTACTGACTCCTCTCCTCTCTGGTTTCCCGATTATTGACTTGGTTAGTTCTCATGTATTCCGATTTCTGTACTCCCTCGACCTCTGGCTATTCCTTTGACTATTCTTTGACGTTGAACCCGGCCACCCTAAAGTCTGGTATACGTCTCTTTCTGGGTTACTCTCTGCGTGAAGGGGTCACTGTCGTGACAGTCGGCCTTCAATTAGATCAGATCTGACGGATTTCATACAGAAACCACAGCTACCACCTTTACCTCCTTCGACACAAGTTGAAACAACAACAGGCCTAGCAGACAATAGCCCTAGCTCGGAGCCAGAGTTGAAATCGGACAGAGGAGGCTACATGATCCCTACAGAGACAGAATCCTACATAGTACACCTGCCAGGCGATGCAGAGCAGATTTTGCGACTCCCTTTTGGGGCTACCCGTGATTAGGGCCTGTGGGTTCAAAGCATCCCTCTAACATCTACTCATTCCTCTAGGCTATTTTCAATACCATTATTTTGTTTCCCTTCCAGTTTTAATAATATTAGAGACATACCAGATAGGTTCCCAGGTTAAAATGTTCTTCTCCAGAGTCCTTTATCGACTTGTTTTATCAGTCCAACTTTGTACATTTAGCTTATGGCATTCATTCTGTTTATTATTATTTCTTTTTTTAAATACAATGTGGATTTCTATGGCCTTGGACAGCTTTTATTGTGTCACTCCCCAGCAAAAATAAAGATTTAGAAAAAAACAAAACAAAATGGTTCATTAAGCTAAAGTTGATCTAGTGCTTAGAGTGTCCCTTTAATGATCAGGCAATAGCTGATCACTTATTTCTGGTTCCTTGTTATGTTTTGATGTTTTTAGGTCAACATCATGTGCTATATCATGAAGTATTGCATACATACGTATTAAGAGCATTGTGGTGCCTGGGTCTAAAGACAAACTGCTTACTTATGGGTTATATTTCTTAAAATATTGCTGAACTTGCTGTCTATGGCGCCAAATTCGTAAACTTTTTCTCACTTTTGTTTTGTGCTTGTTAACCTTTTGCTAACATCAGCGCTGTGGAATATGTTGGCGCTTTAATAATGCCAATTATAAAATAAAGATAAATTATTTTGAAACAGAGTGACTGACTAAGGTAAACACGAGAAATCGGTTGTAGAAGAACACGTATTAAGGCATCTGAACGTCAGACATTAAATAATTTATAATAAACACAATCTTCAAAAGGTGAAGAAGATATTGTACCATAACTTTCTTATATTTTGTTTTTAGCAATAGTCATCACAATCCCCTCTCCTTAAATGACTGCTGTCAAATATTCACTTATCTTTTTAAAAATGTATTACATTTAACCCATTAAGGACGGGGGAAATTGTACACATCCTGATCAAATCAAAATGTAAACAAAACCTTTAATTTGCACTATATGTCTGTTATACCGTAATTCACCTTTCATATTAAGTTTTTTTGTAACAAGAATAATAGAAGAAACAAATGCTGAATAACAAGCTAAACATACATGTCTAGTCCTAGCTGTTATTATAAGCTTGCAGTCTAATATGATTGCCAGACATAGGGAGAACGAATAATGAAAAGTTGTTAAACTATAGTGTGCACGGGTGTGCTCACTGGCTCGAATGGGACCCAGTATCATCTCAGCGAGCATATGCCATGGGCTCAAAATAGGCGATCAATGGAGTGCCAACAAGCTTAAGGGGGGAACCACTGCTAACAGGGATGTTTAATTGCGTACTCTTGTGTTCCCTCTGTAGCAATATACATTTTAAGTAGTACTACATTTATGCGGTGGCAAAGTAATAAAGACAGTATTAAAAGCACAAATTAAATTAAAATAATAACTGAACCATGGTTTCCCTTCGGGACTCGTAGGGGAGAGTAGTTAAAATAGAGATTAACTGAACTTCTGAAACATATGCTCATTTGGGCAGTCTTTGGGCAATAAAAAATGGGCTTGTGACTTAGCCTACACCCTGTACTTGATGGGAGCCCAGTCTTTGGGCAATAAAAAGTGGGCATGGGACTTAGCCTACACCCTGTATTTGATGGGAGCTCCCCCAGTAATCAGGATTCAAGTCCCACAGATCTGCACCCAGCCAGCCCCAAAATCCCACACAACCCAGAGCACTGTGCTCACAAGTCCCAGAGTCCAAGACAAGGACTTGATTTTGTGGCCCTCCATAACGATGTTTCTGCACAGGCTTGTAGCAGGACCAAGTCTTCGGCGCCGATCAGCTCCCCTGGGGGCTCTCTTTTGCCTCCTCACCCTGGAATCAGCATGCGGGCGTCGCCCAGGGGCGGTAGGTTGCTGTGTGGTTTGATGCAGTGGGAGCGCTGGCGGGGCTTCGGTGTGTGCATGTAGGTGTTGGGTAACTGCTGACCAGAAATCTGCAAATAGATTATCCAGTTTCTCCATGAGAGTAGGTTGCGTGTCTCGAGATGTTGGCTTGCCCATGGCATCTGTCATCTTGCCACTAGTAGGCTGGTTGTCGCTGAAGATAAGTTGCTGATGCTTCGCCAGTGCCGGGATATCCCCCACCGGCAAGGGGGGGAGTGTGAAAGAAGGACCTCTGAAGTGGTGTGCAGCAAGGAACATAGGGATCAGCCGCCTCCTTGGTGGTTTTTGTGAGTAAACCTGAGGTAGGCCGTGGGTCCATCTCCTGCGTGAGCCATCGATCTCGGACTGAGAGATAACAGATTGAATTGCAGCAATTTTTATCCATTCTGCTGGCTTATTTACGCAATGCAGTCAGTATTTTTGGCTATATTAAAGCTTTTCTGTGCGGACCTTACAAGATGTGCGACCGGCCAGCGCGGCTGTCAGGCTCTGCCCCCCGTTTGGCATTTTAACTGTGAATGTCACAATACTGCTAGCTTTTACTGCAATACAATACACATATTTGTGTTCAGCTATGTTTCACAAGTACAACAGTACCCCCTATGTACAGGGTTTATGGTGTTCTGGAAACGTATATGGTCAAATATAGGGCTTTCCCCTTTTCAGTTATTACACATTAAAATTTGCTAGATTGGCTATGTTGCCTTTGAGACCGCATGGCTACTCAGGAATGAAAATTACATACATCATGGCACACCATTTGAAAAGTAGAGACCCCCGCCGGACTACGTTGGCGCTATATAAGTTCCAATAATATTAATAATATACAAGGCATGTTGACAATTTAGAAATTTCATGGTAAGCCTGAATTAGTGCCTACTGCAATATCTTCCAAACTATGTAGAGATTTAAGTCCTGTATTTGGTTTTTGAGTCATATGTTGCCAAGCAGACTGTGTCTGAATAACTTTTTGAGATGGATTTGTGTAGGGGTGTTTGGAGTTGGCATTGACACATGGCTTATTTGAAAGTTAAACAAATCAGCTGTTGAGTGAAGTTATCATAACAATCTTTTCCTATTGCCCTCAGGGTCCTCACATCAAACAAGACCCAATTATTAAAATATGCCCTTTGTTCATCTCTTTAACTGTTTGACCTAAGTAATCTATTTTTCGGTTTTGCTAATGCTGATAAATAACTCTTTGTGACTCCATGTTTGCTAACAGAGAAGATTACCTCATTTTAGTGCAGATCCCGAAGCCCAAAAATAATGGACAATGGATTATAATAAAACATTGGAAATACAATGATTGATTATCAAAATGATATTATTGCAAAGGCAATTCCTGGCCCTTCAATAGTGTGGTATACTTTATTAGTCCCAAGAAGACTGTGCATCCCAGAATCCACTGCACATGGATTGTGGGGGAAAAGATGAATACAAGGCTCTCTCAATGTTTTTCCTCCTCTTTGTGGATTTACATTTTTATTTGCAACTCTCACTTGCACTAATTGAGTGAGACATTAAAAGATAATACTGGGATTTTTAAAATTTATTGTACTAGATGACACCCTAAAGATTTAAATGACTTTTTTTTATTTTTATTTAATTCAGGGCTGATTTGTGATTCAGAGTTGGCCTCGAAAAAGTCTGGGGATAACTTTATAAATTCAAAATCCTCATAATTTTCAATTGGTGCATATGTATTGTTCAACAATGCTTTTAAAGTGTAAAGCTCAGTGAATTACTTTATCCTCCGATACAATTACAGTGTACAATACATTATCTTCCTGAATTGTACGTGACCTTGTTTCCTCTACAGTCTTGTTTTGGCTTTCACTGTAATATTATAAGCAATTGGTAAATACTCTACTGCAGATCATCTTCATATTATTATGATACAGATACTGCAAGCACTATAAGAACGTACACTCCTTGCATAGATTATGGCGCAGGGTACCCCTTACCCTGGCCCCTGCACAAAGTTGGTTATAACTGAAGCAACTTAAATAAAGTTGACAGCTATAACCCAGCTCATCAAACAATCCAGGTGATAGGGGCTACCAGCTGTTCTTATGTATTTGCCTCATCAACAGTTAATCCATCACCCACTAAATGGGTGAAGGGCATGAGGGGCTTTAACAGCCCCTTGTTTCAATATACCCCCATCCAATGAGTTATAGCATCAGATGACATATTTACAGCTCTCCAGCATCTTTAAAAGTAAGGGAGTTCACCTTATAGTTCTCCTTTATTAAATGACGTCCCCCGATCTCAAAGCCTAGGAGATATGAAAGAATGAAGCAGCAGACAGCTTTGCTGTTGGCCTTGTTCATTATTATCTATCTCATGCCAACAATGGGTCAGTTGGATGTTGGGGAACCAGGGACCCATATTCCAAAAGAATAGCTTCTGCATTCCAAAGTCCACAGAATTAAGTTAGGAAGTGGAAGACAGTTAAGTTGTTGACCATCTCCACTAGTAAACACTCATTTGCTAGTGTACACTGGTGGGTGAGGAGATTTTAAAACAGCAATTGGTTCATCTGAATATTATTTTTGAAACACAATTTGGACAAACCAAAGTGCTGCATGAATTAAGTCATGTTGGTCCAAGTCTAAACTATTTTAAGATTGTTAAAAAGGCTCTGGATTTACTTAAGTTTCTCATTCAATAGTTTATTTTTTATATTCTGTTTTTAAAATGTATTCTTTTCTGTATCATCATGTAGTATGTGAATTGATATGAACTGCAAAGATTGGAAACAAACAAAACATGTGATTGAACTCTGTGAATTTATCTCAATGTTTTGGAAAGCCGGCACCTAAGACAGTCACCACAGCTTCTGTCTAGTCCTCTGCTCTGGTCCCCAGAGTGTCCAAGCTATTTTATAGATAACCCTTTGCCCCTTATCACTCCATCACAGCATACCAGGAAATTCAGGCCATTAATTATCATATTACAGTGACAAAAGCATACATCAACAGTATCCTGACAGATCTCGACATACTGCCTCTCCCCCTTATCCTTCAGTTCATAGCTCATCTTAAATGTTTAATGTTTGTTTATGTTTGCATGAAAGGAATGCTCTTGGCTAACTGGTCAAAATAAATGGCATTCAGCCCCACACAAGTTAATTTCAGTTAATTCAAGAAAGCAGTTAACATATTTAGGTTTTCTATAAATATAAATGCCCTATAAGTATACTTATTTCTATTGAACAAAAGATTTGGACAGAAATACAAAAAGGAATGTGCATTTAACTCAACTCGACCTGGTGGATCTTAGTTGACCATCAATCCAGTAGATATTTATAGTACAATAATACACATTCTTTACATAAATGGTCACATTATTTAGACTATGTCCTGTCTTCTTTCATCTTAGTCTGTTTCCACTGATCTACTACCCAACTATTAATGTGGATTAAAGTTGTCCATTTAGAGGTCCCGTGGGTTGCAATGCTTTTTGTGTATGGTCTTCAGCCAGCTCAATAATTTGAAGGTCTTCACAATATTACACCATTGTTTCAATGAGGGTTGTCCTAACAGCACATAAGTCTTAAATAACCACAAACTACTTCATGATGAATAAATTTCTCGTCCCTGGGATATTGCCCAAATGTTTGGTAGACCTCAGCTGCAGTATTCAGCGTTCATAGCCAAAGTCAAATCCCTAAAGTTCCATTGGTTTAAAAGAGTTTAGATTCTGGAGTCCTACACAGAACTTCATCTTGTTTCCATTTAGTATTGTCATCTTCATCTTTAGATGTTATATCTTAAACCCATCCATTCACACATTTTTGCAGGTGTCCGTTGTAGCTGACGTGTTGATCCTGCCATAGAAAGTGTTTATGTTCCCCTTCTTCCCATAGGAATCGTATCTATCAATCCATTGTTAACCGTTCATGGAAATTCAGATCAGATCACTAAAACAGCTGGTTCAGTGACCCAGTTATTGTAAAGAATCCTAAGCCCTGCTTCTTTTATTATATACATATTTCTTTCACCATCTCCATGTACTGTAACACAGAAATGCTGGCCTGTGTGAGGTCATGGTATACGGGTGGATATAAATCTGTTCTATTTAGTTTACTCCAGTGCTGTCCGCAGTTCAAATTTGGCACAAAATGGAGACTAAAATATTGGTGTATTATCTAGTTTATTGAAACAAAATTATTATACGTTACAATCTATTAGATTTTATATAGATTCCAAGATCAGAGCTTTTTTGCTTAAATTCTTGCTTTGTAGCTTGTAGAAGCATGTGTTAAGTTTAACATGACTTATTCATTTAGCAGACAGAACTCTCACATGGATAGAGGGAAATACTGGCAGTATTATTATTCACTAAAATGTAAATTATTTGAACATCTAATAGGGTTATGTACTAAAGTGAGAATTGTCTGGAATTCAAAGTAAATTTCAAATTGAAGGCCAAAGTACTTGACTTGGAGAGTTTTTCCAGTTTGGCTACTTTAGCTTTGAATTTGAAATCCACTTTACAGTTTTCACTGTAGCCTGTAAGTGAAAACAAAGTGAATTTTAAATGTGAATTCCCAATATTTTCCACTTTAGCGAACAACTCTGTGTGTTTATTATTTTCATATTACTTAAGCCTAACACTTGCATTATGCCAAACAAGATCAGGGACACAAGTGGTAACCGAGTGGGAAAACAAAAAAATTCTGAAGAGCCGGATATCTTTTTTTCATATCAGTCCACGGAGATTTATAACCAGCAGTACGGTCTTGAAGAATAACATTGAATAATTATATAGAATGTGCTGCTTTCACACTGAACATGAAATCCCTTAAAATACCATTATCACATTCACTTGTAACAATACTTATAACAATTACTTGTAACAAACTCCATATAAAGAAATCTTCATATATTTGGAATTATTCCAGCATAGTTTGGGATTATCTAAACCAGTTGTCTCCAACCCAGTCCTTATGGACCACCAACAGTCCAGGTTTTGTTAGCATCTCCACTGGAATAAAACAGGGAAATACATAAATCCTGGACTGTTAGTGGGCCATGAGGAATGATCTAAACTAAAGTTTGGAGCCTTATTTATTATTTCTTTATAAAGTGCCAACAAGTTCTGTAGTGCAGTACACTAGGTCAACTAACAGACAAGTATTTGTAACAAGATGAGGGTGGGTGTTTAGGGCATTGCTTAAACCAGCTTACATTCTAGAGGGAGTGGGTAAAATGACACAAAAGGTAAGGGTAGGATGTATTTTATGTGCAGGAAAAAGTAGGCTTCTAGAATAGTTTACAATGAAGGGTTCGTTTTGAGATGACACCGATGCAGGAGAAGAAGCAGGAGGGAGAAGAGGGAGAGACTGCAAATTTTAGTGATGGGCAGAGCAAGAGAAGGAGACAAAGTCTGCGTGAGGTGTGAGGGAATAGGATCAAGGGAATAAGTGGTGGGGCTGGTGGAAGCAAAGCAAAAACCTGTTCTGGTGTAGTGGGTAAGAGTGAACATAGAACAGAGGAGGAAGGGGGGTTGGGGAAAGTATTGGTGTGGGTAAGAGAGAGAGAGAGATCTCTTCCCTCATCACAGAAATCTCAGTGAAGTGAGAAATGAGTAGTAGCAGTCTAGTTAGTAGGAGGAGGAGCAGCCACAGGGCGAAGTCGAGAGTTACAAGTGTGACAGAGGCGTTTCGGTTTTTGGTAGAATGTGGTTATGAGGGTATTGATATATACATACACACACACACACATATATAAAATATACATATAACATATACAAATAGCAGCGTTGCAATTTTTTTTATAAGTCACCAAAGTGACTTTTCAAAATTACAATTCTGCATTCTCTATACACATTGCGTTAGGTAGATTAGTAAATTTCCACATTATTGCTATTCATTTTTCTCTCCTGGATGTTAAATTCCTCTTTCAAATCTCCATAGGAAGAGAATAAGCCATGGAGAATGTAAAAAGGCACTAATTCATTATATAATACATGCTGCTAAATAGAACTTTTTAATAATTATTAGAGATATGCCAATTGGACTGCATTGTAACTTTTCAAATATTTTGTGATTGCTTTTCTACTTTTTTCAGTCACTAATCACTGCCTGTATCGGGCATGAAATTTTCTAACGCAGGTTCAGTCTGCAAAACTGCATAGCCGTTAATATAATACATTATTGCTTTAATATGGATAAAGGCACAATAGGTCTATAGCTAAGTACATTATGGTACTAAATACTATGGTATTAAGGTAGGAGTGAAATGTTACGATTGTTAATAAATAGCTCCAAAGCATGTTTTCATATGGAACAATAGTTTAAAGGGGAACTGTCACTTGACAGGTATTTTAAAGTTATTTTTACTTATCTAATATAGTTAAAAATATGTATTTGTAAAGTGAGAAAACTAAAATTAAATGTTCAAATCCTGCAACCGACGACTTCTTCTTAATTATCTATCAGTCATTATTAGTTTTGTTCTTTGCACTTGGCAGTCGGCATATGGAAAGGATTCAGAGAAGAGAAATCCTATTTCTTTTCTTTGTTTACAATGTTTACCCTGGTTTTGCCTTGTCTGAACAGGATTGGGATGTCATTAACTAAATCTTTGCTATACATCATAAAGAAGATGGAACATCCCATAAAAATGGTTAACACAAGATATAGATGATGATCAATGTTTTATTCAATGGTATAAATCTTCCAAAGACTTGAAATGTCCTTTTTAGGTGAAACAGGAGCATTTGTGAGTGGATCCTACATTTGTGAGTGGATCCTACAGTGCCATGCCTATGGTTATCCATCTTGAGATATGCAGAGATGTCCAGTATAACTTATTCATCTTCTTCTGAACCATTGTTGCTCAACGCTAGAAATCACTGAATGTGCCAACTGTAACTGTTACTTCAGAGATTCACAGTGTATCAGCAAGTTGACTCCATGAGAACACTACCATGTATCGATACAGCAAGACCTGACCCTATGCCATATGGCACAGAATGTGGATACAAAACGATAGCGGTATAGCTGGGTCCAGTGCCCAAAGTATGAAAATGTAAACATTTGAGGAATTTCCCATCAGTACATATGAATGTGTGAATGCATTCCTAAAATATGTATTTTGGGAATAGACTTTAAAAGTGAATCATTCAACCCATTATTTAAGCTGGTGATAAGCAAATCATTTACTAGTATTTACACATATTAGTCATGTTTTAGTGAAATTTCCTGATACTAATCCACTTGTTCTACAGTTTATAAAGGAAATGTTCCAGGATGAGAACTTGCTGGATGAGAACTTACTGTTCTGAGTGTTTTTGTCCACAGGTTTCTCAGCCAATCAGAGGGTTATCAGAAAAGGCCTGGGGTCATAGGTAATGTGCTGGCAACTGGCCTGGGCTCCATCGGTATAATGGGGGCAGTATCTGAAGTAGTCTCATCAAGCTCACTGTCTTGATCATCCAGGATACCACCCTCTACTGGGATAATATTGATGACCTTCTCTTCAAAGTGCACCTGCTTTTTTTTGGAAGTTGTATCTGTAGAGTTATCCTGCTGGCTCTGGTTAGAGCCTGTGGCCCTGGGAGGCTGGCGATCCCTTTTTACTTTTAAGATGCTCCTCATCTGTGTTAACAGTGACTCTCTTTTTTCTCTTAGAGAACTGTTGAACATGTAAGTCTGTTCTGTGTCCCCGGCTCTTGTCATGGCAATGGCTGTGGTGGAAGGATCTGTATAGTACTCTGCTTGGCTCACACATTCTTTCCCAGGCTTGGGCTTTTTCCTTTTACTCAGGAGAAGATAGGCTCCACCAGTTACAATTAGCATGGTACCTGTGGAAATATAAAGTCAACAATCAAACAGAATTAGGTTATTCCTTGTAAAAAATACAGAGTTATGAATATCTGGAGTTTGTTTTAGGTTGTGTTTATTTGTTGTTTTTTTTTTTTATTATTGTTGTTGTTGTTGTTGTTGCATATAGCATAGTGGTTGTAGGAATTTTCTAACTTCTGTCCTTGTTTTATTGGCCCACCCCCCCAAAAAATGATGCCAGAAAAGAAGTAAAGTTAAACATCTTTACAGAGGTTACTTAGGTTAGATTGACCTCTTCCTAATATTTGTAAGATTTCTTAGGATGTGCACCTGCTGTGAATGCGTGTTATGCCATCGCACCCACTGGACCACCAGGAAATAAAGCATTAGAGCCCCCCTCCCTGCACAAAAGAAAAGCAGAAGAGGACCTTAAAATTGATATTTAAATTTAAAAAAATAAAAATAAGCTGCACATGTACAGTTCTCAACCCATACTCTACCTGTCGCTCATTCACTCTACCTATCACATTCACATCCTCACTTTGTCTGTCACACTCACCCCTCTCCGCCTGTCACTCCCTTTCCCCACTTTGCCTGTCACTCTCTCTGTCACAGTCACCCTGCCACAGTTGTATTCGCTCATCCATGTTTATCATTTAAAAAGTTTAATATGTCAGCATAATTGAAAACTGGTGTGCTAATTGAAGAAGCAATACAACTTGCCTTCATTATACTAGTTGAGTATCTGAAGCATCAGCAATTGTGGGTTTGATTACAGGCTCATGATGGCCAGAAACAAAGAAATTTCTTCTGAAACTCATCAGTCTATTCCTATTCTGAGAAATGAAGGCTATTCTATATGAGAAATTACCAAGAAACTGAATACTCACACAACGCTGTGTACTACTCCCTTAACAGAACAGCACAAAATGGATGTAACTAGAATAGAAAGAAGAATTGGAGGACAATTACATTAGATTGTCTAGTTTGAGAAACAGACAACTCACGGGTCCTCATCTGGCAACTTTATTAAAAAGTACCTATGAAACACCAGTTATGGGCAGACTAATCTAAGTTTCAGGTGTCAGGATCACAAAGAAGAATATTCGTGATATAGAGACCAAATGAAAAGATGCTGGAGGAGTGCTTGATGCTATCTGTCAAGCATGGTGGGGGCAATGTGATGGTCTGGGGGTGATTTGGTGGTTGTAAAGTGGAAGATTTATACAAGGTAAAGGGGACCTTAAAGAAGGCAGGTTATCACTCCATTTTGCAATACCATGCCATAACCTGTGGACGGTGTCTGCTGGGAGCCAATTACCTGCTATAACAGGACAATGACCCAAAGCAAAGCTCCAACTATGCAAGAACTATTTATAGAAGACGCAGTCAGCAGACATTCTGTCAAATTGTCAAGTAGAACGCAATGGTCTTCAAGGCTCTTGAACAAAAAAAATTTGAAAGTTTGATGGACACAATTATTATTTCACTAAAAATTCATTATTTACAACGTGGTCAATGACTATTTTTCCTATTTAAACTAATATTTAAGTGACTCCTAACATTTGAGTGCCAGTATACGGATACATATGTACAAATGGAGTGCATATGGGATACGGATTCTCACAGTGAATCACTGGATATACTTAGTGCCACACTTCTCCGTACAGTGAATCCTGCTACATACTGAATGACACACTGTGTACCACTCAGCATATAAAGAGTAGAATCTTGATATTTATTCTGAAACTATACAGCTTGATTTCACATTATTGTGCTGTTTCTGCATGCATGTTACATGTTATTTAGGAACTCTTATATACAGTGGCGTTTATTTAATTAACCAAGACAACTAACAGAAATATCTGAATTCGAAACATTTAAAAATCAGAATCCAACGCAGATTTTTCCAGAGCTGCTTTTTCTGGGCAGATAAAGTCTTTATGTTGTTTTTTTTTAAGCATTCACATCTTAAAGGTTTCAAGGTCAAAAAGAATTTCAGAAATCAGGAACAGTGTTTTTAATATTTAATAATATAATAATTTAGGTCAACTGGATCACTGTAGAGCATAAACACACATCCCAGGACAGTTACAAAACATGTTTCACACAGATATACACGGTGCATTATTATTATTTTTTTAAGCAAACATAAATGTAGCAATACTTCATCAGAAAGTAGAGCAGAGGTGGCCAGAAGTTAGATCCTCAACTGCTCTAAAACCCCCACAATGATTAGCCAGCTGTAGATCTACTATTCGTCCATCCTTGCAGGCTTGTATTTATGTGTAGTGTCTTGTGTGAATATAGGTGTGCTTTGGTGTGGAGTATGTATGTGTGATTGTTTGTGTATTTATGTATAATGCGAATGTTTGCATGCAGGGGTGTATCCGTATGTCGTAGTAGTGTTTGAATGCAGGGGTATGCTTGTTGGTAGTGTTAGTGTTTGAATGCAGGGGTGTGTTTGTGTGTAGTGTTGGTGTGTGAATGCAGTGTTGTTTTTGGGTGTAGTTTTGGCACTTGAATACACTGGTGGGCGTGTGTGCTTTGATGGTGTTTTGTGTTTGCATACAGGACTGTAATTCACGTATATACATACATTGTCACACGCATATAAAGATTGCCACACACAGAAACACACAAATATTGCCAAATGCAGATACATGCTATCAGTACTGGGGTAGGAACTAATTAACACAGATCCAGAACATAAATACATACTATCTGTGTAATTGTACTTAGAATGGCCAGGTTAATGGAGAACAGAGTTTGAGTAATAGCTAAGGTCAAGAATAGAAGAAAACAGGATAAACGGATGTAAGCCAAGGTCAAAGGAGTACTAAGAAACCTGATAGTACAATAACACACTATTGTGCTAACTAGAACCGCAACAGGGTTGCAGCCCTTTCTCCCTATATTTTGCTGTGGGAACTGCTGCCTGTACCGGTGTGGCCAGAAAGGGCCCATGGCACCTGCAAATATATCTGGAATTGGAAGGACCCATGAGTGCGGTTGCACTGGCCACACAGCCAACAGTTACATGCCTGGTGCTATATTTGGCAAAAGAGCTCAGCTTTGTTTTGGAACTTTTCTTGTGTGCTCAGGAATGTCCAATGTTTTGTCAAAAATTAGAAATAAACCATACAGAGCTAACATAAAGGACACCTATGGATACCCCGACTACTTCACATGAATAAAGTGGTCTGGGTGCAGTGGCCTTTTGTTTTAGCCTTGCATTGTAAAACATTGCCATTATGTAAATACAGCAATGTTTACATTGCATCACTAAAAACACCTCTAGTTGCTATCTTCGTGACAGCCACTAGAGGGAGCTTCTGCTGGTCTGACTGAATTTTATTCAGTTACGTAATGTTCTCTTCATCGTGTATTGCATGAGAGCATCGGATGTCATCAAATGCTTGTCTTAGGGAAGCATTGGATACAATGCTTGACGAACATGCTCTTCTATGAGAAGCATTGTATTGGATGAGAAGATGAAGATGAGACAGTGTGAATGTTGTTCTCACTGGAGATGGACCAGGTGGCTGCATGAAGTTTCAGCCCTGAAAAAAATGTGAATAAAACCCTTTTTCTCCCTTCTTTTAAAATTTCCACTCAGGATTGTCAGCCAACGATATCCATAATTCCGTAATTTGTTTTCCTAGTTTTCTTTAAAGACTATGTAATATTAATTTTGATTTCAAAACTTGCATAGAACCCTTCAAAACTGTGCCTATTAACTCCGCATGTAATTAACTTTTCACTATAGCTTCTTGTAAACTCAACATTGTCGAGATTCTCAATAGCACATGCAATCTTACTGTGTTAAAAAATGTGTCAGGCTAATGTTGATGAAATCCAGTATGAAGAACAATATTTTCTGTCCATAAATTGTTTAGTTTATAGTAGCTAAGGATCTAAGAATATGATGAACATAGTCTTTGAAGACTAGGACGGGAAGACTAGGTCAGAATCTGGAATATAGTTTTCATGACATCCAAGCAAAAGAACATCAAAAACCCGTAAAAACCTTCAAGTCAGGCAGTTGGTTATTTATCTATAAAGCAGTAGATCCAAACTTTTCATATTCTTTGTTCTTGAACCAAAATAAACATCTGGGAAAAGACAAAATTTTGGAGACAAACCCAGAACATGTATTTCTTAAAGGGATACTCTAAGCTACGTAGTAACAAACTATAGCTCAGTTGGGTACAAAAAAAAATCCATCATTACAAGTTTCACAAAGTGACTGTTATCAAGTGACCGGAATCATAGGCAATATGTAGTTTATATTTCTCACTGATGGTTAATTATCTTTTCAGTCTTGATTTCTATTATATAAAACAAGGATGAAAAATTATTTTAGTGCCCCTTTAAATATGCTCATAACTAATTAGAATAATATGCATATATCCAACATTGTTGGTGAGATAGCTTAGCGGGCTAATGCATCATCAGTACAATATGTTCAACCCTTGGGTCGCATCATACGGTGCCCCCAGGCTGTATACCTGGATGAGGGGGTGCTGTATGAAGATTTGTATAATAATAATAATAAAAATGATATGGCGGGGGGGAGCAGGAGGGCTTTATAACTGGATGGGGGGTGCTGTATGATGATTTATATAATACTAATAATAAAATGATATGGATGGGGGTGTTGTATACCTAATTGCCCCGCAGCCATATCATTTTATTATTATACAAATCTTCATACTGCACCACCATCCAGGTATAAAGCCCCCCCACCCCCCAGCCATATCATTTTATTATTATTATTATACAAATCTTCATACTGCACCACCATCCAGGTATAAAGCCCCCCCACCCCCCAGCCATATCATTTTATTATTATTATTATACAAATCTTCATACTGCACCACCATCCAGGTATACAACCCCCTCCCCCCCAGCCATATCATTCTATTATTATTATTATACAAATCTTCATACAGCACCCCCTCATCCAGGTATATAGTCTGGGGGCACTGTATGAGGATTTTTAGAACAAATAATACATTTATATGGCTGGGGGACCCTGTATTCCTGGATGGGGGGCTCTATGATGATTTATATAATAATATTATATTAATATTATACTAATCTTCATACAGCACCCCCATACAGGTATATCCCCCCCCCCCCCATATAATTTTATTATTATACAAATTTTCATACAGCACCCCTTCATCCAGGTATACAGCCTGGAGGCACTGTATGATTATTTGTATAACAATAATATAACACATTTATATGGCTGGATGGGGACACTGTATAAGTGGCTGCACATTTTGACCGTGAGCTGTGGCTTGTGGGGACAGCTGAAGTGACAGAGAGACCTCCACAATTACCCACCTTCCAAAGGAAAACTTTGTCACAACTTGTGACTGACATGCACTGACTAGGAGGAGACGGTCAGTGTGGTCTTTCCTCTGTCGCGGTGTGACTCTGGCTTCGCGTGGGACTTCATGGTCACGCTACAGGCAATGTCGATCGTCGTATAGTGTAATAAAAAATGAACACACGCAATGCTTTCAGAGATTGTTGCGGGCTTAAGGGGCAGCTGCTGTGGGCCCACCAGCTGCACTTTTGCACCGCTGCTGCTTTAAAGAATGCCTTTTTTGAACATTGTTGTTTAAGGGGGCCCACTTGCCATCGGGCAAGCTGACACCCTGGCCAGTCTGCCACTGGCTGCTAGCAGTGTAACTCTACTTCCTCCAATGGCATTCGGGCATCATTAGCCAGCCTGGAACAAGTTCTGTTAATTTTATGCATACTGAACATCAGATGTGTTACTCCTTGTGGGAATTAAAGGGCTAACTACTAAGTGGCATGAATCAGATCGGAATTTCATTCATTCAAATGAAATTTCGAACTAAACAAATTGCACGAATTTCATCCTAACATGAATGGACAAACTGTACACATTCTGATTAGACGACATTCGTAGTCCCTAGTTTGTCTTATGTTTTAAAGAAAACTAGATTAGCTAGGAAGAAAAGAAGAACAGATTCTGAGAGTGGAAGGAAGAATCAATAGGAGAACAGTAAGTTAGGCGTATTTGTTCGGCATGTAAGTTCGGCTCCTCTCCTTTACTCCATGCTGCCTCCGCTGTCACACTCCATGCTGCCTTCACTCACTCATTACTGCCTCCTCCCTCATTTGTGGCGCTATGTTTGAAGCTTGGAGGCAATGATTAGCTGTCACTTCCACCCAACTGGACGAGATTACAGGGGCCGGTCGTGCTCTTAAAGGGCCACTGTTTAGCAAATATACCCGATGAGCCCCCAATGCCCTTGGGCACTGGTGTAGCTGCAGTTCCATCAGTGGTTCCCTGTAAGGATCAGCAATGTGTCTGCCTGTCTCCATTTTCTTTTTTTGTAGCATCTTTTTTATTGAACATTTTTCATGTAAATTCCAAAATACAGGCAAAGGGGAACATAACTAAATGACTGTAAAGAAAACATTGTTGTATTTTCGAGTTAGTTAAGTAAGTTTTTACTAAATATATAAATATTTCCACTCTGCCACAGGTGATTTCAGAGACTGTATCCTGTACTGTAGTGGTATTGAATTTACCTGGAATAGTGACATGCCAGACCAAGACAGGATGCAAAAAGCAGGCGACCGATAGGAGCCCATATCCAACAAATTTCTGAAATCCTCCAATCCGTGCAGTTTTACTTAAGCACACAAAAAAACGGGGTTCCGTCTCAAACCTACAAAAGAGCAGAATACAGGATTTCATATAATTCCATTGGGAAGCAGCTTTTGTATTTATATGATATATATATGTCATGCAATATATGTCATGCAAAATAGGCTAAAGCACATAAAGTGGCAAAACTAAGCTCTCTGATATTATTTCCCATTGCAGAGAAATCATAACAATGCAAACAAAAAATGATCTTCAGTGAGTGACAATACAAGAACTAATAAATGAATTATCCAAAATACAAAAAATGATATCAACAGGTATCAATTTTTATATTTTGGATATTTCATTTTTTGGTCTGAGGGGGTGGCCAAGATACCGGCACCTATAATCTGATTGAGTGCTAACATACTTTGTCATTTTTCATAATAAATGAATTAGTTACACAGTAATATAAGTAATATTACAATATATTACAAAATGTATATTACTATAGTGCTATTGCAAAATACATATTACAGTTTAATACAGTTACATAGTAATATAGGCTGAAAAAAACCCCCAAGCCCATCAAATTCAGCCTTTCCTGCTGTTGATCTACGGATGAAAAACCCCAAATTAAAGGGATTTGCAATTCTGCGACAAAATTGAGAAAATTTCCTGCTTGACTCCCAAATAGCACTCATTTTCTTGGGTTTCAACAAGCCGTTACCTCGCATATTTCATTTGATATCCCTAAATATTCTGTTTTTCCAAAAGAGTGCTCAGTTCATGTTTAAAAATATGCAGAATCTGATAACACGACTTATTTAGGCAGATAATTCCACGTCTTTATTGTTCTTACTGTAAATAACCAATTTTGTTTGCCTATGTCTAAACCTCTTGTCCTTTGTTAATAAACAGGTTACAATGGGCCCTGTACATATTTTTATATTATCTTATACTTCATCCAACATAAGTTCATCTTTTTTTCGCAACTAAAATTATCCATTAATTATACCATGAATATTCCTTTTTAATTTTGTAGCACAACCTCTGCACAATTTTCTTGTTCCAAATAATATCTGTACAAAGGGTGTCCAAAATTGCACTTCACAGTCAAGTTGAATAAAAAAACAGTGAGCTACTTCTGATAAGGTGAAAGGTCAGTGAAAATACCTGAAGCAAAGTTTGAGAACGAGGTGCAAAAAGAATGCTCCTTCACAGGCAGACACAACTGTTGCTGAAAATCTGTACGAGAGTGACACAAAATGCATTATTTTATATTATCGTCATTTATTTACAAAGAAAATAATCTGACAGCAAGATAACAGCAACATAATCACCACAGTCTGTTTATATATTCAGCAAGAAACTACAGACAGTGCAGATGCTATATGCTCTGAAACGAGACATTGGTGTGGGGAGGGGAGCTGTGCTGCTAGGGAAATCACAGACTTTTTAGATTCCGTTACTTATCTTGATGGTGTGCACGGTTACAGTGACAATTTATTTGGGCACATGAATTGGGCAATAGAAAGCGCCATATTGATTAAATTACTAAAATGTATAAGGAAGGTAACAAGGAAGGTAACCAAAAAGTGTTAGAGCAGTGTTCCCCAACCCAGTCCTTGTGGACCACCAACAGTCCAGGATTTATATATTTTCCTGTTTTATTCCAATGGAGATACTGATAAAACCTGAACTGATGGTTGTTCATGAGGACTGGGTTGGGGAACACTATGTAAGAGGATCACAAAATAGATAAGGAGGCTATCAGAGATAAAAGAGCTAAGGGATTACAAGAGTGTCAATAGATCACAATAGTGGAGAAGTGGGACTACGAGAGAGACATTGGAAGACTCAAGAGGGTCACATGTGATCACAAGAGGAACACACAAGATGAAGGCAATGAACCTCATCTCCTATTTCTACCATTTCCCCAAATTATCTTTCCCTCTTTTAGCATGTTCATCTTTGGAACACCAAATCCCTCTGTTCTGAGTTATTTACTAATTGTTCAGATGTTCCGGCAAACCTGAAAATAATCAGTGCAATGCAAATTGCTAAAGCATGTTAACATGTATAAGCAGGAGAGGGCCTTAGGCCTGGGGTCAAAACCAGTCAAGTGGCCCATTGCACCACTAAATCAGTTCACCATCCATGCCCACCTTTTCCTGGTTTTATAACGATTGTTGTCAGAGCGCAGGCTGAGAATCTCTGAGCCTGTGCGCCGACTCACTAACTGAGCGCCGGAACCACGAGGGAGAGGATATAATCTGAATGCACCTACTGCTGGTGCGCACCAGTGGACCACCAGCGAATCGTTTAAATTAAATATGCTGGTGTCCCCTACTTGTGAGCGGTGTTGGCCGCCGGGCGCCTCTGTTATCATGGCACCCTGCGTGACCGCACAGCGTGCACACCCCAACGGCTGGCCCTGCTGATGTTACTACTTAGAAATCCCTCAATATTAATACAGACATCAGAGTAAACACCAATAAAATGTGGAAACAGAGCTGATCCCACCCAAATTTATAAAGATTTGCTTACTGGATTTGTTGTAAGATTAAATCATGCCTCCTCCTCTCTCTCTCCCATGCGCTGCTCTGTAGGCTGGGAGGAAGTGAAGAGTAATCACATTCTCCCAGCACAGCGGGCCCTGTGGCTGCATGGGAAACAACTGAATTTGCCGCCCCCCATGTGATATCACAATGCCCCACCTATATGATCTGCCATATGAACTAACGCCAGTGCTGCACACAGTGTGTGTTTACATCAAAAAGTCTGCAGGGACCGGCTATAGACACTAGAACCACTTCATTAAGCTGAAGTGGTTCTGGGGACTATAGTGTCCCTTTAATGTAGGTAAATTATAGATAAGTGTCACTAATAATATACTAGATTGCCTACTTACAACCAGGTGAGGATGATGGAGGCTGTTTGCAACTGTGGTCACAAAATTCAATGTTCTGGGAGAATTGGAAGCAGCTCCATTTTTGGGGCCCCTTACACAGCTTAAGGTCTGGGCCCCAGGGCCTGACGGTGAGTATGCCCACAAGGCCCACTCATAAGTCCACTTATATGTTCCACCCACCTATGAGTTCGCTAACAGGGAGTGGAGTGTGTAGGGGGTGTGTTATGTGTTATTGTAGAGGATCTAATATGTGTGCTTATGGTATGTAGTGTATAGGGATACCAGTTTGTGTAGGTGATGCAGTGTGTTTGTGTGTAGTGGAAGCAGTGTGTATTTGTGTATAAGGGATGTATTGTGTGTTTCTGGTTGTGTGTAAGGGATGCATTGCGTGAATCTGTGTTTGTATGCATAAGGGATGCAAGGTGTGTGTCTGTATGTGTGTGCATTGAGTGTGTGTAAGAGATGCATTGTGTTTCTGTGTGTATGTAAGAAAGGCAATGTGTGTGTTTGCATGTGTGTGTAAGGGTTTGCATTGTGTGTTTCTGTGTATGTGTGCAAAGGATTCATTGTCTTTGTGTGTAAGGGTTGCATTGTGTGTAATGGATGCATTGTGTGTTTTCTGTGGGTAAGGGAAGCATGTTGTGTTTCTGTGTATGTATAGGGATGCATTGTGTGTGTGTGTGTGTGCGCGCATAGTGTGAAAGAGCTCCCTGTCCTGTAGAGCTGTCCCTTCTGTCCATTAGAGCTCTCCCCTGCCCCTTAGTGGTCTTTCCTCTCCCCCACCCTCCCCTAGCGGTCTCTTCTCACACTCACCCACCCTCCCTGTGCTCTTCTCATCCCCCCTCCCCCCTCCATGTGTTCTTCTCACCTCCCCCCTCCCTGTGTTCTCCTCACCTCCCCCTTCCCTGTGTTC
>OW240922.1:40272788-40311103 GCA_933207985.1 Pelobates cultripes | reverse complement strand
GTCCGGCCGGGTACAGGAAACAGAAACTCCTGTTCCGCTACAGGGAAGGGGAGAAGCAGCGCTGCAGCCGCCTGAGGCTCATAACAGAGCGCTCAGGCGGCTGCAGCATTAGGACTGGCCCTGCAGCGGCCGGTCTTAAAAGGATTTAGGGCGGCCTGGGGGGCAATTGCCTCCATGCCCCCCGGCCCAGCCCGCCCCTGCGTATAAGCATGCTACAGAACACGCAAGAGCTTCTAGAGTGCTTTGTGCAAATCCAACTTATTTTAATGGGCACGGGCTTAAGCCCCAAAATAATTTAGTGACCCTCTTCCTAAAATTCCACCACTGGCCTCTATGACCTTTTCGGATTGCATATGAAAGGTATATTTACTTACCCTTTTTCCCGTGCCAGTCTTGCTGCGGCTGGCCTCTCATCTATGACTGAGATAATCAATTTTGATGATCTCATTCAAAACATTGGGATGCTATGGAGCATGCACGGCAAAACACCACTGCGCCAATCAGCATCTCCTTAATGAGATTAACTGACAATGCATACAATAGACACACTGCATCCACTACACACAGACACTTTATCCACTTCACAAATACACACTCTGCATCCACTACACACACGGCAAAATGTCGTGGGCCATCCCTGGGTAAAATACAAATTTTTTTACTGTGCACACACATTTTGGACTGACAAACCAATTATTTCAAACCAAACTTTATCAGCTTCCTGTCTTCTTCCCTAACCAGTTATTCAAGCATGAACATTTCCACCACTATTTTGATCATTCATAGTTTCCAGATATATTTGCACTTATGTGCATTTTAAAGTTTACACTGGGTGGGAGTACCAAGCTCCTGGACTACAAACATGCTGCTGGATGTTGTAGTTTAACAGATCAGTAGGACATTAGATATTAATGCATTGAACACTTGTTTTCGAGCTTTTAGGTCAGTGCTATACTTACAGAAGGTAGTAGGCTAGACTGGGAAATTGCCCTTGCTGCAGCGTTTCAATTCCAACACCAATAAGCACTGTAAGGTGGAAGAAAATGGAACAATGTGAAATGTACCAATGCTCATTTAATTATCAATGATGATCACATGAAAGTGATGACTTTCTCTGTATTTTTATTTTGCTCATTTATTTCAGTTACACTAATGAAGATATAAGATATTGCTTGTGGTTGGCAAATGTCTTTTTCAGTTAGGTTTACAATTCATCGATGCATTGTGCCGGCAGTCGCATGGCTTCATAGATACGCTTGTGTGAAGATACTGTCGACCTCTTCCAAGATGTCTGCCACATGGAATACATCAAATATAACACTTGCACATTTTGTGCTTTAACAAAGGAGCATGTGCAATCCCACAATTCCCAGCGTGCACAAGCCAGCATCCATTGCACAAAACAAATTGAGTGATGTGATGTGTGCACTGATAACAGGAGATGCTCTGGTACAGACTGAATAATCACTATACTGACATTGATTAATCGGTTGCAAGTGTTTCAATAAGATCCATTTAATTTCTTATAAAACACAGTGTTCTGTTGGACAGGCAGTGAGAGGGAGTTTGAGAAACAAAAAAACACAAGTTTGTGTTAAACAGACGCTGAGTTTAATGATGAGGGTGTTGATTCTGATCCTGGATCCTCTAACTTTTTTTCTTTCTTTTTTTTGCCATGCTTGATCCAGCTTAGAACCAGATTTTATTGTTTGTCCATCTAATCCTTCAAGTAGTGTGAAACTCTGTCAGGGTTATTCACTAAACACTGATTATTGTCCAAATGGACAAAATCTGGTGAAGATGAAATAAATTCGACTGCATTAGCAATAAGTAGATTTACTAAAACCGATTCTTGTCCGATCTGATTTGGAGCTATCGAGTGGATGCATTCAGTGTCCAGATTAAAATTGGTACTTTCACATCCGAATCTTTAGGGAGGTTAACAAAGCACCAATTTTAACAAAATTCGGAACCACCTGCATCAGGTAGGATGCACATTCGCAAATTATTATTGATTTATTTTTTGCAAGTGAATTGGTCGTTTGAAGTTCACTGTCCACCCACCTGCCTTCATTCATTGCTTGTGTGTGGGCCATTTAATAAAATAAGTGGGAGGATCCTTATGTAATGTAAGGGGGTGGGGAGCAAGTGGCAAGCTTTCCTCAAAAATCAGTGGTGGATGGAGTCTTGGGGGCAGGATATACTATTGGCCTTTTTGTGGCTGAAAAAAAGAAAAAAGACAAAAAGAAGACTTTTGATGGCTAAGTATATTTTTTTTATTTTAAAGGTATTAGCTTTACTGCCTTAACTATTATTAAGGTGAGGGGAGTAGGTAGGGTCACTTTAATGGGGGTGTGACTGGGAGATTGGAGACCCATAGTCACCATAGATAAGTTAACATGTGATTATTTGGGCAGGTTGACAATAGCATGTCTACCCCCTATTGTTTAGTTAGAGATTTGGTCTACCTACTTGAATATTATAATTAGGGCCCTCACCCACCGCCAATGGATGAGCACCAGTGAGGGGGACACTACGATTCACCACTCCTTATATTATAATAGCTCAGCTGACTAATCCCCTCCATGCTGGTTATGGATCGGGGAGGGGATGACAGAAGATGTCCTCCCTGTTTATTTTAGTACATACCCTCCCCTTGCTGGCCACGGGGCCATTGCAGGGGGTGGACAGTGAGCAGGCCAAGAGATCTATTCCCCCTCCTCCCCCCAAGCTTTGAACAGGCCCCATGGTGCCATTCTAGCAGTTATTTTTTAGTTTAGTAAATAGGCCAATTCAGCAGGTGGGTACAGGGAGGTGATTTTGAAGCATCTGGTTCTATGTAACACTCAGTAATTAAAACCATTGTAACTCACAAATTCATTCTGAACTTTTCATCTTAGTTTCCTCCCTGGTTCCCTTGCTTCCATAGCCCAGCTCTCTCCCCCTGTTCTAACATTTTGAAGCCCTTATTATTATTATTTTTATTATTGGAATTTATATAGCGCCAACTAATTCCGCAGTGCTTTATAATATTATGAAAGGGGGGTAAATTCACAATAAATAAATAATGATTATAATATTTGGATCTCTTAAAGTCAAAAGTTTCTTTGTGATCTACTGGGACATTATTTGCACAATGAATATTTCGATTTATATATAAATGTGTAGATTCAGCGAAACATTTAATATTTACAATAAACGTTAATTCAAGAGTATGTTTTGCTGAAAGTTAAATACATTGATAACGTTAGGTCAACCTCTCGGGCTCCCCTATTATTACTATCGACATTTATATAGTGCCAACTTATTCCATAGCGCTAAACAATATTAGAAAGGGAGATATTTAAAAGTAAATGAGACAATTACAAAATGTTACAGGAACAATAGGTTGATGAGGACCCTGCTCAAACAAGCTTAAAATCTTGGCTAAAGATGGGTTTACTTTGTGTCATAACAGGTCTTGTATATATTAGTTTGATTAATACCTATAAAAAAAAGCATAGCACTGTATAGCTATTTCTCTACAAGTAACATGTACAAGATATTTAACCAATGCTCAATAATACCCTTACCCTCATAGTCTTAAGGGATATTTGCAGCATGTTACAGAATTGTTTCATGGTCATGTAGTATTACTTGTCACCAGCAGATGGCAGCATAAGTCCATATAGTGTAGCTTTCTCCAAGAAACAAGTGATTGTTTTAAGGGAGTATAAAAACACCATCGCTAAGACACAAACCTAGGACCCTAGATAAGGAAATAACCTTACTTCCAGCCATTAAATCCACATGTGACTTTATTGACAACTAGTATTACTGGAATTTAAGGAGGTGAGGGATTTTAAGACGTGAGGGCATGTAAGTGCTGAAATGCTTTGAAGACAAATGAATGGCTAATGCAGAGATTAAAGTGGAATTATACCTAAACAAGCAGTCAAAAAACACATGGTAATCCCTTTGTAATAGCAAAGGTTGCAGAGATCGACTGCCGCTTTATGACCCTTTAAATGCCAAACTGCCCAGAATGCTTAGCCATATTTTATCAGTGGAAGATATATCTTATATAAATATAAATATATTTTTGGAACAAACATGGTACAAACATGGTTATTTATTTATTGGGCCCTAAGCTGCTGTGTCCAAATATGTAGAAACTTGATACACATATATATGACTGTATGCAAGGCTATATTAAAGATGCCACAGGGCCTATACCATCCAAAGGGCTCCAAGTCTCTTAATCCGGTCTTGCTTGTATTTGATAGCAATGTTTTTTAGCCCTATGAATTAGCCAGATGTGCTCATGCAGTTGTCAGGCAGATGGCCTCTAAATGAGAGTTAGCCGACATGATTTATAGAACCAGAACAACCTGTCCGGTACCGGTGCTCTTTTACTTTTCCTAACGCCAGGGATATCACTGAATCTAGAGGGGGCCGTATTCAGTAAACACTGATTTGCAGTGACTTGTAAACCCTTGTAGTCATACCTTGATCATTGTTTTGATAATTTTAGCCTAAATTTTGCATTACAATTTTAATCCATTACAATTTGGTATTCAGCGAGTAAACCCCAATGACTACACGCAGACATTATATAACATGGCCTGGCAGAAGTGGAAAGTAGAAAAGTAATTTAAATAATATGCAACATGCAGCAGCATTATAACCAGTGACAAAAACATAAGTACATAAACAGTGTAAATTTACATCACGCAATAACAATAATGACTTATAAATGCTTCTTCACCCATTCAGTGCTGGGAAAAATTACCCAGCGACATAACTCACATTGTTAACTGGGCAGTAGGTTAACGTTTGAAGCAGCGTTTAAACTTTCTACCACTTTCTGAAACAGTGTAATATGATAACCCTGAGCAGTAAAATAGGGATATAATTTGGGAAGCGGAGAATGAAAACAACCGCACATTACACAAAAGTAGGAGAGAAGTTTTTGGGGAAGGGTATGTAATGTCTGGCGGGGGCAGTAGACCACCAAGTGAAAAATCCCAGCGGCTGTCAGGCCTCAGTGGACTTCACTGACATGCTCTGAGTAAGAAAGCAATGGAGAGAATAATATTCCAAGTTTGTGTCAGTTCCCATTAATGTCTTTCTTCCCACAAACATCTCATACACACTGCATTCGTATATATTTTAATGTTATTGAGTAGAATATTCTGTTATTCTGATTTAGTTGTGAACTCCGACCCTCTTTGCTAACTTTCCCTCAAATCCTCTATTTTCCAGACTATTGGTAATTTCTCTATTTACCATGTTTTTCATAATATACCTTCTTTGGAATATATATTCAATATTTAATAGAATTGGGCTGGGACAAGGTCCAACCTGAGGAGACTCACCTCATGCAATGAAAAATCCATATATGAGAGCAAGTATTTGGTAGATATGTGACCTAAATTTAACTCCAGAGCTGAGAGTTGTCCAGTCAACTATAGGTACGTAACTCCACTTCAGAGGAAAGACTAGTGAGCTACAGAGCATGTGATGGATTTGCCCATAGATTGCAGTAGAGTGTCATGGAACTGCTGAGATCTAACTAACTAGTTTAAGTTCAGAAATTAATGGATGGATATGTGTCCGTATTTCTTAATGCTTCATATGGTAATATTTCCATTTAGATGGTTATTGACTAAATTTTACCTAAAACACATTTGCACTTTAAGTAGTTTGCTGTACCAAGAATTAGGGACATTTGGCAAATTCCAAGCTTTTCTGAATTTAGCCTTCAACTCAAACTCTGAACTCTGGGAAAATGTGACAGGACTTGACCTTTGCAATGTTCTTTCTGTGTTTACAGGAAACCAATGTTGGAGAAAACCTAAAGAGATTGCCTCACTATTCATAAGTCAGATTTAGGGCCAACTAAAATCGTATCTCTCAATGGTGAGGACCAAAGAGAAACTGCAATTTGGAGTTGCTGTGGTTCTCATTCAGGTATCCTACGTTGCTCTAAACTACCCATGGGGATGGCATATGCAAGTCTGATTTACAAATGATATAAATTCTGTCTGCAGTGGCATACATGAACTAAATTATGTCATAAATGGGAGATAAGTGTCGTGCAAGCTAGTATGTTATCTGTTTAGTATCTCTTGTTAAACACAAAAAATACAATAAATCATAGAGCAGGATGGAATTTATGATTTATAAGAAAATTAAAATGTGATTTCTGGTCAATATCATTATTGTTTTAATTTGAGCATGTTGGATTCAATCATTTAATTGAACTAAAATTGTCATTAAATTGACTAGCAGTTTTAGGGTTTTTTTTTTTGTTTTTTTTGATGGGTCTGGAGCAGGGTCCCTTTCTACAACATCACACAGTGACGGCACAGTGACAGATGTGTTGTCATAAATGGAATCTATGAGACCTCTCACCCCATCTAACCTGCTTCTAAAGAAGAGTGAAGAACTGTTAGTGATCCCCAGTCTTGACAAGGCCTAGTTACTGTGCAAAACGCATTACTTAATGAAATTCCTAGTATTCCAGTGTGGAGCAGAGGACATCCAGACTGGTGTTTCAGAAAAAGAAGGGTGTAATTTACAATGTTCTAAGGTGAGTGAGTGATACCAAGAGCAGAATGAGAGACCAGGATGGACAAGTAAGGGGAGGGGGGGGGACTTGACCATACTCCCATCAGCCTCAACAAGTAACCAGATATGGACCCCAAGGAATCCACCCTCCTGCATACAAAAGTTATGGAAGCAGGGGGTGGCTATAATACGTAAATTATGGTTTGTGTCTGTTTTTTTTCTAATGTGAGTATCTGTGTGTGTGTCAGTGTGTATGTGTATATGTGTCAAAATGTGTGTATATGTGTGCAGGTCAGTGACTATGAGTATCTATGCTAGAATGTGTGTGTAATTCTGCGTGTCAATGTGGTATGTGTGTCTGTGTCAAAATGTGTGGGATTGTGTGAGTGTCAATCTTCATCAGAATGTGTGTGTATCTGTGTATGGGTCAATGTGTGTGTGTAACTCTGTCAGAATGTGTGGCAGTGTATGTGTATATGTCCATACATCCCAGCATTAAAGCGACAACTCTATATACAAACGCAACTCTGCTTTCAAACGCCAACATTACATACAAACACACTGATAACCTGATTTTAACTACAACAGAGCAGGTCTGATAATCAGCAAGTAGTAACCTATCTGCGCAAGTGCTAACCTGTATGTGTATATGTCCATACATCCCCGGCCTTAAAGCGTCAACACTACACACCAACTCAACTCTGCATTCAAACAACATTACACACAAATGCACACCTACATTTGAGTGCAAACAATACACACCACTACATTTAAACAACAACATTACATACAGACATAGAACTACATTTACACATACTCCATACAAAAACATGTTTACATTCAAATTATTATTAATATTATTATTATTTAATTATTTATATAGCACCATCAGATTCCGTAGCGCTGTACAATGGGTGGACTAACAGACATTTAATTATAACCAGACAACTGGACGTACAGGAACAGAGAGGTGGAGAGCCCTGCTCAATGCGCTTACATTCTAGAGGGAGTGGAGTGTAGTGACACAAAGGGTAAACGTAGGGGTATATAATAGGTTGTTAGAAAAGTATTCAATGAGGGCTTAGTAGGTAATTTTTTACATTTGCAGGAGAGGAGTTATAGGGTGTGGGGGATAAAAACCTGCTAACAGTTTAACTGATATGCTTTCTTGAAGAAGTGAGTTTTCAATGATTTTTTGAATGAGTGGAGACTGGGTGAAAGTCTTACGGAGAAGGGAGGGGAGTTCCACAGAAGAGGTGCAGCCCTGGAGAAATCTTGGAGGTGAGCATCAGAAGTGGGAGTACGGACAGAGGATATACGTAGGTCTTTGGCAGAGCATAGGGGCTAACAGTTTAACTGATATGCTTTCTTGAAGAAGTGAGTTTTCAATGATTTTTTGAATGAGTGGAGACTGGGTGAAAGTCTTACGGAGAAGGGAGGGGCGTTCCACAGAAGAGGTGCAGCCCTGGAGAAATCTTGGAGGTGAGCATCAGAAGTGGGAGTACGGACAGAGGATATACGTAGGTCTTTGGCAGAGCATAGGGGCCTCTACGGGACATACTTGTGTATTAGGGAGGATAGGTAGGTTGGAGCAGCATTATGTAGGGACTTGTAAGCAGGAACCAGAATTTTAAATTGAGCCCTATATCTAACTGGAAGCCAATGCAGGGACTGACAGAGCGGACAGGCGTGGGAGGTGCGAGCGGACAGGAAAATGAGCCTTGCCGCCGCATTCATTATAGATTGCAGCGGTGCAATCTGGGAACACGTAAGACCACTGAGAAGGGTATTGAAGTAGTCAAGGCGCGAGAGAGCAAGAGCATGGACCAGCACCTTAGCCGCATCCGGCGTTAAATAGGGGCGGATGTGGGCTATGTTTTTGAGATGGAAGTGACAGGATTTGGCGATTAATTGGACATGGGGGGTGAAGGAGAGGTTGGCGTGAAAAAGAACACCCAGGCAGCAAGCCTGCGACGTAGAGGTGACGGTAGCGCCGTTGACTTGGAGGGAGACAGACACAGGAGTAGCAACACTTGAGGGAGGAAAGACCAGAAGTTCTGTTTTGTACAGGTTGAGTTTAAGGAAGTGAGCAGCCATCCAGTTTGAAATCGAAGAGAGTCAGTCAGAGATACAAGTCAAGATGGGAGGAGAGAGATGAGGAGAGGACAGGTAGATTTGCGTGTCATCTGCATAGAAGTGATAACAGAAGCCAAAGGAGCTGATGAGTTTACCAAGGGAGGCAGTATAGATAGAGAAAAAATGACGGAATTCTGATCGCATTGGCAATTCTCATATTTTCAAAGTAGAGGATTTGGAATGTTGCCAAAACAACCAGGAAAAGTAGATTGCTAGAATAGTTTATAACTAAGGCTTGCATTTTTAGGATAACAATGTTGCAGGAAAGGAAGCAACGTGGGTTTTCAAGGTGTGGTGAGGGAAGGCTATTAACAGTGTAATTAATATAATTTACTAAAGAAGTAAGATTTCAAAAAAAAATTTAAGTGGTGGAGACTGGGTCATAGTCTAAAGAAGCAGTAACTCACAAAGTAGCCAGTTGCAACTGAATTACAATGCCAAGATCGGGGAGGGTTGGGGGTCCTACATGGAACTATCCAGATTGTAACTACAAGCATAGCAAGTTTATTATTCAACAAGTACTAACTTGTCATTAACTTATATGTCAGTGGGGACCAAGGACAGAACCTTGGGGGACGCCGACAGAGAGTGGTTGGGGGGAAGAGGCAGAGTTAGAAACACTGAAAGAGCGCTGGGAGAGGTAGAAGGAGCACAAATACACAAACAATGCTCACAAATACAGCCATGCAGGCCCGGACTGGCCATCGGGCACACCGGGCAAATGCCCGGTGGGCCGCGATGGCCGTGGGGCCGAGGCCGGCAGGGGATCTCCCCGGCCGGCCCCTGCAGGGTCAGCGCTATCCGAGCGCCAGCCCTGCATAGTGCCTCCATGGGCCGGTGGGGAGATCAAAGATCTCCTCACCGGCCCACAGACAGGGAGATGCGGCCGCCAGCTGGGTGAGGGAGGACCCGGCGGAGCCCTAGCCAGCAGCTCCGCCGGGTCCTCTCGCGGGATTCTGAGCGTTGCCGGGGCAACGCTCAGATCTCGCGAGAGTGAACTCTAACCTGCAGGTTAGAGTTCACTCTCACCACTAGGACCACCAGGGAAGGCAGCATGGTCCCCTCAAGGCTCCCCCTCCCAGGCAGAACGGCTCCCTCCCCCTCCCAGGCTAAAGGTAAGAAGGGAGGGGGGGGACATAACTTTAAAAAAAAAAAAATTATTAATAAAAAAATATATATATTTAAAATTAATTCCCAAACAGCACCCCCAGACACACACACACACAGCACCCCCAGACACACACAGCCCCCTCACACACAGCACCCCCAGACACACACACACAGCACCCCCAGAGACACACACTGCACCCCCAGACACACACAGCACCCTAAATACACACACAGCACCCCAGACACATACAGCACCCCCAGACACACACACAGCACCTCAGATACACACAGCACCTCAGATACACACAGCACCCCCGATACACACAGCACCCCCGATACACACATACAGCACCCCCGATACACACATACACCCCCAGACACACACAGCACCCCCAGACACACACACAGCACCCAAACACACACAGCACCCCCAAACACACACAGCACCCCAGACACACACAGCGCACCCAAACACATACAGCACCCACAGACACACAAACAGCACCCCCAGATACACACACAGCACCCCAGACACACACAGCGCACCCAGACACACACAGCGCACCCAAACACAGACAGCACCCCCAGACACACAGCACCCCAGACACACACACACAGCACCCCAGATACACACACAGCACCCCCAGACACACACAGCACCCCCAGACACACACAGCACCCCAGATACACACAGCACCCCAGATACACACAGCACCCCCAGACACACAGCACCCCCAGATACACACACACACAGCACACCCAGATACACACACAGCACCCCCAGACACACACAGCACACCCAGAGACACACATATATATATATATATATACACACACACACTACAGCACCCCTCACACTGCACCACTACACACATTACGCTCCAGATACACGCTAGATCCCTTACCCTGTATGCACTCTTAATCCTCTACACACACACACACACACACACAATCTTCTATACACACTCTGGGTCCTTTACACACTAGATCTCTTACACACACACAGTGCACCACCTACACACACACTACATTCCTTGTAAGGAAACACATACAACATTCTCTAAACACACCCTCTCTGCAACCCCTACACACACTACATCACCTATACACACACACTACTACCCGTATGCACACACTCGCTGCATCCCCTATAAAACTATGCCCCCTATACACGCACTCTCTACAGCCCCTAGCCACACATATTACACCACACATATTACACCTATTTACACAATACCACACCACACTCTACACACACAGGCAATCCCAAAAGCAGGCGCCAAACACATGCACCATACACTTTCCTGGCCCTTTTGTCCTCTGGTATCCCACTTGTGGAGACACCAGAGACAATTTAAAAGCAAACACAGCACAAGCATGTTATTAAATTTGCTTGCGCTGCGCAGAACAAATTCAGGGCCTTTTTCTAATGCCAGAGCTCTTCAGCGGGGCTCTGCGCATTGAACCAACACCTCTCTGGCCTCGCCCCCTTCTTGGGGGGCCGCTCTAACTGAAAAATGCCCGGGCCTAATTTTTTTCCCAGTCCGGCCCTGCAGCCATGCAAGGATGGGCAAATGGTATACCCCAAGCTAACAAAGTATTGTGGAAGTTGTACAATAGTTGAGGATCTACCTTTTGGCCAGCCTTTCACTAGTGGGAGAAGGCCCAAAACAAACCTGGACCAGGGTCACTTTACAAGGCCTGTCACTGTGCTTACAAGTATTAATTGTCAGTAACCCTCTCTGTCATGGATTACATTTTAATAGTGCTTTTATGGATTCTTAAAGATATGAAGTTCTAGCTTTGGAAACCTGCTATAAGCTTTACTGTATTTTACTGTGGGGAATATATTTTGTCTGATTTCCCATTAAAGACTGATTGTTTCCATCATACAAGCAAAAGGAAGAATTGGTTTCAAACATTGGCTCCATTTCATAGTGCAAGTTAATAGGGTATAACACTTCGCAAAATGCAATATATGTCTTTTATTTTCCACTTTAGCACTGACATATACACAAAACATTTAGGATGCTCTTTATTTTACAGATGCCTACAGTTTCCTGTACTACTGATATTTTTTGATTTCTTTAATTAATGTCATCATATTCATTTAATTATTTTTTGTCATTTATATATAATTGTCTGTGTAAAAAAAATAATATAATATCGGTCTATGGCATTCCCTTACCCCGTTCTGTCATCAATTCCTAGTGTATGTTTTCACGATTCAATTCCTAAATATAGTCACATAGATTTCTACTCGAAATGAGGTCAGAGTTTATATAGTAGATATTTCACACCCGAGTGCTTAGTCAAATTTCTTTCATCACTCTGATTAGCATGACTGAAGATCTAAATATAAGCCAATTAGGTATTGCATGTTGAAATATAAATGATATCACATGATATTAGCACTTTGCAGCACAAACGTTATTTAATATTAAGGAGATATAGTTTTGTCTGGCAGGTGTTAGAACGTTTGTTGCTTGGAATATATTTGAACTATTGGTAATGCTATATGTGATAGACATGTGTCCCACTAGGAACACATTACAAACTAATTAAAAGTCCATTATTCTATGTTGAACAGCTTAAAGCATGCCTGTCTTGCAGTTAAATAATGCCAGCTGGCTTTCAATCTAGTCAGTCGTTCAAGTCAGGAGATCAGAATAACACAACCCTAAATCACTGACATATAAGTTAATGACAAGTTAGTACTTGTTGAATAATAAACTTGCTATGCTTGTAGTTACAATCTGGATAGTTCCATGTAGGACCCCCAACCCTCCCCGATCTTGGCATTGTAATCCAGTTGCAACTGGCTACTTTGTGAGTGACTGCTTCTTTAGACTATGACCCAGTCTCCACCACTTAAATTTTTTTTTGAAATCTTACTTCTTTAGTAAATTATAATAATTACACTAATAGCCTTCCCTCACCACACCTTGAAAACCCACGTTGCTTCCTTTCCTGCAACATTGTTATCCTACAAATGCAAGCCTTAGTTATAAACTATTCTAGCAATCTACTTTTCCTGGTTGTTTTGGCAACATTCCAAATCCTCTACTTTGAAAAAATGAGAATTGCCAATGCGATCAGAATTCCGTCATTTTTGCTGGATTTGCTCCACCCTGTTAGACCCTGCTAGTAGCACAGGATTCCAAATATTTAATATTTAGCCATGTCTATATATTGCAGAAAAACAGGTGTTTGTGTATGTAGTAGTATGCATCTTTGTGTATGAGTGTGTATTTGTGCATTTGTTGTGGAGTATATGTGTGTTTTTGTTTGTTTGGGAATGAAGCATGTATCTATATGTGTTTGGGAGTATGTATTTGTGTCTGTGTGTCACCTTTCTCGTTTGTAACCTTTGCTAACTCCCCAAATTTTAAGGTCTAGCAGGATGTGTGAGGCTTCTCCGTGGCATCTCATTTCATACAAGATAGCTTTCAGGAGCCAGAAAATTTATATAATAATCTATAGTGACCTGTATATTTTTAGGTATCAGAATTATTCTGACCAGCCTCCCTAAGTTTTGATAACATACTAGGTTAAGATTAAAGGGACACTATAGTCACTCCGACCACTTCAGCTCAATGAAGCGGTCTGGGTGCAATGTCCCTCAGGTTTTAACCCTTCAGATGGGGTTAAGCCAGCCTCTAGTGGCTGTCTTCATAGGAAAGCATTGAGAAATGTTTTCCTATGGACACTTTAAGTGCATGCGCATTCTGCTCCGCTGACGTCGGCAGAGGGAGCTGACGTTGGCGGGGGAGGAGAGGTCACCAGCGCCGGGCTCTGGATTAACCCCTTCCCGACCCAGGACGGTTCAGGACCGTCATCGGCATTTTTGCGTTGCCGACCGATGACGGTCCTGAACCGTCCTAACGGTCTGAGCTACTTACCTGATCGCCGTCGTTCCCCCGGCGGCGATCAGCATGGCTCCGGTTGTGGGGAGACTGCCTGCAGCCCAGACAGTCTCCCCACACTGAATTAGGACCCCTGTGGCCATGTGATCGCTTAACACAGCGATCACATGGTCACATTAGGTGTCCATGTGTCTGCCTGCAGGGGGACTGTCTGTGCTGACAGGCAGTCTCCCTGCTAGTGTAAAATCAAAAATAAAAATAAAGTTAGTGTTAATAAAAAAATAATAATAATTATATATGTGTATATATGATATATAGACATATATTATACCTATATAATATATGTCTATATATCATATATATATAATGTCATACTAAGTGTATTTTTATATTAATATGTACTTCTATTAATATAAAAATACACTTATAATTAAATTACACACGTATATATATAATATATATAATAACTATATATATTGTATATATATATTATTATAAAATATAAATAAGTAATTTAAATTAAATAAATTGTTTTTAAATAATAATAAAAATTTTTTAAAAAATTATATAGCTATATTAAATTTTATTCTAACTGTATTTTAAAATTAATATATATATATTTATATCAAAATACACTTAGAATGAATTTGTATATATATCTATGTATATAAAATAAATAAAAATAATAAGAAATATACATATGTCCATATACAAAATTACATAAATAATTATATAAATATACACGTAGACTTCAAATATATAAATATGCATATATATTTAAATTCTACGTGCGTATTTATGTAATATTTTACATAATTCAGTAATTTTATTGATTGCAATTTGAGGGACCTGCCTGCCAACCCAGGCCGAAATTCCAGAGAATTTAATTTGCTAGCACTGTATTTTATCCTGTAACGTTCTACGACACCCTAAAACCTGTACATGGGGGTACTGTTTTACTCGGGAGACTTCGCTGAACACAAGTATTAGTGATTCAAAACAGTAAAACATATCACAGCGATGATATTGTCAGTGAAAGTGACTTTTTTTGCATTTTTCACACACAAACAGCACTTTTACTGATGATATAATTGTTTTGATACGTTTTCCAGTTTTTAAACACTAATATTTGTGTTCAGCGATGTCTCCCGAGTAAAACAGTACCCCCCATGTACAGGTTTTATAGCATTTTTGAAAGTTACAAGGTCAAATATATGGGTCAAATATTTTTACATTGAAAATGGCCAGGTTGGTTACGTTGCCTTTGAGAGCGTATGGTAGCCCAGGAATGAGAATTACCCCCATGATAGCATACCATTTGCAAAAGAAGACAACCCAAGGTATTGCAAATGGGGTATGTCCAGTCTTTTTTAGTAACCACTTGGTCACAAACACTGGCCAAAATTAGCGTTCAATTTAGTTTTTTTACTTTTTCACACACAAACAAATATGAATGCTTACTTTGGCCAGTGTTTTCGACTAAGTGGCTACTAAAAAGACTGGACATACCCCATATTGAATACCCTGGGTTGTCTACTTTAAAAAAAATATGTACATGTGGGGTGTTATTCAGAGATTTATGACAGATAATAGTGTTACAATGTCACTATTGATAAATTTAAAAAATTTATGTTTTGAAACCGCAATATTCTACTTGTACCTATAGCCCTATAACATGCAAAAAAGCATGTAAACACGGGGTATTTTTAAACTCAGGACAAAATTTTGAATCTATTTAGCAGTTTTTTTCATTGGCTTTTGTAGATGAGTAAAAGATTTTTCAAGTAAAAGTCAAAAAACATGTATTTTTTTCAATTTTTCATCAGATTTTTGTATTTTTTTTAAATTAAAATACATGAGATTATTTAAATAATGGTATGTAAAGAAAGCCCATTTTGTCCTGAAAAAAACAATATATAATTTGTATGGGAACAGTAAATGAGAAAGCGGAAAATTACAGCCAAACACAAACACCACAAAAGTGTAAAAATATGCCTGGTCGCAAATGTACAACATCGCAAAAACAGTCCAGTCCTTAAGGGGTTAAGGTAAGATGCTGAAGGCACCCTCAGGTCACTATAGTGTCAGGAAAACCGCTTTGTTTTCCTGACACTATAGTGATCCTTTAAGGATAAACAAACTTAAAGGAATTCTAAAGTGTTAGGAATAAAAAGTATCTCTCTTGGAGCTCAAGCACTTACAGAGACTGACCCATACAAACCCAGACTGACCCACACAAACCCACAGACTGACCCCACACAGACTGACCCATACATACACAGACTGACCCCACCCCCACACACACAGACTGACCCACCCCACACAGACTGGCACACACACACACACTCAGACTGGCACACACACACAGATTGACCCCCCACACACAGACTGACCACCCCCCCACACACACACACACAGACTATACCCGTACTATCCTCTATACTCAAAAAAAATTCCATACACAGACTGACCCCCCCACACACAGACTAACCCATACTACACACACACAGACTGACCACCCCACACACACAGACTGGGGTGGGTCAGTCTGCGTGTGTATGGGTGTGGGGGGTCAGTCTATGTGTGGGGGTTCAGTATGTGTGTATCACAAAAATTGACCCACAGACTGAACTCTCCCCCACACACAGACTGACCCATACACACACACACATCCATCCTCTCTCTGTCTCTCCCCTGTGCTTCTCTCTATGATCCAGGAGGAAGTCCTCCCAGCACAATTCCCCATCTGGCTGCACGTGGGAAAAGGGTGTGACAATGCTGCTGCAGCTTGTGTAGGGAGATGCAGTGCTCACAACTTCAATTTCAATTGGGGGGCCCAAGGGGTGGGGGGGGCACTGCATGATGTAGTGGGTGCCATGCCCCCAGTGATGCCACTACCTATGGAGAAAGCAGATTGGAGACAAGGGGAATGGTAAGAGCTCCCCAAATATTGGAGATGGTACCTGTTGTGCATTAGAATCTTAATATCGTGTGAGTGCAATTCTATTTAGCGCTATTATATTTTTACTGTATTATACTATACTATGTTAATTTGTATTCTAGAAAACACCTGATTCCATGAATATTTGCAGGTATACTTAGACAAAGTAGTCCTACTTCGTCTCAGTATATCTTTTGACTGGGTTGGAATTTCAGTGAATTTCCAACACAGTCAATATGAGTATTTCATATAAAGATTCTATCTTTATTCTATCATTTTGAGACCCCTTCTATGTAGGTTTTTACTTAAAGTTTGCAAAGCCAAATTAAAGTTAGCCCACCAGATCTCATCTACCTTGGATTGGTCAATCTGGTGAAAGTATGAAGTTGAGTTATTTTAAATGTTATATTTAATTTCTCTACTAAAGCTTCATTCTGTCAAACAACAAGCACATATTTCCTCCTCCTATACAGTAAACACATTTTAATTAGAAACTATTTATCTATTAAAATTGCATATGTTAATATAATTGCAATTTTGTATTATTCTTTAAACTCCTCTACACTCAAAAAAAAATTCAAATTAAAAATATGTTAGTATTGTTAAACCAGAACAATCGTAATAGCAAAGGGGTTAAATAATACACATATAACTCAAAACACCATTTTGAAATGTTTGCTGTCCATATTCTTCACTGCTGTCATATTGTCAGCATGCTGCTAATTTTGCATTATTACAACTGCATTCATTTGTCATAAAACAAATACATCAGTCATATTTTTGGATCCATTCAGGGTAATAACAATATAACTTAATTACTTTTACACTTCGTGCAGCTTTTCAATTTCTCTGATGTTCTTAAAGGGACACTCTAAGCATTAGAACCACTATAGCTTAAAGTAGTGGTTCTATAGCAAAGAGACTATCCTTGCAGTCTCAGTAGTGTAATCATTGCATTTTATGAGAAATGGCAGTGTTTTCATTGCCTCCTATGTCCACCTTTAGTGGCAGTCACTATGATAGACACTAGACGCTTTCTGGTTGCGGTCTTCCAAAGGGGACAGTAGCGATGTTCAACATCTCCACACTACACATGCAGACACCAAACTTTCCTCCACATAGATGCACTGAGTCAATGTATCTCTATGAGGAGGTACTGATTGGCAGCATGTGCGCTAGCTCCACCAATGAACTGGTTGAGACCAGCAATGGGGATGGGGGAAGTTAGTAAGTTAAGTTAAACTTTTTTTTCTGACTTCTGGTGGGGGTTGGAGCAATAATCTAACAGTGCAGTACAGGCTAACATTAGGAATACATGCTTCTTTAAGTGGAATCTTCTTAAACAGCATCAATAAGCAGCATCAATAAATTCAACTACCATATAGCACTTCAATTATATACAGGGATATTCACTAAAGTAAGAATTCAAGGTGAACTCAAAGGGAATTTTAAATTTAAAGACAGGGCAGCCAAACTAAAAGCATAGCTGACTTAGAGAATTTTTCCTGTTCAACTACTTAAAGGGACACTATACTCACCAGAACAACTACAGCTTATTGAATTTGTTCTGATGAGTAGAATCATTCCCTTCAGGCTTTCTGCAGTAAACACTGTCTTTTCAGAGAAAACGCAGTGTTAACATTACAGCCTAGTGATAATCTTCACTGGCCACTCCTCAGATAGCTACTAGAGGTGCTTCCTGAGGCAGTGCTACACTGCCTCTGAAGACACTGAACTTTCCTTATAGAGATGCATTGATTCAGTGTATCTCTATGGGGAGATGATGAATGGCCAGAGCTGTGTTTGGCTTGTGTTGGCCTCCTTGGCAGGCTAAGCCAATCATATAGGAAAGCATTTTGATTGGCTTTTGTTCAACACTTCTGATGATGTCAGCCAAGCAGGCAGATCAGGGACAGAGGGAGCAGCTGCAGACTTGAATACAAGTAAGATTTTACTATATTTAGGGAGACAAGGTTGGACCAGAGGGGGCTAGATGGTGGCTTTAACACTATAGGGCCAGGAAAACATGTCTGTGTTCCTGACCCTATAATATTCCTTTAAATTTGAAATTCACTTTGCATTCACCTTGAATAACACTCATAGTATTACACTATTAAGATTTTGTTTTGTGGATGTTGGGGCCTATATATTTCATTTTGGCATCCACTTTCATGATTCGAAACAGTGATGTAATTTTCATGCATCTCCCAATTTATTTTCTTAGCATGTTACTTTCTCTCAGGTTTTTTTCCCTTACAATCTAGTTTTTTTGTACCCATTTCCTGCTTTGCTAAGGTCAACCTCTTCAATAATTAAATCCTTCTATGTCTATATTAATGTAATTTTCCCACCCCATCATCATCAAAATAAAATAATGTATTTTATAAGATTAAATACATATCAGTGCCAGTTCTGAGTACTCTTGTGATTCTGTAGGATTAGACACCTGCAGAGTTTATCAACTTCAAAAACATGTAACAGAT
The DNA here is from genome assembly GCA_933207985.1 of Pelobates cultripes. Lineage (NCBI taxonomy): Eukaryota > Metazoa > Chordata > Amphibia > Anura > Pelobatidae > Pelobates > Pelobates cultripes. The sequence continues at coordinate 40,292,015 of OW240922.1, read as the reverse complement.
TTCTCTCTATTATTCTCCTCCAAGGAAACGATGATCTATTGTAACCCATTGTATTACCAACCCTTTTGGGGCAAAAAAGACAACATAGCTGCCAAACGATAATGCTGCATATGGCATGCACCAGTTGTAGACCAAAGAAACAGATGTAGGACACCATGCTGATTTTACATGTGGTTTAGATCACTTGTAAATGAATTGCTTTTTATTATAGGCATTGCAAATTGTTGTAGCAAAATTAACGTAAAGTCAAAACAAATGTTAGAGCTCCAAAGGTGACCTCCACAATTTTATTCTTTAAATCATATACACATGATTTAGTAGACTGTGACCAGGAGATACTTAATCCTGTGCACAAGATAAGTCATGGGTACGATATAGTTAACCTGTGTCCACAATTTACTAAATCTTGTGCATAAGTTACCTATATCCTGGGCAGTGGACCTATACTTCCTACTAGCACAACTAGCTCCAATGGTGGTGGGGGAGAGGGGACAAACAAAATCAGAGCCAAATGCTGGTAATAGTAACACTAAGACATATAAAGTGTGAATACTGAACAGTGAAGCATACTATATAAGGGCAGTGTTTCAATAGGTTGCTTCAGCCATTGCTGTATATGAGTCACAATGCTCTAAATTGATTGACAATTACTCTGCTTTTTGTGGTGACCATTATAATATGACCTGTTTTTTAGATAAGTACATGCATCCAAGTGTTGAGACTTACTTTTTGAAGTAAAGAATACCAGATATTGTGGCGAAAGTGACCTAGCCACTGGTTTTTGGAGGGGCCTGTTTGCCAGCCTCCTACCCTGTGACTATGGCCCCGGGTATGTATTGTGTTCAGGGACACTGTTTGTGCCCTCTTCGGCATTTGGAGTTAGCACTTTGAATTTCCAAAGTGGTTCGAAGTGGGACTTCGAACTGTCGAACAGCTGGACCACCCGCAGGTGGAGTGTGCTGCTCGTTAATCTCCCAGAAGCTGTGGTTAACCGCAGCTTAATTGACGAACGGCTGGGTGGTCGCCATTCGTAAAGTCAGACACGTGGCGGGGGCCATCTTTTTTAGTTAAACGCGTCCAGCGGTGTTTTGTTGTTGAGCGCATGGAACTAAAATCGGACACTTGACAGCACGAACACCACTGGGACTTCCACCTCCAGTTAGGTTTGACTGGAATTGCATAAATGGAGTGCCGTTTGGTAGAAATAATCTACCGAACGAGATACACTGACTAACTCTGTGCATGAATGGCTCCGTTCGACTATTTGAACGTTACTTCCACTGTTTGAAATAGACCAGCCGCACAGCCTAATTCTCTGGAACTATTTTGGGCATGAAACCATGCATGCAGTCGGTCAAAAAGAGACTCCCAGGGAATTCCTGAACCCCTGCTCTGATCTGGGTGATTTTTGGATATGTTGTTCACCCAGATCAGGGCTATCATGGGATATGTTTTGTTTTGGGGTACTTATGAGACTCTATATAAATATAGGTGTTTTTTTCTGCCTGGGGATAATTACGTTAATAATTATGCCTTAATTATCTCCCAGGATGAGGGGAGGGATTGTGTATACTGTATGGGAGTGTCTCACTGTATAACTCTGTTTTTATTGGTTTGTTAACTTTGTGTCCCTGTGCCCAACAAGGTCCACCTGGGTGTCACCCTTGTTGGGAAACTTGCATTAAAGGCCAGTGTGCCTCCATTAAAATTGAGTTCCTGTTTTACCCTCAACATAGAGTCTCATCTCATGTGTGGGGGGAAAGGCTGTACCTACCCTGGGGATTGCTATATTACTATACTCCCCTGGGATTATAATCACTAGCTCTTTTAAGAGCTGTTCCTGCTACGCTCTCTGGAGTAGGAGAGGTTCACCCACTGGAAGCTGGATCCTGGTCTTGGGTCCAGGGTAGGTGGAGGACGGCGAGTTCCCAGCCAAGCTGTAACGCTGGACGTGGGGACTGCAGTGCTGATCGTGTCTGGTGGAGTACTTGGAGTCCTCAGTGAGCACTAGGAGCATCGACTGACGGAGGTACCCGGTCAGGGTGCCAGGCGGTCCATCACAGATATGTTTGAGTATAAAGTGTTCCTGGTGTCTAGCAGTATGAGGGTGAAAAATGGCACTATGCTTCTAGGTGTAACCAGAACCACTGAGTTCAACTGAAGTAAGATCTATGTTGTCACAGATTCAACTAAACTGAAATTCAGTGACTATTTTCTATGGATATTTCAGTATTTATTCTGTGAATATTGCTGCCTTGCTAATTTCAGCAGAGCAGGGAGAACAATTAGGTCACCTTAGGCAGTCATGTTGAGCCCATGGGTGAGACAGGGCCCTGGAACTTTGAATTTGCCTAGCTACATCCTACATGAAATACGATGCGGGTCCCAAATTGGTAACCTCTGCAGGGCGCTGGGGAATCTGAATCCTTCTCTGTATTTCATTCCAATAATTGTTCAGAGTGTATAATTTTTTTTTACTCTGCTTTATTTGCAAAAGTTAAAAAGCAGTTGTTGTTTTTTACTTGATCAGTAAGGCATCTTAGAATTCTGTGCTTATAGGCACCTGTCATGTAAAACTGGCCCTGCTCATATGTTATGGCTCGTTCATCTGAAATCTCTTTCTGTCTTCTCTTACAATACTTCTCATTCCATTGTTTTCTCTCACATTTTTTCCTTCTTACCTTTATACAGCTAGTGTCATGTAGGTTTTTATAAGATGCTGGTTGTACATCAGACAATCCATCTCAACTTCAGGATACACAGGAAGTACTGTAACTCATGGAACTCATAACCCTTATGTTTCCTTTAACCTAAATTAGTCATAATGTATTTGTAAATATTTTTGTTTGTGCAGGTTTGTAAATATGCTGGCACTTTATAAATAAAAAATATAATTAAATCAGAATAGTGGGGATTCATTGTTAATTCTTCTATTATATATCTCATCTCTCAGAGAGATAAGAATGGGGACAGCAAGGACAAAAATTACCTTATCAGTAAAGGAAGCATTTAAATGCAAAATCAGAGGCTTGCTCTTTTTTTTTTCTTTCTCCTATTAAAAATGGAACCCACCAGGACCGCTCGTTCTCACCATTGTTCTACTTCCTAGCCCTTCAACTATTCTTTCAGGTAATTAAATGCAACAAATGTATTCGGGGTGTACAGGTTGGTAAACATGATCACAAATGCCACACATTATCTTTTACATTTTTTGCCTCATACTTTTAATGTTAAACCATAATACAGGGTAAAACATTTCATAGAGCAATTTTCAAATGTATAAATCAAATCCACAATACATTATATCTCTATTTTAGAAATGTCAGCTTCCTAAACCAAGCAAAATGTTCCATTTTGTAATGAAACTAACATATCTGGTAATTAAGTAATGACTTAGGAAGAATGGGGTTTATTGGTATTGTGGCAAGCTTATGCAGTATATGATCATATACCCATTATTTTTGCCTAGGTTAGGTGTTAAAAACACCAAACGATTGCAGTCAGTGAGCTTTGAGATTGCTGTTTCGTGAATGAGTGAGTGAGCTGATCTTGTATGATATTTATATTGTTTGTGAGGCTAAAGTGGACAAATACCAAAGACTGAAAGAGAAACTAGAAAGAATTTAGAAAGGCAATAGCAGTCCCAGTTGTTATAGGAGCATTCAGAGCTGTGACCCCCAAGTTGGAGCAGTGGCTTTGTCAGATTGGGACATCTGAGTTCGTTGTCCAAGATACTGCGCAGAACCCTCAGACTCCGAGGCAATAACCTGTAGCTTGTGACAGCTGGGGTGACATTTCTAGATGGCAGTAGCTCTACCCAGTGTCTAGAAGTGTCAGGTGTAGGAAAAATACTTTGAAGAAAACTGGAAAAAGAAAGAGTAGGAAAGAGGAAGCGATTTAGAAAAGGTAAGTACGGCCTGACAGTGCTGCCTGAACATTTGTGGCAAAAAAAATGTAAATATCATATTGAGACCTTCATCACTTTGCTATTCAGCTACATTGCTTCAACTTAGATATCATCACGTTTTTTTGTTGTTTAAACACATTTTAAATATAGCCATGAGATGTCTTAGAGGACTTTTTAAAGTCCCTCTGTAAATCCTATCCAATATGTTATATCGATTTTCATTTTCTTTATTACAGCTGGTTTGTTTCATCCATCCATCACAAATGGTTAAATATGGGAAAAGCTCAACGGACCATCAAAAAAAAGAGCAGAGACCCTTCACAAATAAAAGAGTCCGATCCTGAGTTATGCAGAGTATGTACATTGCCGGACGTAGCCAGGACACTAATGCCACCTGCTAAACCAACACACACCAGGGAGAATAATCTCCATTCTGAGCTTTTGTCCTGCTTCGAGTAATGAGTTTGCAGAGTTCAAACCACAGGATTAAAGGATCAGCGTCTCTGTTTTCTACTTCTACTTAAAATGTTCTGTTTTATCTATTTAACCTTCTAGTTGCTGAAAAGGGCTTGGACAAGATGCATATATTAATAAAGCTCGAAGCCCTGAATCGTTAAAAAGTTTATACCCTAGTTAGGTGTAATCCAAGTAAAGTTATGGTAGCACATTCAGATTCAATCAGTTGGTGGAAATGTGCTGCATTCCAAAAAACAAATAGAATAGCAGTAATTTAATCAAAGATCAACCCCTAAAATGAGAAGAAAAAAAAAACACCTCAAAACTGTCTCTATCCAGATATGAACTGGTGAGAAATGATGCTCAGTACCTTCCAAATAATTTTGGAGTTGCTCAGAAACTGATTCTCATACAATTATAATAAAAAAGAGTGGGAGTCCGAGTCTAGGCTCACTGAAACACAAAGGGTGTTACGAGGGAAAGTCTTACCCTATTACCTCCTGCCATGGGCAGCACTGTGAAGCACAGTTAATAAAGTTAGATCAGATTTAAAATTACATTTTATTTTACACAGGAAAATAGATCTATTTTGTGATATTCTTTACCTTTCAATCTTTATTAGTCCTATGAGGTGATTATGCGAGAAGCACTGCAAAGCCACGGATTACGGACAGTTAGTGTGGATATTGAGATGTTTACGCACGTACAATGCATTGGCTATGCAAGACTGGATTAGGAATTATGCAGTGGGTGATTCATGGATCTTTGTTAAAGGGACACTCCAAGCTATTCGTCCACCGAGTGACTGACTGTGAGATACCCTGAGACTCTGTGGTGCTATTCACCGTATCAGAACTGTGCCGTGATCTGGTGAATATTTGATCAGATGTAACTCAGACATCAATGACCAATTCAGTTCTCTTTGCGAAGGATGCCTTGAGTGAGGAGGCATCTGGGTATACCTTACAGTTAGGGGTGTTTTCTTACTTGTGGCTTGTAGACTGGGTCGGTGTATGGAGCTTTGTGCTGGATGGGTAGATGGCTGTGACCTGGTGGACCTTTAGAGGTCTTGGGCAAAGTGCCTCCAATCTGGACGCTCTTTGGACAGATGATAACTGAGTGAGCGAGCTACCCAGGGATATATGGGGTGTGAGGGTACTGCTTTGGGGAAGGGAGTTTTGATCCTTTGATTCCCAAGCAGCCGTTACAATAATACTGTCTGCATAGTGCGCTTTTAGGTGGTTAGCCTGTGTGAGTGGCAGGCAGCCTTGCATGCATTCATGCCAGGCTGGTCTTCCAATTCTTTGGCCGGTGCCAGTGACATGATGGGCATCATTGGTCCACCTCCTTTTACCCTGCCCACCAATGTCCTGCTTCACAGGACACCAGTGTTGGGGATATGGGTTTAATTGAGAGATTAAAGCGAGAGATTAGCATAGTGTATGAGTATTCATATAAATGCGTCCTGTGAGTTTCCTCCAGCACACTTTGTCAAATGTTTTCTATTGAATAGTTTAGCAATTTTAACAAACGAAACAATAATAATAATCAAAAAGTTAAAACAACAAATAAAAAAAGAATAAACAAAAACAATAAAATAATAATAAAAACAGGGGGAAAAAACATCCGTCCGTTATGGAATTGGCATTAGCATCATTATAATAAGCAATATACTGGTACACACAAGGTGTATGAAAATATTGAAGATCAAGACAATTTGCATGAGTTGGCATGCATTAATATTATGTGCTGTAACTGGAGACGCATCTGGGTGAGGAAAATTTACAGAAACGCTAATCCAGTGCCACCTGCACCGGATACATGATGTTTGGAGATATGGCTGTTTTAGTGATTGCTGTTGATAAGATTCTGAAATTAGGCCCATCATAATTGACACCATGAGGCCCAATTGGCTCTTATTCCGGCCCTGTCTAAGGCTCGACTAGTGTATAGCGATATGGGCTATAATGACTGCTATGCTGATTTTGAGGTATCGGAGTTGAAGGCGGGAGACAAAAGTGACAGAAGGACCCAGTCTGGTACAGAGCTGCATTACACATTTAATTATACATTTTTTCTTTGTGGGTATATCTAAAAACAGCTTGCAAATGTTGCAGATCTCTTGCCTGAAGCATTTGCAAGGAATGGGATATATTAGGCAGCAGGATAACAGTCAGTGCTTGAATTTCATGTGTTGGAAGCAGGAAAAATGGGCAAGCAAAAAGATCTGGTGACACTGACAAGGACCAAATAGTGATGGTTATAAGATTGGGTCAGAGAATCTCCAAAACAGCAAGTCTTGTGGGATGTTCCCGGTATGCAGTGGTTAGTACCTACCAAAAGTGGTGCAAGGAAGGACAGCTGGTTACCGGCGTCAGGGTCATGGACGCCCAAGGCTCATTTATGCACATGGGGAGTTAAGACAAGTCTGTCTGATCTGATCACACAGAAGAGCTCCTGTAGCTTAAATTGCAGAAAAATGTAATGCTGGCCATGATAGAAAGGTGTCAGAATACACAGTGCATCATGGTTTGCTGCCTATGGGGCTATGCAGCAGCAGAGCAATCAGAGTGCTGCCCCTGTCCACCTCTAAAAGCGCCTTCAATGGGGATGTGAGCCTCAAAACTAGACCAATCGGGGTATGAGCAATGGAAGAAGGTTGTCTGGTCTGATGAATCACGTTTTCTTTTGGATCAGGTGGGTGATTGGGTGCATGTGCATCTTTAACCTAGAGAAAAGATGGCATCAAAATGCACTATGGGACAAAGGCAGGTCAGCAGAGGCAGTGTTATGCTCTGGGCAATGTTCTGCTAGGAAACCTTGGGTTCTGGCATTCATGTGGATGTTACTTTGCTATCTAAAGATTGCAATCTAAAGATTATTGCAGACCACATACACCCCTTAATGGCACTGATATTCCCTGATGGCAGTTGCCTCTTTTCTACCCTGCCATACTGCAAAAATGATCAGGTATGGTATGAGGAATATGACAAAGAGTTCAAGATGTTGTCTTGGCCTCCAAATTCCCCAGATCTCAATCTGTTTGAGAATCTGTGGGATGTGCTGGAATAACAAATCTTATCCATGGATGCCACACCTCCCAACTTGTAGTACTTAAAGGACCTGCTGCTCATGTCTTGGTGCCAGATTCCACAGGACATGTTTAGACCAGGGCTATATTTTTTTCCTGGCGCCGGGGATTGGTCAGCCTGCCCCTCCTTCTCCTGTCTCTCTATCTCTGTGCACTGGGAGGAAGTGAAGGGAACTGTAACTACTTCCTCCCGGCACTGAGACTGCGTAGGAGAAGGACAAGCTGACAGGGAAACAGGTTGAGATGTCTCTGGTCGCAGAGCCGCCCGCCCATTCTGCAGAGCTGCGTGCACTCCCCGCGCATTCTGCAGAGCCGTCCACCGGCCCGCCCATTCCCCTGCGCTGGTTCAGCGCCCAGAGGAAGTACTAAAGTTCCTTTCACTTCCTCCCGGTGCAATGAGATAACAGAGACAGGAGAGTGGGAGTCTGGATCAGCGGCAGCCCACTCCAATCAGCCGCATCCAGGCCCAATGTAACCTGCTCCCAGTCCCACTGGACCCAAGGAAAGCCCCCCTGCGCCCACAAGGTAGGTAATATATGTATTTATCTTTTTTTCTGTGTGTGTGTGTATGTCTGTAAATATCTATGAATCTGTGTGTGTGTATAAAAAAATACTTTGAGAGTGTGTGAAAAGAATGTGTCTGTCAGTGATTGTGTGTACATGTGTGTCTGAGTGTGTGTACATTTATCTGTGAGTGTGTCTGTGTCTGTCATTCTGTATGTTTGTGTATATTTGTGTCTGTCTGACTGTGTGTATGTTTGTGTATATGTGTGTTCATGTCTGTTTCCATCTGTCAGTGCATGTACATGTTTAGGTCACCAGCTCCCCTTGGGTCACATGGGAATGGTGTTTTTACTTACCTTTTTTCCAATTACGTCTCGCTGCGGCTGGCACGCCTCCATAGCTGAGATAATTTTGCTGATCTCAGCCAATCCAATGCTTTTCCAGAGGAAAGCATTGGGAAGCTATGGAGCATGCACCGCAAAATGCTGCACTAATCAGCATCTCCCCATAGAGATGCTTTAAATCAATGCATCTCTATGGGGAACGTTCAGCTTCTCCATGCTGAGTGTGGAGATGCTGAATGAAGATAGGAGACTCTTTAGTGTCTAGAGAGCAGAAACTTTAGTTAGGAGTTAGTTTTTTTCAACAACAAATATATAATTCTTAAAGGAACAGGCTATAGACACCAGAGCCATTACATTAAGCTACAGTGGTTCTGGTGATTATTGTGTTCCTTTAAGAATTGTATTTTCGTCGTTAGAAAAAAACTGGCTCCTAACTTTTTTAGCTGGCTCCTATATTTAAAACAAATTTGTCAAGCCTTGGTTTAGATGTCTTGTGAAGTCCATGCCTCGATGCACGAGAGCTGTTTTGGCAACATGGGGGGACCTACATTATATGAGGCAGGGTTTTTTTTAATGTTGTGGCTGATCAGTGCACAGGTTTATACACTAGAGTAAGAATTAAGGTGAATTCAGAGTGAATTTCAAATTTAAGATCAAAATAACAGATCTTTCAGTTCAGCCGCTCTTACATTTAAAAGTCTCTTTGAATTCACTTTGTGATCTAGAGTGTCCTTTATCATGCTACACCAACCTTGAATTACACAATCACAAATGCTTAACTCTATTTCATTTTGTCCTTTTATTTACAAAGAAGTTATATTATAATAAGCAACATGGCAATGCATTCTTTTGTCAGTATATAGTAAAACTTCCTTAAACCATTACAAATTTGGCTCAATGTATCTCAGCATTTTTGAGCCTTAGACTAAGCCATGTAAATATTTGTCATTTTCCTGGCTCTGTAGGGTCTTTAGGTGAATGCACATGCGTTCTCAATGCTTTCCTATGGACACTGGCGTCTTCTCACTGTGAAAATCACAGTGAGAAGCGCGGAAGCGCCTCTAGCGGCTGTCAATGAGACAGCTACTAGAGGCTGGATTAACCCTAAGGTAAACATAGCAGTTTCTCTAAAACTGCTATGTTTACAGCTGCAGGATTAAAACTAGAGGGACCTGGCACCCAGACCACTTCATTGAGCTGAAGTGGTGTGGGTGCCTATAGCGGTCCTTTAACATGTGGCCTGCAAATGTGCATGGGAATTGTAGTCCACTCATAGTTTGAGGTGTGGTATTTTCATAAAGACTTAATAGATTACAAAGTCAGGCAAATTAATTTTCATTTATCCTCCCTTGTATAAAGAAATGCATTTGCTCTACATTTAACTGAGTGACTGCTCTTCCTATCCTTCATTCAGAGTGGTGAGGAATAGTTATTGCTGCAGAGCTCAGTTAGTCCCTTGAGCTGGTTAAGGATTAGTAACACAGCGCTCAGTCGCAATGTGAGTGATAGTATGAGGATTTTCTGGTCTCTCTTGGTACACAGAGATATCAGTGTGAAGCATAGCTGATCCCTCTCCATTGAATCTTTAAATTATAATGAGAACATCTGGTTGCAGTATGATGTGGCTATTAGTGGGATAAATAATTTAGCACTGATCATGCTATATCTCCAGGGCCTAGGCCGGACATTATATATAACCGTATGTTGTTGGGAGGGGTAAATCAGTCTGCTGGTGTGCACTGTGCTTCCTTGCCATACACACAGTCATGTGTTGCTGAGAATAATAATAATAAAAAAAACCTGATTTTCCTTCAGAGAAATACAAATGTTACAAAGTATGGCAAATGTGTAATGTGTCACATAACACACGAAAAGGTAGTGCTAGCATTATCATATATGGGGATTTCACAAATCTGTGTATGGCTTCCAATTCGAAAAAAGGTTCATTTTCAAGACATATGCATTTTTACAATGTCTCTACCATGATGTCCTTAGTACTGACCAAACACAATATAGGTATAAGATTACCTGCACCACTTATTTTATTTTATTCTTCTATTTCTCAGTTTCTCTTTTTTCTTCTCTCCTCTACAATATTACTGCTTAATTGTTAACTTTGTACCTTCCATGCATGGGCGTAGGACCCCCCACAAATCTGGGGGGGATAGCATTTTTACTCGCCGGGTATATTCTTATTCAGTAAACTGGGAGTTGTTTATAATGTTAAATTCTAAGTGTGTGTGTGTGAAATTTCTCACAACAAAAAAATATGCAAAAGGAACAGTTTATCAGGTCACAGAAATGAACCAAAAGTTTGGCATTTATTTCAGTTATCCCACTTAAAACTACTGGTAATAATACTTTAAGTAATGCAGCATTGCCTGATTTTCACAAAACAAAAGATCTTGTATGAATACAATTTGTCTAACAGTGGACAGATAAATATCTAAGCTCTTTGAGATACATTTGTATCCCTTTCAGCTTTATGTAGTGTAACCGTTCTTGATCACATGACTCCTGGGATCTCTTTTTTTTTTTTTTGCAAGGCATTGTAAACATCAACAGATGCTTTTTGTGAATAGCAAACTCAAAATATTTTAGTGCTCTTTATAAGTCAAAGTAGTTCTAACCCACACTTCCAATATTGTTTCATTAATTGGACACCAGGTTTGCCAATTTCCAACTCTAATTAGCTTTTGCTGAAGTCATTAGCCTAGGGTTTCACATACGTTTTCCAAGATATAACTGCTCTTATGTATAAATTTGTCTTAAAATCTGGTTTGATGTACATCCAAGTTACAGTATTTACAAACACAATCTGTTTTAACTGATAACACACACATTATTGTATTATTCTTGTACATATTGAATATATCATTCAAATATTGACCAGGTGAAGTTAAAGCAGTGTGTTTGCTGATTACTGTAACTTAGATGTACATCAAACCAGATTGTAAGAGTATTATTATTATAAAAGTATTATTATTATTGTTATTATTGCCATTTATATAGCGCCAACAGATTCCGTAGCGCTTTACAATATTATGAGAGGGGGGATGTAACTATAAATGGGACAATGACAAGAAAACTTAGAGGAACAATAGGTTGAAGAGGACCCTGCTCAAACGAGCTTACAGTCTATAGGAGGTGGGGTAGAAAACACATTAGGACAGGAAATAGCAATCAAATAAGGTGGGAGTGAAGCAGAGCCGGAGGAGAGAGTAAACTGCTGCCCTACAGGAGAGAGCAAGAGACAGGTGTGTAAGGTAGAGGTTACCCTGGAAGGCCATACGCTTTCCTAAAGAGATGGGTTTTTAGGCACTTTTTAAAGGATTGAAGCAGTGGCGGCACTAGCTTTTGTGAGGCCTTAGGCAAAACTCAAACGTGAGGCCCCCCACTAACACCTAAAGTTAAAATTTTTTTTTTTTTTTAAATAGGGGTTGCATTGTGTGTATAAGGGGCTGTAGTTGTATTTAAGGACAAGCTTGCAGTGTTGGTAGGAGGGCAGTGACTGGTTAGGGGGTGATAGGAGGGCAGAGGGTGGCTGGTAGGAGGGCAGTGACAGGGTAGGGGGATTTAGGGGGTTAGAGGGTGGCTGGGGCAAAGGGTAGTAGGAGGGCAGTGACAGGCTAGGAGGTGGGGAGCTGAGACTGTGACAGGGTAGGCATACATACCTTTATGATAAACTTATTCCCTGGTGGGCAGGCTGTATCCCTGGTGGTCCTTCGGGCTCCCTTTACGGCTGCAGCTCCGCCGGGTGCAGAGCTGCAGACCACGTGGTAAGTCTAGTCTCGCGATCTCAGCCAGTCAGAGCTTTGCCATGGTAACCCGCGGAAACGCTCTGATTGGCTGAGATCGCGAGACCCCCTCAGTCTGCAGCTCTGCACTCGGCTGAGCTGCAGACAGGCTGTTTCTCTCCCGGGCAGGTGGTGTGAAGGGGCCTCGCACCCTGCAGCATAAAGGGCAAGCTGCCGGGCCCCCTCCTGTGTCGTGTCTTTGGTCTCTGACCGAGGACCCGACATATCACATGGCCCTAAGGCGATTTAGGCAGCCGTGAGGCCCCCATCAGCGCGAGGCCTTAGGCGGCTGCCTAAATCGCCTAATTAGAGAGCCGCCTCTAGATTGAAGACTAGGGGAGAGTCTGATGTGGTAATGCAGGCTCTTTCACTACAACTACCGAGGCACAAAGTGGAGGCAAGCTGGATAGTTACAACAGAACCTCCTCTGATGGAGTTCCAAACTGCAGAGCACATAGAGAATATGTACAGACTATCAGTATGAAACTGGTGAATGTCGGGAGCTGTAGTTTTTGCTAAATTCGTTACCATGATAGCGTGCGCAGCTGAGAACTACAACCCATCACGGCAAGCAGGGAAAGTGTGCAGAGCGCGGTTGCAGTGGAGCAGAGCAAAACATGCAATGTAAGTTCAATGGCTATTGCTCCACTGTCTGCTGCATCTGCAAAACGATATATGCCAAATTTCACGGGAGGGGTGGATGGAGGGTTCGCCATTATCTGTGTCCCCCCATCCTCCCTGGTTCCTACGCCTATGCTTCCATACTCAACCCTTGTTTTGATAACTGTTTATTTTGTTAGTATTGTGCAAATAGTCTTGTTCATTTATGTCCACCATTTATGATCTACCCTTATATCTTTAAATCTCAAATACTTCTCCTCTGTTCTATATTTTCTTATCGTCATTAACTGTAATTTCTCACCTCAATATCTGTGTCTTCCCCACCCTTAATTTGCTGTTTGATCTAACCCAGATCCTTTCTTGCAGCCTGGGTTCCAAACAGAACATTAACTAGCTCCCAGGACTCTCAGCTACCAAGACAAGATACAGTCTTGTGCAGAGGTAGTTTGGATGGTTTCCTGCCCACCCCAAGGAACTCACTACATTTATAGATAGCACAAATTACCTGACTTTCCAAACACACTAATTATGTCTCTCAAACCCTCATCACCTGCTCAACTATCACAATCCCTACCCAGTGATGTATTTGCCGCAAGGCAAACAAGGCATTTGCCCTGGGCGGCACTTTCCAGGGGGTGGCAAAAAACGCCTTCCCAAAATGCCCAGGCAAATACCTTGTTAGCCTGGTGGCAGGCGGCTAGCTGAGTTCCAAGGTGGGTGGTGAGGAGTGCTGATTTGTGAGCTCTTTGTGCTCAGCTCCCTCCCATGCCGCAGAGTGATGCTGGGAGCTGGAATATGATGTCATTGCCCACCTTGGAATTCAGCTAGCCGCCCAACTGCCTGCATGCCTGCCTCCCTCCTTGCCCAAGCAGCCCAGCCAGCAGCCCCAATGGACCCCACGTAAAAAATACACCCAGCTCTCCCAAAGGTAGGGAGGCTGGGTGGATTTAAATTAAAATTAAAAAATAGTCTGTGCATGTTGAGGGGGGAAGTGTGTGTGTGTGTGTGTCTGTGTCTGGATGACTGACTGGCTGGCAGTGTGTGTGTGTGTCTGTGTCTGGATGGCAGTGTGTATGTTTGTGTCTGGCTGGCTGGCAGTGTGTGTGTCTGGCTGTCAGTGTGTGTGTATGTCTGTCAGTGTGTCTGTATATCTGTCATTGTGTGTCTGAGTGATTGTGTGTGTCTGTGAGTGTGTCTGTGAGTGAGCCTGAGTGTTTGAGTGATTGTGTGTGTCTGTGGGTGTGTGTGTGTGTCAGTAAATGAGTGTATGTGTCTGTGTAATTGTGTGTGTATGTCAGTGATTGTGTGTGTCTGTCAGTGTGTGGCTGTGAGTGAGTCAGTGATTGTGTGTCTGTCAGATTGTGTCAAATCAGTGTGTGTGTGTGTGTGTGTATGTCAGTGTATCTGAGAGTGTGTGTCTGTCAGTCAAGTGTGTGTGGAATTGACAGGAAGGGGTGGGGCAAATGTAAATTAGGGGGTGTCTGAGTTCCGTTATGCCTAGGGCAGCACAGATCCAAAATACACCACTGTCCCTACCTGCAACCCCTGACCCCTCTCATGTGATTCATTTACAAACTTGTTTTCATGGCACTATAGTGTTAATAGGTACCCCCAACCCTCATGGCTGCCCTCCTGCCGGGCTCTAGGGGAAAGAAGGGGTTAAACGCTTACCTTTCTCCAGCACTGGGCTCCCACGGTGCTGGGGACTCTCCACCCTCTTCCGCTGAATGAAAATCACAGTGAGAAGCGCGGAAGCGCCTCTAGCGGCTGTCAGTGAGACAGCCACTAGAGGCTGGATTAACCCCAATGTAAACATAGCAGTTTCTCTGATTAACCCAAGACACTCAGATTGCAAAGGTGGTGGTGTAGGGTTTCTGCTCTCGCCTCACTGCTCCTTCAAACCTCTACCCACCCCCATTTCCATCCCTTTCTCCCCATTTGAAGTTAATTCAATTTGCCTTTTCAAACCCATCTCTGCTAACATTGCTGTTATCTATCGTACCCCTGGTTGCCCTCTCCTCTTCCTTGATCACTGTGCTGCTTGGATTCCCTACTTCCTCTCCTCTAATATTCCATCCCTTATTCTTGGGGACTTCAACATTCCCATTAACCTACCCTTGTCCTCAGTGGTCTCAAAACAGCTTTTAATGACCTCTTCCCTTGGGCTATCACAGTGGGCTAAGTCCCCCACCCTTGTAGCTAGCAATACCCTTGATCTTATTTTCTCTCATGAATGTAGAATCTCTAATCTCTGCAACACTCCATTTCCTCTCTCAGATCACCACCTCTTATAATTTGCTCCCAATAGCCCCCTACCCTATCCCCCTCAACCTAACCCCCTTCAACTAAGAAGAAATCTGAATTATATTGACCTCCAGTAGCTATCAGCTAATATTGATTCCCATCTTCTATC
This sequence comes from Pelobates cultripes, assembly GCA_933207985.1. Classification (NCBI taxonomy): domain Eukaryota; kingdom Metazoa; phylum Chordata; class Amphibia; order Anura; family Pelobatidae; genus Pelobates; species Pelobates cultripes. The sequence continues at coordinate 40,276,882 of OW240922.1, read as the reverse complement.
CATCCCTACTTTCTCCTGTCCCTCACTGGCTATCTCCTCATATAACACTACCCTCACCTCTGCCCTGTACACTGCAGCCCTTGCCCTTGCCAAACAGTCATACATTTCCTCCCTCATTAGCTCATGCTCCCGCAATCCCAGGTTGTCTTTTTAATACCTTTAAGTCCCTTCTTTGCCCTATTGTGGCCACCCCATAAACTAACCTTGCATGCTACTTTACCGACAAGTTTGAACAGCTAAAGAAATAATTCTCACCACCTTGCCCTTCTCTTTCCCAACCACACCTAGGTCATGCCTTTCCTATCCTTCAGACTTTCTCCCAGGCTACTGAACAAGAGGTGTCTGTGCTTCTCCTTTCCTGTCTACCCACCACTTGCCCGCTTGATCCAGTCCCATCTCACCTTATCAGATCTCCCTTCTCTTGTCTTGTGCTTTCCTTAACACACATCTTCAGCTGCTCTCTCTCTTCTGGTGTTGTCCCTGCTGCCCTTAAATATGCTACTGTAGTACCCATCTTAAAAAAAACATCTCTTGACCCGTCCTCCTCTTCTATCGTCCCATATTCCTGCTCACTTTTTCCTCAAAGCTTCTGGAAAGACTTGTCTTTACCCGTCTGACTTGCTTCCTCAATATCCGACTCTCTCCTTGACCCTCTTTAGTCTAGCTTCCCTATCCTCCACTCTACTGAGACTGCTCTAATGACTTCATCGCTGCTAAATCCAAAGGGCACTACTCTATACTAATTCTTCTTGACCTCTCTGCTGCCTTTGACACTGTTGACCATGTTCTCCTTCTCCAAACTCTTCAATCACTCAGTCTCTGTGACACTGTCCTCTCTTGGTTTTCTCCTCCTATCTCTCCTAACGCTCATTCAGTGTCTCCTTTTCTAATGATACCTTCTCCCTCCGTCCTGTCTCTGTTGGAGTCCCCCAAGGCTCTGTACCTGGTCCCTTTTTATTTTCTCTTTATACTGCCTCTCTTGGCAAACTTATTACCTCATTTGGATTCCAATACCACCTGTACGCTGATGACACTCAAATCTACCTCTCCACCCCGGACCTCTCTTGTGCCATCCTACAACATGTCACTGCTTGCCTTTCTTCCATCTCTGATTGGATGTCCTCCCGCTTTTTGAAACTCAATCTCTCTAAAACTGAGCTCCTTGTCTTTCTTCCTCCTAAAACTAATCTCCCTCTTTCACTCTCCCTTCAAGTGAGTGGTACCTATATCAGTCCATCCTTGCAAGTGCGCTGTCTTGGTGTTATACTTGATTCTGGCCTCACATTTGAGCCTCACATCCAGTCTGTTACCAAATCCTGTAGATTCCACCTTAAAAACATAGCCCGCATCCGCCCCTTTCTTACGCAAGATGCTGCTAAGGAGCTTGTCTATTCTTTAGTAATCTCTCGCATGGATTACTGTAACTCTCTCCAAATAGGTCTTCACACAAGTCGTATTGCCCCGCTACTGTCTGTAATGAATGCTGCAGCCAGACTGATTTTCCTCTCCTGTCGCTCCTCTCACACCTCACCCCTCTGTCAGTCCTTACATTGGCTTCCTGTATCCTATAGGAGTCAATTCAAGGTACTAATCCACACCTATAAAGGACTGACCAAAAATTACCCCCTCCTATAATTCTTCACTGATCCGCAGGTATGCCCCTCCTCGGTCTCTCTGCTCTGCCCGTAACCTTCTCCTGACTGCAGCTTGCACCTGTACAACCAACTCACGCTTGCAGGACTTCTCGCAGGTCTACATTCCTTTGGAAAAGCCTGCCTACGACCATCAAGCTCTCCCCTGGTCTTCAATCATTTAAAAAGTGCATCAAAACCCATCTCTTTAGGAAAGCTTATGGCCTCCCAGAGGAACCTCTACCTCACATACTCTCATTGCTCTCTCCTAGGGCAGCACTGCAATCTATTCTGCTTCACTCCACCTTGTTTGATTGCTACCTCCTTTACTGTTGGGTTTTATGCCCCAAATCCTATAGACTGTAAGCAACCTATTGTTCCTGTAAGTTTTTGTAATTGCCTCATTTATTGTTAAGTCTCCCCCTTTGATAATATTGTAAAGCGCTACGGAATATGCTGGCGCTATATAAATAACATTAATAATACCAGTAATAATAATAATAATAATAATATATCCCTGTGCAGCCTTGCAGAGTGCAGACACCCATGTCAGCTCCTTCTACCTTGTACCATTGCCTCTGCAGAACTCTGTCCATCTTCCTCCCATGAGGACCTCTGGGCTTCCCTATTCTGCCATTTAGACTACTATTCTTTCCCTTTCTGCTAAGCAGACCTCTGTATTTTCTGCTTCCCCCATTAAAACATCTGTGCTGACACCTTTCCTGTAAAAACTTTTGTTGTTATCTTTTTTTGTCAAAGAACTAGAAAGCGGCCAACTTAGTCCAGACTTCTGCTTTGCCTTTTCCCTGTTAACTCCATGGCAGTCTTACTGCACCCTGAAGAGCAATTAGTTGCCTTTGTCCCCTGCAGAGCCTCACAATTCTTTTTTACTACTTTTCCCTGCTGCCTCATCCTTTCTACAAGCCGTCCCTTAGCCTTAAAGGGTCCTGCACTTCCTCACTCCCGCTTGCAGGAAATGTGATATCTCAGGCCTCCCTACTGTCCTGATTTTGGCAGAACAGTCCCAATTTTTTAGGTCCTGTCCCAGTGCCCTGAATTTGTTTCCTGGTGTCTCGCATCCATGGGTACCAGGGAACTCTTCCTAGGTGGCACAGTGCGAGAGCATTATTAGAAATGCTTGCACTGTGTCACAGGCACTAGGAAAATGAATAGATCATATCGTCAGCACTCTGTACGTGGTCTTCTGTATTGGAGGCCCAAAGGAAAGGGCTGGTAGTGACTGAAGGGATACTATAGTGCCAGGAATACAAAACTGTATTCCCTGCACTATAGCTCCCGCTTCCTCCCCCTGTATTTTGTCAGTATGTTTTCTTTGGGGGTGTATGAAAAAAAACAGCTTGCACGACCCCCCTTTCCCTCAACACAAACTTTGAAACTTACACACAAATCCTTTTCATATGTGATGAATGAATCTGAATATCAGGGTTATTACTTAAATGAGAATTGTTGGGAATACAAAGTAAATTTCGAACTTAAGTCCAAAATAGTCAGCTATGGTTCTATTTTGGCTACTTTAGCCTTAGAATTGCAATTCACTTTAAATTCTTGACAATTCTCACTTTAGTGTATAACTCCAATTGAGCCAGTCAGGGTTATTCACCAAGCTTAGAAATCAGCAAATTAATATCCGGATTGCAATATTTTGGCAAAAATATTTTATTTGCAAAAAAATATCCACCAGTTCTAGTCACAGTTTAGCTACTCTAGCCTAGAAAGGAGCCATTCATATTTCAATCACCTACAGTTTGAAGTTGAGAATATAAGCCCCAGTGTGTCTTCATCCAGGGCAGGATCTTAACTTGGGGAAACTAACAGTACTGAGCTCGCATGAGGTATATAAGTTTCATGCTAAGTGTCCTGGTTTGTTTAGCTCAGTGAAGCTCAACTCAAGAGGCAGCAATTACTCAGAGCACCTGCCTTGCAATTACATCTCACTGAGCTGCATCGGGAAGTCTGTGATTGGACAGCCACAGAAAGTCTGGGCTGGGTAAGAGGAGGGTTTGCAAAGGCTGCAGACAAGAGCTTTTGCCCACCTGGCACACCGTGAAATTTCCTGGTGGTCCGGCATACTATCGGGCTGGTGCGGGCCACCTAGTGCGCACTGGCCTGTGGGTTGCACAGGTAACCGGCAGGAGGGGATGTGCTCCCTTCCTGCCAGTCACAGAATGTAGCATGGCCAAGCAGGCAGGCCACGGTAGAGGAGCTTCTGTTCCCCTACCCGGTCTGACAGGAAGAGCTCACAGAGAACACATGACTGCTTTCTGTCAGACCAGGTAGGGGAACAGAAGTGAAGGTACGTGGGGGGTCACTATAATGGGACACCTGGGGGGATGGCTATAATGGGACACATGGGGGCTGGGGGTCTATAGGGACACAGGACGGGGCTAAAATTGACACATGAGGACTGGGGGGGCTATAGGGACACATAGGGCTGGGGAGGGG
>OW240922.1:40239784-40263645 GCA_933207985.1 Pelobates cultripes | reverse complement strand
CTGTAACTACTGGCTCTCTAGTCAATGCCGTTATGCCTTTATGGTAGCATACCACCATTCATCGAGTGGATCTCCGAAATGTGGATATATAAAACAAGAAAGAGAGAACTCCAATGGTACAGTATATTTCATATTCCTGTATATACTGGCTTAAAAAAGTTTAAGTTCACCTTATTCAGAGCCCACAAATCCTGCCTCTGGAATTGAGCACCTGTTGCCTAATTCAGGGTGGGCAAAACCTCAAATGGATCCCTTCTGAAGTTGAGAATCACATAGGACCGAAACTGTGCTAAGTAGATAATACAAATTTATTTCCAAAAGTATGGTAAAACAAAATGATAAAACAAATATAAAAAAACAAATATAAAAACACCAGGTCCTTGTAATCCAATGCCAATACGCATTTCACTCGATTTGATTTGCCTCAGTTGGCTATGGTGAAAGTAGTTAAGGAACAGTATTAATAATATTCATAGCAGAAGTCAACATGGCTTGCAAAACCAGGTAAAAATGATTGCCCACTATGTTGCTGCTATTGTTAAGGAACAGAGTGACCACCATTTTTTAAATCGTACTTTTTGTCCTTAGAGGATGATGGTATATTAATGGGAAGAGCCACAGGAAGCACTAATCGCACCAGTTTAGGCCCTGACTGAACAGCTCCTGAACCATATTATACTGATTCTGTGAGCCAGGATGTAACATTGCCCCAGCTCCAGCATCTGTACAGAGCATCAGGGTGCTGTGCAATCAGTGCACAGACCAGCAGCAAACCACTGGTGGTGTGTTTGTAATTTCTCTAACAAATGGGTATTAGCTGGTTTGCAGAGAGACAAAAATAAATATAAAAATAAATAAAAATCCTGCAGTTTGGACTTCAGCAATATGGCAAGGAAGGGATACCATAGGTACCTAGGGGAGTCTCAGATTGCACAAAATAGTTTGACACACAACTGAGTACAGTGCAGTATCATTGACCACACAAGTAGAGGATCACATACAGATGGCGATCCATGACCACCCCGATCCTTCACTACCCCCAGGGTGGGTAGGACTGGAATCTTGCCCAGTTTCAAACCTGTGACACAATGATGCGGGCCTTCAAGCGGACATGGGGCTGCGAAGAACACTTGCCTCACTACAGCTATGCGGCCTACCCCTCAATTCATTCCCGCTGTGTCTCTATCTTCGCTGGCTCCCACCTGGTTCATGCACCTATCCTTATGGACATGCCCAGAGACACAACAGGTTTGCCCTCATTGGGAATAGGCTGAACCCGGTGAAAGGCTTACCATTGGAGCTAGGAGCTTAATTGACGCTTGCCGTTGCTGTTTGACTCACAACTGTGAATCACGTAGCTTGGAGTTACTATCCCTTTATTCTTTTTATTTCAAACTTGATTAGTAGTAGGGAACAGTGCTTTCTTTAGTCTCAGCTGTTTTATCTGCAACTACCCTAGCCTGCTAGTGGTTTCATATTATTGTTTAGCAACTAACAATGCTCATGCCTAGATAGCGAGCCCTCTGTAAGCAGAGACTTCCTTTGCTGCACATTAATCCTGCCACCTCAGGGAGTTGGCTGACTCTGTTCTCTGGCCTCTTGGTCCATAGGGCCCTCACCTAACATGAGCAGACACCACGTACTAGCTCTCTATGCTTTGTACATAGTTGATTTCACCCATGCCATTGTTTAATGATCATTGTGTTTTTCTCTACTCTCTCCACTTTATATGCACAACTGGTGTGGTGTGTGGTGCAGCGAACTGGCATGGTTGCCGGGCCAGTGGCGTTATCAGCTATAAGTCTTTGCTTTATTTTCCTTTGATTAATTAGTCTTCTCTCAAGCAAAGTAACCTAGCAAGTTTACACCACTTATAACTCTTAAGATGCTTAAAGCTTAGCCTGATACAGCTATGAGGATCACTGACATATGCATTATCGTGTTAATTTTTGTCTACATACAAATATTGCGATAATATTTCGACTGCCACATGTGTTTTACAGACCCGGCCTTTGCTGTTGTTGCTGAGCACAACAAAAATAAAGAATAAAAAAAAAAAAAAAACCCAGCCTGCTAATTCCATATTGTATGATGAATAAATGGAATGTAAAAGAAAAATGATATTCTAAATAAAGAACACATACACTTTCAACTTTCTAGAAGATCGCTTAGCTTTTAAATGGATCTTTGACATGTGTTTTGTTAGTTGGTGTGCCCCTACACCATTGAGGTCAGTGAAAAGCAGTTCAGAAATGTGCCTTACCCTTTACCTGATGGACTAAGCCTAGTTATTTTTTCTGAAGTGGGCTTGTAGAAACTTAGAGAAAAATAGAGGGGCTAATGCAAGGGAGGCTGTAGGATTTTCTGATTAATGACAGATGTGGGCAAGAAAACTGCTTTCATGTATTAAGGCCACTGCCTGGCTCTCACTCATGCATCCCAAGGTTATCTGGTCCCCTCTGCATCTTTCAGCAGGTCTGAGACAAATGGGCTATGAAGCAGAGGAAAGGTGCTGCTGAGTTATATAGAGCGATCATAGCTGACAGAAGGGTCTCAAATCTTGCTTTGGATGAAATATCCAAGCCAGACACTAATGCCACCCAACACATGCAGCCTGTAATAATAATAGAGTCATGAATAATAATTAAATAATGCTTCTCCTTTTCAAATCTTAAACAATATACAGTGCAAAGAACAGCATCATGGTTATAACATACATGAACACAGGGAATATGTTATCCACCACCAGTGGATGGCTGGGTATGAACATCATATGATGACAGCATACATTTCAAATGGAAACCTATCATTGAGTTAGCATTCCATATGAGCTTTCACAGAACAAGTCCTTCCCAGCAGAATGTAGGATTACATGTGCATTATTAAGAAATAAATCACAGATTAATCATGGATCTTTACTCTGGTGCTGATCTCACAACCCTCCCATTCCAATATGCTCTATCGGACAATGTGACACAATGAGAAGGGGCTCCCAAATGTCCTGTAACACCCTCCCGATTTAGTTACTGGTGACCTGCATCTGGGGACACCATGGAACTATCCCCAGGTGGTAGTGTGTGAACACATTATTAGACACACTCACACTGTACAGTGGTCACTAGGCCCATGCAGAGAGTGCTTCAGTAAAGTTCTATGCAGGGCCCTGCAGGTTTGGGGTCGGCTGGGAAGTTGTATGTCAGCCTGATGTGCATGATGCCATGCTGGCACACATACACCTATTCAGTGGTTGGACATACCCATCTCTTGAGTGGGCCTGTCCATTATTAATGTCTCCAGTAATGCAAGTTGAGCTCCATTGAAGCCACCTTTCCTGACTCTATACTGTAATTACCCCTTCTGGTGGTCCTGATCTGATGGCAGGTCAGATGCTGCATGCTATGCATTCGCGTCAATTTGTGTACAGTCGCGCATCATCAGAACGACCCGACTCCAAGTGCCAATTCGGTCAGCACGAGTGAACAGACAAAGTATCCGACTTAGGCGTTCGCCCAAATTCAGGTCTTCAGGTGCTCCAAGCTAACGCCAGCCAATAGTTTTAGTGCCAGGGCTTTCTGTAGCCCTATGGTGGTTCTTGATTACCTAAGAGTGTGCTTTATTGTATTTTGGAAAAGGTATGTGTTTAACCCCTTCCTCACCCTAGAGCCTGGCGGGAGAGGGACCCTAAGGGTGGGGGGGACCTAGAGACCCTATAGTGCCAGGAAAACGAGTATGTTTTCCTGGCACTGTAGTGGTCCTTTAATGACTAAATTGAATTATATATGTTACTTACAGGAACTATCCAAGCACATAACCACTATAGCATGCTGTAGTAGTTATGGTGCCAATAATGCGCTGGTGTCTTCCCAGTGTAAATAGTAAAATAATTTAATAAGAGTTTGACAAATTAGCACTGTGCTAAGCTAGGTGGATCAGGGGACTGCTCATAGGCTAAGAGCACTCAGCTGACGCTCTCAATTAATGACTTGGCTCTGCAAAGCAGGGCTTAGCTAGGCTGAAGTAATAGAAGCTCAGGAGCTTCCAGATCCTCAGGAGGAGACAACTGGCACCCCAAGTAAGTTGTCAAAGTGTACTTAAATGATTTCACTACTTACACTAGGAAGACAGAAGACACTCTTGGCACCATAACTACTATATATGGCTGCAGTGGTTATGGTGCTTGGAGTGCTCCTTTAACCAGCATGCAACTTAGTTGCCTTGGGTTTTGGTAATAGCATTTAAAATAAAAAACTTATAGAGAGGGCAATAGCTCCCCTTTTATTTTATAAATCATCAGCTTGAAAATGATGTTCATTAAGATAACTCTGGCATTTTACTTATAACCCGTTTAATGGCTTATTTTCACTTCATTTGTTCATTTCTATTTTCATTGTCATGTTGAATGCAAATTTAAGATGCCTTGTACAAAACCAAAAAAACGTATAATCCACTCTAGGCACCCAGACCACTTCAGCTTAATGAAGTAGTCTGGGTGCCAGGTCCTTCTAGGGTTAACCCATTTTTTTTATAAACATAGCAGTTTCAGAGAAACTGCTATGTTTATGAATGGGTTAAGCCTTCCCCTATTTCCTCTAGTGGCTGTCTCATTGACAGCCACTAGAGGCGCTTGCGTGCTTCTCACTGTGATTTTCACAGTGAGAGCACGCCAGCGTCCATAGGAAAGCATTATGAATGCTTTCCTATGTGACCGGCTGAATGCGCGCGCAGCTCTTGTCGTGCGCATTCAGCCAAGGAGGAAGGAGGAGGAGGAGGAGAGCTCTCCGCCCAGCGCTGGAAAAAGGTAAGTTTTTACCCCTTTCCCCCTTCCAGAGCCGGGCGGGAGGGGGTCCCTGAGGGTGGGGGCACCCTCAGGGCACTATAGTGCCAGGAAAACGAGTATGTTTCCTGGCACTATAGTGGTCCTTTAATGACTAAATTGAATTATATATGTTACTTACAGGAACTACCCAAGCACATAACCACTATAGCATGCTGTAGTAGTTATGGTGCCAATAATGCGCTGGTGTCTTCCCAGTGTACATAGTAAAATAATTTAATAAGAGTTTGACAAATTAGCACTGTGCTAAGCTAGGTGGATCAGGGGACTGCTCATAGGCTAAGAGCACTCAGCTGACGCTCTCAATTAATGACTTGGCTCTGCAAAGCAGCTCTTAGCTAGGCTGAAGTAATAGAAGCTCAGGAGCTTCCAGATCCTCAGGAGGAGACAACTGGCACCCCAAGTTAGTTGTCAAAGTGTACTTAAATGATTTCACTACTTACACTAGGAAGACAGAAGACACTCTTGGCACCATAACTACTATATATGGCTGCAGTGGTTATGGTGCTTGGAGTGCTCCTTTAACCAGCATGCAACTTAGTTGCCTTGGGTTTTGGTAATAGCATTTAAAATAAAAAACTTATAGAGAGGGCAATAGCTCCCCTTTTATTTTATAAATCATCAGCTTGAAAATGATGTTCATTAAGATAACTCTGGCATTTTACTTATAACCCGTTTAATGGCTTATTTTCACTTCATTTGTTCATTTCTATTTTCATTCCCATGTTGAATGCAAATTTAAGATGCCTTGTACAAAACCAAAAAAACATATAATCCTTAAGTTTGAATTGCCTTAAAATTATTGCAATTAATCAAGAGTTCTTTATTTTTTAGTTCTCCTTTCTCTTTTCCATGGACAAACCTAATTAGCCATAAATATTTAAACCTCCAGAGATTTAGCAGAGTTTTTGATACTATGATAAAGGAGTAAACTAAAAAATACTTATAGGAATGCAAAACTACATCTATCCCACTGAAATGTTTATGTCAGCTCCTTCATAACTGCCCTAATTAATGATTCTATCCTGACCCAAAGGACCATGATAGATGGAATATTTTGTAAGCTTGAAGAATTAAGGTGGATATGGGAAATTGCTCATATTTGGTATCAGGAGATATCATTAATATACATTTAAGTATCAGCTTCTTGCAAAACCGATGGGATAGAAGGTTGAAAATAAACAGTAATGTTTCAGCCTTATGAAAATATTTAATGGAATAATACTGTCAGTGTAATTATGCCCGGGCTTGGGCTGATATACTTTGCTGTAGAACAGAAAGCATTGGGGTGGAGACATCAGTCTCTATTGGTTAAATTTTATTTGGCAGAGACCCAAAGGAGAATCCACCATTTGTAGGGTGAAGTGTCCCATATTTGGTCAGCTATGGGACAAGTCAGAATGAGGACTGTAAAGATGTTTCTGAAGCTAAAAGTGTTTTGAAAATATTTGTGTTTGTGTTTTTTTTTTTTTTGTTGCCCTTGTAAACTAAACATGGCTAATTGTATCACTTTAGTGATGTTTATTGTCATTTAGAATTCTTTGAGGTTTGGCTGACTTCCTGAAAATCTTTTCGTTGGATACAGCTGAGTTCTTGCAGAAACTGGGGGAGTGCTTACAATAAGCAAAAGCACCCAGAGAATGAAAAGGGGGTATGTAGTATGTGATCAGACCTGGGGTAAGGTTATACACAGACGTACACAATAATGCTCCTTTAATTGTATAAGTCATGCTCATCATCCTTCCAGTTTTTCTTTTTCGTTCTTTCTTTTATGGTCACTGCTGGAGACAAAGGATCCTACTAGAGGTTCTTAGTTTCACTTCATTTGTGCATAACATCAACACAGAGGACAGCGTTTATCCAGCAACTGTATTGCATTTAAAATAAATAAGCCTACCGTACTTTAATTATAAATCAATATATTGTACTAAACATTTACCACTAGAAATATTCAAATAATATATGTCATGTTATTTCCAGGAATTGACTCACCCTCCCTCACCGAAAATGTATTGATGTCCACATTTCTTATCACAGAACTCAACTCACTACAGGAATTCATTTTGAAAAACAAGGAGGCCATTAATCGATTGGCTCCATGTTGCAACAATGCTGTAGGTACAACCAGTCAATTCAAATTTATGAGCTCATTGAAAGCTGCACTAGAGGACTATAAGAGCCTAATAAGCACCCATAGTCCAACAGTAGTCGTGCCTGGGCAGCATGGCAAACTTGAATAATGAGCAGGTAAGAAAGGGAAATTTAAATATATTCACCCCTTAAGGACACATTATGGAAATATTCAGTCATGATTCCCTTTTATTCCAGAAGTTGTGTCCTTGATGTGTTAAAGCATCTACTTTAGCATGTGATATTCTGTTTCTGATATTAGATGGATACTGCAGTGTTAGCAATGCCTATCTGAATTCCCAATGCTATGTTTTTGAAGAGCCTTCTCAGTCCGCCCCCCATTGTTTGTTACAAAATGAACTAAAACAAAATAAAATAAATCACTCACCTTCACTGCAGCTCCGAGTGCTGCCGTGGCCTCCTTGTTGACTGATGTTATATCGGAGAATTGGTGACAGTAGGTGCATGCGTGGTGCTTTCTGCAATGCGCATGTGACGTCACGGTATATTATTATATGAGACCCACCTGTCATACCCAGAGGGCTTGGAGATGTGGCTTAAAGCTGTGCTTCCAGGTCTTATATTTATTAAAATAAATAGGTTTTTAGGGGTAGAACTGAAGGCACTATAACAACTTAAATAAGATGAAGTTGTTATAGTGCTTACAGCAGTCCTTTAAAAAATTGTATCCATTCTTAGAATTTATTTCTAATGAAAAGTTAATATACATTAGATAGGTACAGAATGGTAACTATTAAGATGCTATATTGAATACGCGGGAGGACTGGATAACAGCATCTGTATGTGATAGTCCCAAAGGGCAAGAAACATATATGAAAAAAAGTATTGTATCTTTAGTGATTAATGTATTGTAGATGTGTATTCTGTTACATCTGTGCTTTGTCTTAGATGTAATCAGATGTAACTGTGTTTTTAATTAGTTTTCTCTTTTAGGATAGGAATTATATAAGGGATAACTTGGATCATTTTCACATGTTTCTCCATTGTCCAGGGCGGAGAGAAAGAAGTAGTTGAGTGTTCTCAGGTGAAAGTATTTAAGATGACATGTGTCTTGTGAATGCTGTGCATGTTCCAGGCAGATAACATTTTCAGACAAACACACTGTTGTCAAGCACTTATAGGGGTGGAATGAGTTAAACTGGGTCAGAGTATATTGGAATTGTGTCTGAATTGATTACGAGAGCCTTGCAGAGTGTGTAAATATACAGAGGAAGTACATCTATTACTGTCATGCCGTATAATGCGGTCTGGTCTATAGATTTGGGCTCCCCCAGGATAGTGTTAACAACGTATTATGTATCCAGACTGCTCTAATACAAAAGACACTTTATATGGTGTGTTGCAGTAAAGGCACAGCAGGATCTGTACAGTGGCAGTGAGGTATTCTATCTGATAGCAGCAAACACTCTCACCTGTGGCTCTTGGGATACCCTGAGCTGTTAACTTTGACCATATGTTTCATTCTACATCTTTATGAAAAAAGATTGACAGACTGCAGGGATATTTTATCCATCAATTGCATATGTTAATGTTCTAGGTATCCTGGTAGAAGTAGGACAAACTTCTCCGAGTTGTAAAACAAGTCAATGTATGTAATATATAATAATTTAGGGTGAGTATGCCTATGATTTAACTGTAGAATGCATCTTGTAGTGGGGTTATTACAAAATTATCTTTAGCAATTTTTTAAAGGAGAACTGTCATTAGACTTGGGCATTTGTTTTTGGACGAACATGTTTTTGTCCCAATTTCATCCATTTGTCCGAAAGACAAATGGACAAATACAGATGAGTGAAATGCAGACATACCCCCACTCACCTATATGCCATGATTGTCAATATGACCCTCGTATTAGTATAAGGGAGGGGAAATACTCTTCCCTGCTTCTATCCGCTGTGCAGCAAACAGGGACATGTCTAAAGACAAGCGACTGGGCTGCAGTAGTTGCTAGTCCAATAAAGGGGGACCCAGGCCCAGATTCCCATGCCCCAATGGTGAGGCTCCTAATAAAATAATAAACTGAGGGGACACTATGGCGCCTTTTGTCAACTTTTGTAAAGTGAAGTAAAAAATACGTAAAGCAAAATAGTCCCTACTTTTCCATATACATTTTAGGAGAAAAGATCGGAAAAGAGGACCAGATTAGGAGTATAGAAGAAAAAAGGAACAGATTGAAGCAAGTTAAGTATTAGGTGACAGAGTCGCTCTAACTTTTTTTCTCCCCACAAAGACCTTCATAGCGTGTAAGTCACCAACCCACCAAAAGTGGTTGATTCTTTATTTTTGGTTGGTCTAAACTTTTATTCCCTTTCTCTGTCACCCTTTCCCCACGTTTGATGTAGCTATGTCATTTCTGGGTGTTTCCTCTCTGTTTTTAAATTCACTACATCCCATTTTTTGGATGTAACTACCCCTTGTGCTTGATGTTGCACAGGTTTCCTCTGGTGGTGGAAATAGAAGTTCACTAAAAGGCTGAACTTGATGGACGCAAGTCTCATTTCAGCTATGTAACTAAGTATGTCCTTCCAGCTTCACAGCTGAGCACTGAGATGCCAAGGTAGTGCTGTGAAGCCTCTGCAAACACAACTCAGGCTTGGGTCATGCTGTAATTGGTCAGTAAGTTGTAAATGGGAATACCCTGCCACATATGACCTTAACATTTTATAGATAGATGGACTGATTTTTAAATAAAATCTATAATAACATGTTTTTTAAGGAGTTTCGGGTAAGTTGGAAAATATGGCCCATTTCCATTTCCAGACAGACCTCCGAGGTATATTGCTTTATTATGACACAAATTTTGGAATTCGATTGAGATATCATCACAATTCATTGTTTAGCGAATAAACCCTCATATAAAAGGTTAGTAGGAATTACTTCTGGCACTGTATGCATCAGTGAACAAAATCAGAACAAATCAATAAATGTTGGCCACATTTACATGGCCCAAATCCCAGCACTGCTGTGCTATGTGACCTAACATGCTTGTAGTTCCTTGGCCTGTGTGTCGATATCAGTGTGTTGGCTGCCCCTCTCCTTGGTTGTGGGGAGGTCGAGATCTATGGAAAGTCCCAGAGCAGGTCCTAAGAGCTTTGACAGCTTCCTGACAGCTGGCACTGAGCTGGAATCCAACAAAGTAAAGTGGACCCATCTGGAACTAATCCTTGCAAGGACTTCCAGCTAAATTGTTAATTGGCCGAGATTAATCTGGGTACAAATCTGAAGTTTTCGCTTAGTGCTGCCAAGACTGTTATTTTGTCTAAATGCAAACATAAGACATGCATTCATAAGCAGTGACTTCCACTCGAAGCCATCTGCAGAGTAAACACTGTAATGAAAGTTTGTATTTTTTTTTTTTTTTTTTTAAAGTGTCTAAATTGCTCTAAAATCATTATTTAGACCAACAGACATGGTAAATTTAATAAAATGGTCAAGTTTTGATTTTGGTTTTATTTGTTTACCTTTAGAATTCTTTATCACTTTCACTCTGAGAATATATAAAAATTTTATCTGACAATATTGCTATAAACAGGAAACCTGAGTTTCATCGGCAATCTCGTTATCGAGATACATTGTATAATGGCCACCTACATGTTGACCTTTGTAGAAGACTCTTAAAGAATGAAACTCTAAAATAAATTAAAGGGACACTCCAAACATCACGACGACTACAACTGATTGTAGTTGTTATGGTGCTAGGAAGCTATGTGTGCACTATTTCCAAATATTGCCAAACCATTTTCAGCCTGTTTTACAAAACTTCCTTTGCATGAAAGACAATAAAGAGGAAGAAATCAGAATCAGACTTTGACAAGGCTTTGCTCTCATTAGACCAGGAAGTTAATCTGCCACCATTGATGTTTATTTAGCTTTTTCAAGTTCTACTAGGCTTCAGTAACAAATCTATTATTTTTAGAGCTGTTAAAAAAAAAAGTTAGAAAAACAAAACAAAAAAAACAACAGGCATAATTACCCATAACCTAACCCTACGTGTTTGCTCCAAACACAAATGGGTGCAAAGTAAAAGTAAGGTTTCCAAGTTTTTAAAACTTGTTAGTATTGCATTCAGTCCCCATGAAATGCTTATGCACAAAAAGGTTCACTTTGATTACTTTAATAAAATGTTTAGATTCTCATGCCAATATTCTTTTTTTGCGTGCACATGCAATTATCTAAACAATACCAGTAAAATAATGAATGTGATTGAAGGAACTTGGCAGAATCAGCTCTACATAGATATACAAATCATCTGTTCATTTTGTTGGCATTATCTTTGGCAAATATGTAAATTATAAAATACACTTACCTGAGCGTGGGCTGCAGGTAATAGCTGTGATGTGCATGGACCTGTTCAACAGCACAGCTTCCCAAAATACACAGAGTTCTTTAATATAGTGGTGGAGGTGGCTGTCAATTTTTGTTCTGTTGGCCAACTTCATCGTCTTCTTATGCCAAGGAGCTCAGTGACTCAGCACATACATTGCAGGCAGTATTGGATTTCTAATAAGCTACACTAGGCACTTGTCTAAAGCAGTTATTTCCAATGCACACTAATGGGATACTGGTCTTCCACTGAGAACCAGTGATATAGATCACCACTTTTATATGTGCGCCTGATGTCACAGTATGTTACGGAATGAGAACTGGGAAGTAAGATTCCTGTCTATCACACACAGAGCTTGGAGGTGTGCCTTGAAGCTATGCTTTCAAGCCCTCTAATTAGTGTACTAAAGGGCTTTAGTGGGTAAGAGAGTGGTGGGGGGCAGAACTGCAGCCACAACCAGAACTTCAGGTGGCCCCCCAGCGTCCAGGACCTTGCAGAAAATGTTGCTGAAGCAGTCTCTACAGAGTTCTAGTGCCTGTACATAGCGCAAGAGCTTGCACTGTTCTTCTTAAAGACAGATTCCTAGTGTCCACGAAAACAGAAAACCAGGGAACTAAGGCCTTGATTCAATAATGTTGGATAAACAATTAAAATTATTTGTTTAACCCCTTAAGCACCAAACTTCTGGAATACAAGGGAATCATGACATGTCACACATGTCATGTGTCCTTAAGGGGTTAAACTATTAAAATAAATATAAAAAAACAAATTTATTGAAAATATAAAAAAAATTACAAAAGTTAACTATTTTCATAGTATTACATCATATTACAAGTTTATCCAAGAATATTCAATTTAATGGAGGCCAGTATCGGTACAGTGAGGCAGGACCTCTGGAAATAGGCAAACAGAGAAAGATGTAAAGTAAAGGGTAAAGCAGCGAAAACGCTATTGCAGGGTGTTGTAGCTAATGATGCTTATTTGTTTTAAGAAACGATCTGACGATCTATGAAAGATTATTAGACAATCTGGACACATTTTAGGAATCAATCACCTCTAAAAGTGAAAAAAAAAAAAAAATGACCACTAACAATAAAGAACTCTTTTCAAGAAGCTATTTAATATGAACATGTGAGGTCAATGAGATAAGTTAGCAATTTCACATTGGCAATGTATCGGATTAAGGGTTTAATAGAAAATCCTTTGCAATGTTAGTCGTCTGCCAGAAAAATAAGATCTGGGTTCTATTCATGCTTTATCTGTATAAATGTCAGATACTTTGTCGAATTTGGAATCTCGTATGAGATTACTTCACTTTTAATGAAGCACTGGAGAGTTTTATTTTATAACTTATTCATATATTATAATTTGATTAATTTATTTTCCTGCACAAAATTCATTTTATTGTATTTCTGCAAAATTTACTGTTTGCAGCACAAACTGGGCTCTAGCTCAAATTTTAATCTAAAGAGGTCAATTTAATCTACCTTCCTGTGGATGACTTACAGTTTATATTAAACATTCTGACATTTGAAACATGGCTACAGTGGCCATTTGTACCTCAAGTATTTGGGTTATATTGAATGTTTGGCAAAGGCTTCCAATTCCTTATTCTTCTGCAATACTCGCAGAAGGATAGAAGCATGTTCTTAGCAAATCTAATTAGGGATAATTAGACAGATTGCACTAAGTGAGCATTCAATATAGCTTTAATTACAAATGTTTCTTTTTAAAATACATTCCAAGACAGATTACTTTAAGTCATGCAAAGCATGTGTTTGTTATGGAGAGTTCATAAAGAAGAATACCTTAATACCCAGAAATATACAGATGTATTATATGTAACAGAAAAAATTATCCTGGCATGCTTAAATAATTACTATATTTGAATTTAACTGTCTAAACTGTGCACATAACTAAAGATGCTATTGCTAGTGATATAATTAATGGTTTAATTACTGGAACTACTGGTTGACTGGGAGTGGTACTAATTAAGTTCTCCTGTTCTGAGAATAGAAGATGCAGAGATTTAAAGTCACAATCTTTAGCCTTTTTCTGCCATACATATTTACACTATACACAGAGGTGAGCAATGCAAACTATGCAAGTATCAAGACCACATCAGGGATTAAATTGCTAGTACCAAATACAATTCTCTGGATGCACTAGATGAAATAAAAATAAAAATGTTGTCTCTGGAGGCCTCCCGCACTTCTATTTCCTGAACATTTTGGTGGACCACTCCTATTTCAGTCTGGACTACCTGGATATCCTCCTTCCAGACCTTTTGTAGGTCTACGAGGAGCTGCTTTTTGTCCCCTATCGTTCAGGGTGATTTGTCCTCATTGGACCCAGACGAGAGGGATGCATCATCAGATCTAGGGGAGGGTAAGTGTTCCTCATCCTCCTGCGAGGCCTCCAACACCTCCAGTTCTCATTGGGCCTCAGTTGCCATCGTTGATCGCTGCTGCTGTGCTGGTCTCTCAAAATAGTCGTATATCTGGCTGATGAGGTATTTCTGGGTGGTAATGCTTCATGAATTTGTGCCACATTCTCTCTGCTTGAGGGATATTAGTGTTTCTGGCTATAAGGCTTTTAATAACATGGCTTAAATCTCTATTTTTGCTGGGTCTTTGCAGAGCCTTGCGGATAGACATCTGATCTGTAGCGCTTTTGGACTTAGTGTATGTTTTTAATTGGCTTAAGTGCTCAGTTTACAAGATGCAATGACAAACTGTGGCATAAATGGCAATTTATGATTGCACGCGGTAAATCTTTTTACTATTTACCAGCTGGTGTAACTCCGCAGCAATGCCTGCATTCTACTATATTTAACTGAAATCAGAAAAGACCCATTTGAAAATTCTAAAACTTGTGACGGCAGGTACTTTGTGTGAATAGATGCACCAGTAGAACTGATATATCAGTTACATTCATACATAAATCTTAAATAGATACTATACTCACCAGAACCGCTACAGCTTTTTTAGAGAAAAGGGAGTGTTAACAATGCTGGCTAGTTGCACGTATAGTGGCAGTCACTCAGACATCCACTAGAGGTGCTTCCTGAGTCAGTGTGCAGAACCTATGGTGTGCATGGAGGTGCTGATCATCCCCATAGAGATTAATTGATTCAGGAGGTGCTGATTGACGCAGCGCAGGTTTTTTTTCAGTGCATGCCTCCCAGGAGAATGGCCATGCACTACAAATGAGTGGAGCAGTGAAGGTTAAGCATATTATGCTACGTGTCAATATATTGCCCTTTACCCAGCCACACACAGAGTAGAGGAATAGGAATGGGCCATGTGCAGGGCCACTTCCCAGTTAATCCTTCTTTAGTTAATATTATTGTCTGGGGTGCCCTACATTATAATATTTCACTCAGCACTCTCTGTCTTGTTACATATGCTAAGATTTGCTGCAGATTTTTTTTTTTTTTGCTGAATTTAAATGAAATTGATTAATGCAGGGAAAAAGTATCACTTTTCCTGTCATATCTTGTTATACCAGCTAATATATCAGACCTGGTTTTGCAGGTGGTTCTATTGTTGTCTTTGGGGCTTTCTGGATTTGTACAGAGAGGGATTAAAACTGGCATTGTTGCTGAGTTATGCAGAGAATAGCAAAATGGCCCGAATTATCAGTGATGACAGTGTTTCACGCCAATTCTAGCAAATTAAAGTAAATCTAGTTTAATTAAGACATTTAGGGAGTTTCCTCGGAGCACATATTACATAGTTGCCAACATTTAAAAAAAAAATTCCAGGGACACTTTGCAGCACAGCTATCAATTACTACATTGAAAATTTACCACACCCACTGCCGCAAAGCTCCGCCCACTGTGTCCAACGCACATAATTAATCTCCGCCTACTTATCACAGTGCAGATTACAGGGTCTACTCAATAAAGAGAGATTTACAGGGAATTGAGATGGTAATTTTAAACTTAAGGCCAAAGTAGGCGAGTTGGAAAAATCCTCCCATTCGGCTGCTCTATTTCGACCTAAAGTTTGAAATTCCCATCACAATTTCCTGCAATTCTCTCTTTATTGAGTAGACTTTTATAACACCAAGTTCCCACCAACAGTACCATGCATCCTTGGTATTTGATAGATACATTTGCATCACAGCATCTATGTCAGTGTAATGGTATTTATTAATTAATGACTTTACATCATAAAGAAAGCATATTTAGTGTAATGCTTTGGGGGCACCACTAGGGGGAGTGTGTAGGAAGACATGTGCTTCTGGCAGTGACATCACAGGCCAGCCTACTTACACTGAATAAAACCAGATGGAGGAGAAAACTCTGCCTCTTTGCCTGTACCTGACTGAACCTAAGATGTAGTACCAGCTCTGACTTAACCCCAGCCAAAGGGCTGGGGCCTTGTAAGTAGCAACCTTTTGTAAGTAATATGTTGTAGTTTTGTATTGTATCATAATTGTAGTAAATTGACATTCTGCTAGCATCTGTTTATTTATTATAGTTATATTAAATATACATTTAATATTACAACGTTTTGTGTATTTTCTATCCACATATTCGACCATAATACCATGAATTATAAAAATATTAATGTTGTTCCGTATTGCTTAATTATTATGTATTAAGAGATTAATATTCATATTTAGGTCACGACCACAACAGTCAGGCAGGTACATTTTATCACTTTTAGGTGAGTTGGGTATCAGTGGTGACACTGTTAGTACAAATATAGAAAGACCTTGTGCAGATTTACTTGAGTTGTGTCCACACCATGGAACATACATTAGTTCACAAAAATAATTATGTTAGGGGGTAAATATAGTAAAAAAAAAAAAAAGCTGAAAATAGGAAATGAAAGATATAAAAGAAGAATTTACAGAATGGAATTAATGAGAGAAATGGGAGCAAAGGGAAAACATATGCACATATTCTATTAGCTCCTTTTTTGCCACCAATTCAACATGTTAAATGTCTCAGATTGAGACTTCAGTCACCACTCCACTGCTTCTGATTCTTCTAGTTCCAGGAGTCTGCGGGTATTATACAGAAAGCAGCACTATACAGGGAGCACTGACTGTCCCAGGATATTATACGCACAGACCTGTATTATACAGAGAGCAGCACTATACAGGGAGCACTGACTGTCCCCGGATATTATACACACAGACTTGTATTATACAGAGAGCAGCACTATACAGGGAGCACTGACTATTCTGGGATATTATACAGACACAGACCTGTATTATACAGAGAGCAGCACTATACAGGGAGCACGGACTGTCCTGAGATATTATATGCACACACTTGTATTATACAGAGAGCAGCACTATACAGGGAGCACTGACTGTCCCAGGATATTATACACACAGACTTGTATTATACAGAGAGCAGCACTATACAGAGAGCACTGACTATTCTGGGATATTATACAGACACAGACCTGTATTATACAGAGAGCAGCACTATACAGGGAGCACGGACTGTCCTGAGTTATTATATGCACAAACTTGTATTATACAGAGAGCAGCACTATACAGCAAACACTGACTTCCCATGATATTATACACACACACCTGTAATATACAGAGTGCAGCACTATACAGGGAGCACTGACTGTCCCGGGATATTATACACACACACAGACCTGTATTATACAGAGAGCAGCACTATACAGGGAGCACTGACTTTCTCAGGATATTATACACACAGACCTGTTTTATACAGAGAGCAGCACTATACAGGGAACACTGACTGTTCCGGGATATTATACACACACAGACCTGTATTATACAGAGAACAGCACTATACAGGCAGCACTGACTGTTCCAGGATATTATACACACAGACCTGTATTATACAGAGAGCAGCACTATAGTATTATGCAGATAGCTGAGCATATACCACATGAACCAATCTCTAGACAACTAGTACCTGTCAACATCAGCTCCCAGATGCATGTGACAGGGCTGGGCAATGCAGGCTTAAGTGTGCGGCAGCCCACACAAGTGATTCGGCGATAAAGCACAGGGCAAGGCAGGGAATACAAAGCAGCCCTGGAAAAAATGTATGTTAGCCTTATAAGTCATATATATTTGGTATACAGTAAGCACACAAGCTCACTGATACACAGGCTCAAAGACAGACAAGTTCACTGACACACACAAATAGGCTCACTGACAAAACTCTCTGACACACACAAGCTTACTACAGAAAAACTCACTTGTATAGACACACAAGGCTCACTACAGACAAGCTCACTGACACACACAAGCTCACTACAGACAAGCTCACTGACACACACATGCTCACTAAATGGAAGCTCACTGGCACACACAAGCAGTACCATCTTGACAGCATTATGGGTCCCCGGGCCAAACCACCAACAAATGCAATACATACAATACATACACACAGACTGCTGAATACAGTCACAGACTGCTGAACACATTCACACCACAGACTGCTGAAAACACGCACACACTGACTGCTGAATACACGCAAACAAAGAATGCTGAGTACACACACACAGACTGCTGAGTACACACACACAGTACACAGAATACACACACACAAACACACACACTGCTGAATACATACACAAATTGCTAAATACACACACACCGACTGCTGAATACATACAGACTGGTGAATACACACACACAGATTGCGGAATACACACACACTGCTGACCATACACAGAGAGACTCCTGAATACACACAGAATGCTGAATACACACAGGCTGATTTATACACACACAGACTGCTGAGTACACACAGACAGACTACTGAGTACATACACACAGTACACAGAATACACACACACAAACACAAAGATTGCTGAATACACACATAGTGCTGAATACATACACAGACTGCTAAATACAAACACACACACCCACACACACACACCGACTACTGAATACATACAGACTGTTGAATACACACACACACACATATTGCTGAATACACACACACTGCTGAGTACAAACAGACAGGCTGCTAAGTACACACATACAGACTGCTGAGTACATACACACAGTACACTGAATACACACACAAACACATACACACACACACACACACACACAGACTGCTGAATACACACACACAGACTGTGTGAATACACACAGAATGCTGAATACACACAGACTGCTGAATATATACACACTGCTGAATACATACACACTGCTGAACACACACAGCGATATTGCTGAATACACACAGGCTGCTTTATACACACAGGCTGATTTATACACACACACATACTGCTGAACACATACAGACTGCTGAATACAGACACACACACACACACACACACACACTGCTGAATACACACATAGACTGCTGAACACACAGACTGCAATTAGGGGTGCAGTGTATGTGTTTGTGTGTAGGGGTGCTGTGTGTATGTGTGTGTGTGAGGGGTGCAGTGATTGTGTAAGTGGTACAGTGTGTTTGTGAGAGGGGTGCAGTGTGTGAAGGGTGCCATGTGTGTGAGGGGTGATGTGTGAGGGGTGCAGTGTGTGGGTGTGTGTGAGAGGTGCTGTGTATGTATGTTAGAGGTGCTGTGTGTGTGAGGGGTGCTGAGTGTGTGTGAGGGGTGCTGTGTGTGTGTGTGTGTGTATGGGGTGCAATGTGTATGTGTGAGGGGTGCTATGTGTGTGAGTGGTGCTTTGTGTCAGAGGTGCTCACTAAATAGGAGCTCACTGACACACACAAACACACTAGCTCACGCACTAGCTCACTACAAACAAGCTCACTGACACATACACACAAGCTCACTACAAACAAGCTCACTGACACAAACACACACACACATACAAGCTTTCCCACTAGCAGTTACACCCACACATATACACACAAGGCTGAGTATATCAAGCCTACCTGTCACTTGAGTCTGTTGCTGGGAGGTCAAGTGGGCATATTCTGGCCTCTTCCAAGTGCAGCAAGGTCTGCTGCTTAACGGAGGGGGCAGAGCTTCTGTGCGGGAGGCGGGGTTTGTGTGTATGAGTGGGGTTATCATTGTGGGGGCAGAGCCTGTGCAGGGGAAGCTGCTCCATCTGGCCCCCAGCAGCCTAAATGCAGTCCCCAGCACCTCTCTATAGCTCCCAGCATCTCTGTCCTGCATTCCCTCGGACTGTAACAGCCTGTTACAGTCCGAGGGAACATAATAAGAGCACATGGCCCAGCAAGTTGCCGGGACTGTCCCGGGAGAGTAAATTGCCCAGGGCAAACTCCGGCTTCCCGGGACTGTCCCGGCAAAAACGGGACAGTTGGCAACTATGCATAAACTTTTGGACCACACTTTAGTCTGTATCACCCATAACTGTATCTGTGTGTTATATTCACTCCTGTGTCAGTCTTACAGCTGCCAACCCAACCATGGTTTGTCAGATACTTATAAATTCTACATACTGTCAGAAAGGGCATTGATATGGCCGCTGGGCAGTTAGTACAATCATTTATACTACATGCAACACTTTTGAACAACCCCTTTGCAGCATGTCGAACCTTTAGCTATCCAGTAAAACAGGGACAAAGTGGAAATCTAACATTGACACATTATGAAAACACGGTGAAAACTGCTCTTACATAATCCAGTGAGAGTTACATAACACACAGGATGAAACTAAAACAGAAACAAGCTGAACGACCAATTTATGGGAAGAGATAAATGTTCCCCTAATGAATTCATCAAGTGCAATGTTCATACGGTTATTAACTGACATTTAATATCTCTGGGTCGATAAAACAATTTAAACAAATTAATTTTTCAGATATAGATTGCTTTCCCTAATTAAGTTATCATACAGGGAATGTAAGATAGATTTAATAAGTGAGCATTTTTAGATGAACCTTAACATAAACATTTGAGTGTCTCTGTTAGAACATACATTATTTATGAACTTTTAAAAATGTGCAGACTGTAAGTTAATTGCAGTAAATAATTATGCTGATGTTTTATTAATATAGAACACATAATGTGATAGTGCCTGTCAGCAACAATCAAATAAAGCTAAGTTATGAACGTGCAGTGAACAATCCTTAGGGACTGCTGTGAAATAGTACTACTAACAACACACTGATTTTAGAATGACAACTCAAAACATGTTCTAGACTTTGTCTGAATTGCAGTTTAAAGCAAAAAACAATGTCCAATTTACCTGTAGAAAGAATTAAAAGCGAGATTGCAATCACAAACATCTATTATATAAAATAAATGGAAGAGCTTGTCTGTGTTCAATAGAAATTAAACCCTGTAGACAACACTTTTTCTTTTGCATCTCAACCTCTCAGTACATCATAAACTAGAAATTAAAGACTAGACTGCACCGGCCACAGAAAGTAACTGGAACAAGTTGTCCTTCTGACAGTTTTACCAGCAAAAGTTTTGGCTTTTTGCTTTGTACTGAGAATATTTAATGCACATTTCGGAGTTCCTTATTAACCTGCCAATGTACTAAGTGTTGTTTTATTGTGTTTTGATATTTGATATCTGATTCCCTGTACTATTTCATGTATTAATGTGGCTGTGTCATTACTGGTGTAATATAATTTTTTTAAAGGCTAGTGTTTGTCTTGAATAATATGTTTTGGATATTCATTCCCCTATGAGCAGGAGTGTTTTCTCTGCTATCTGGGATGGGAGGTAAGAAGGGGAGAGAGAGGAAGGGAGAAATGGTGACAGATTCTGCAGCCTTGTGTACTGACAGCTTAATCACTTAGACCTGAGAGACAAAAACATATTTGGAAAGACAGTGTTGGGATCAGCTAGAGAGATCGATTCCTGAGATATCTTGCTCTGCCTGTCCAGTTGGTAGAGGACAAAAACTTTTCCTGAAAAAGTATGACTATAATGGCCTTGGTAAAAGAGAAGGACAGATGATGAAGCGGGGAAGTTCTGGATCCCAATCTGAGGACCTTTCACCCCTGTTCCCCATTACAGTTAGTGGTATTCCCCTTCTCTCAGGGTTTCCAAACCACCATCTGAACACGGTCTATGTGGAGTATTACTACTATGTCAAGTGGAGAGTGAGTTTTCCCAAAAAGTAAAGCTTATGGCCACCAACCACAGCCAGGAGGTTGTTCGATATATGATGTCTGAAGTCACCAGGATACACAAGATTTACCAGTTTGACACTGTTGGACCTCTCCTCTTCACAGGTGGTTTTCGATCCACCAGGTAGAAAGAGAAGTACAGCTAGAACCCTGCTAGAGCCATACATTTTTGCATACTAGCATCTGAGGTTGATGGAACCAATACTGGTTTAGTGCCTGCTTTCATGGAGGGGGTTAATGACAACATTTTAGATGAGGTGACAGCTAGAGATCTACCAGATAGATTATATAACCTAATCGATTATCTAACAGACAGAAATAATCATTTAAAAGAAAAACAAGTACATAGGTATAGATCTAAACGTCCTGCTTTAGCTGTACCATCCAGGGTCACAGCTCCTGATTCCTCTACTGCATCAGACACGGAACCTAGGCAGTTAGGGCAACTAAATTATCAGAAGCAGAGAAGCTATATAGGAGAAAGGAGGGGCTCTGCCTATATTGTGGAAAAAATTAACATCTCTAGATTGATTCTACGGTGCGTCTGGAAAACTCTTCCACCTAAGGTCGCTTAGGTGACTGGCCTTAAGTGTGACATTTAAGTCCCCCTTCTTGCCTCAGAATTGAAATTTTTTTTCCCCTATCAAATTGTCTTGAGAAAAGAAATTGGTTGATAGCTCTTATTAATTCCAGAGCAGCTGATAATTTTATTAATAATGGTTTTGCTAAAATCCATCAATTTCTTTTAAGGGGTAAGGAGACACCCTTAGCAGTTGAGAACATAGATGGTAGAGCATTGTATTCTTCTTAAGTGACTGAGTCACTTAAAATACTTTTAGGTTTACTGCACACTGAGAAACTGTGTTTTCAAGTAATTTTGTCTTCCTCTTCAACAATAATTTTGGGATATCCCTGGTTATCACTACATACAGGGCCGGCCTTAGGGCTGTGCGAGCTGTGTGGCCGCACAGGGCGCCATACCAACAGGGGCGCCCGACACGGCTTGCACAGCAAGGTCCTGCCCTACCTCAGAGCAGGGCCGGTGCAAGGATTTTTGCCGCCCTAGGCAAAAGAGAGATTTGCCGCCCCCCCAGTCAAGAGATATACAGACACAGTAGGGACTACTTTGTCTCAGTATTTCTCCTACGCCCAGGGCCGGTGCAAAGATTTTTGACGCCCTGGGCAAAATAAAAATTTGCTCTCCCCCCCGGGACATCGCAATGCCCCACCCATATGATCTGCCATATGAACTAGTGCCATTGCTGCACACAGTGTGTGTTTACATTAAAAAGCCTGCAGGGACAAACTATAGACACCAGAACAACTTTTTTAAGCTGCAGTGGTTCTGGGGACTATAGTGTCGATTTAATGTGAGGTAAATTAGAGATTAGTGTCACTAATAATATACTAGATTGCCTACTTACAATCAGATGAGGATGGTGATGGGCTCTGGCTGCAGTCTGGCTCCACTGGTCTGGTGTAGAACAGGATCTCTGGAGGCTGTTTGTAACTGTGGTCACAAAATTCAATGTTCTGGGAGAACGGGAAGCAGCTCCATTTTTGGGGGCCTCTTACATAGCTCAAGGTCTGGGCCCCAGGGCCTGACGGTGAGTATGCCCATAAAGCCCACCCATAAGTCCATCTACATGTTCCACCCATGAGTTCGCTCACAGGGAGTAGAGTGTGTAGGGGATGTGTTATATGTTACTGTAGAGGATCTAATGTGTGTGCTTACGGAATGTAGTGTATAGGGATACCAGTTTGTGTAGGTTATGCAGTGTGTTTGTGTGTAGTGGAAGCAGTGAGTTTTTGCGTAAGGGATAGAAAGCAGTGAGTGTTTGTGTATAAGGGATGTATTGTGTGTTTCTTGTTGTGTGTAAGAGATGCATTGTGTGAATCTGTGTTTGTATACATAAGGGATGCAAAGTGTGTTTCTGTGTATGTAAGGGATGCAGTGTGTGTGTCTGTAAGGGGTGCGTTGAGTGTGTGTAAGAGATGCATTGTGTTTCTGTGTGTGTGTAAGAGAAGCAGTGTGTTTTTGCATGTGTGTGTAAGGGATGCATTGTGTGTTTCTGTGTATATGTGCAAAGGATGCATTGTCTTTACGTGTAAGGGTTGCATTGTGTGTTTCTCTGTGTGTAAGGGAAGCATGTTGTGTTTCTGTGTGTATAGGGATGCATTGTGTGTGTGTGTGTGTGCGCGTGGTGTGAAAGAGCTCCCTGTCCTGCCCCCTGTCCCATAGAGCTCTTCCTTCCCTTAGTGGTCTCCTTTTCTCCCCGACTTTCCATTAGTGGTCCCTCCTCTCCCCCCACCCTCCCCTAGTGGTCTATCCTCCACCCCCCTCCCTTAGCTGTCTCTCCTCACACCCCTCCCCTAGTGGTTTCTCCACAGCCCCCTCCCTCCTTTAGTGGTCTCTCCCTCCCCTACGTTCTCATCTCCCACCCCCCATGTTCTCCTCTTCTTCTCCCCCCATGTTCTCCTCTTCTTCTCCTGCTGTGTTCTCCTCT
>OW240922.1:40227506-40239684 GCA_933207985.1 Pelobates cultripes | reverse complement strand
GGCTTAACACCGCTGAGACCTCCACAGCCCTGGTCCGTTCGGTTCCAAACTACCGAACGGCCCCTCGTTCGGTAGATAGAGAATACCGAACGAGGGGATTCAGGCGAAACCTCCCTAGCCTCTATAGCTAGAGGTTTTCGTGTATTTTATTCCCTTATGCCAGGACCGACCGCAGGGCCCATTCACATGGAACCGAATTTGGCTATCTCAGTTCGTGCGGTCGGTCATTTTATTCCCTCCATACTTTTCCCGAACCCCTGGTCTGATCTGGGTGATTTTTGGATATGTTGTTCACCCAGATCAGGGCTACCAGGGGATGTATGATTTAAAGAGGTACCCCTACGTTTAGGGGTACATCCAGAAACGGGGGGAATTGGTGTACTGGATAAGGGGATTATGATGCTGGCTGAGGGGAGGAGATGTGTGGGAGGTTACTAGGACAGGATTGGCTACTGTAATAATTACTGTAATCCCTCCCTTGCATGGGAGCATGCTTTATAAGGAGACTGTGATTAAAGGCTTGTCAGTTCTGCTCCTGAAACTGTGTGTTGTCCAGTTATTGGGATTGCTGTGGGGAGATTGCTGTTATTTTACCTGCTGGAAACTTTGCCTATGGATTTATTATTTACTTGTTCCTGAGCCTCACTTGGATTATAAGCGGAGACAACCTGGGGAATATTGCATCTCCGTTACATTGGTTGGCAGCGCTGGGATCCAGACTCACAAGGGAACAAGGACTAATGGAATACGGATGGAGAGTGATTATGCCAAGCTTAAAAGATCCACGCTAAAAGATCTCCTGGAAGCGAAAGGCATTGCAGCCAGCAACAAAAAGAAAGCAATCCTCATTGCAGAAGTGATGGCTGAATACCAGCAGGAGGGCAGGGTAATCCCTGAGCAACAGAGTGCAGCAGATGGAGCTGAAAAAGAAGAGTTTCGGAGAGAGGTGCAGTTCAGGCTGTCCTTTTATGGAGAGAATCCAACAACGGATATTATATCCAGGACAATGTCAGAGGTACAGGAGTTTATACTGCGCCAAAGGCCACTACAGCAGCTGGAGAGGAATGCTACCACAACTACCATCACACAGGGTAAGACAAAAATCCCTTACCAAGCTTTTAAAACCTATATAGAAGCAGAGGAAGATATAGATGCTTTTCTCCAAGACTTTGAAAGGCTGTGTGCCTTGCATAATATTAACCCAGATGAGTGGGTGCCTATTTTAGCAGGGAAGCTCACAGGGAAGGCGGCGGAAGCCTATAGAACTGTACCTGATGAGGAAATTCGGAATTACCGCCGAGTAAAAGAAGTGATCCTGGCCCGATATGCAATCACGCCAGAGGCATATCGGCGACGGTTTAGAGACCTAAAGAGAAATGACAAGGACTCTCATGTGGAATGGGCTTGCAAGTTGCATCGGGCCGCTCTGGGGTGGGTACAGTCTAATAAGGCTCGGTCCATGGAGGACTTATTGCAAATGGTGTTGTTGGAGCAATTCTATGAGGGGGTAACAGGCGAGGTCCAGGAATGGGTGAGGGACAGAAACCCTACCTCCCTTACCGAAGCTGCTAGGAAGGCCGATGAGTACTTGGATGCACGCAGACAGCAGAAACCAGCAGCCCCAAAAGCTATTTTTAAAACCTTTGGGGGAAACAGCTACAACCCAGCTCCACCAAGGCAACTACCATCACCACCACCCGCTGTACATCCCCGGTTTCGCCAGCCCGCTTCTGGCCCCTGTCATCACTGCCAGAAGTGGGGACATTATAAAAGGGAATGTCCCCAGCTGAGGGATCGTTCTACCTGGATTCGCCCCGGCCCACCACCACCACCACCGAGAGCAGCCGCCGCCCATCACTACCAAAATATAGTGGCCACACCATATGGGTCAGCTGTTCCCATAACAACCGTGGAACAGTGGGAAGTACTACACGAGGCGGATCCAGTCCAGGCCAATACTGATAACAGACAGCATCACAGGCAGACCGTATACTTGGAGGGTAAAGCAGTACAGGGCCTACGTGATTCGGGGGCTACCATCACCTTGGTCAAAAGTCATCTGGTCTCGGATGAAGCAAGACTAAGTAAAACTGTGGCCGTCAGGGTAGCCGGGGGAGCAGTGTACCGGCTACCTACAGCAAGGGTACATTTACATTGGGGAGCGGGGGCAGGACATGTGGAGGTGGGGTTGATGCCGCAGTTACCGGCGGAGGTTTTATTGGGGAACGATCTGGGGAGGCTCACATCTGCTTTTGAGCCCCAGACGCCCACCACAGGAGAAGCTCATCCTGTGGTCACCCGTCAACAGGCCCGCACCCAGGACTACAACACACTTCCGGAGGTTCAGGTAAGAGACCCTTCCCCTTCCCTTGACTGTGTCCCCTGGGCCCCTCCTAACGAATTCGCAGCAGAGGTAGTGACTGACCCCACCTTGCAGGTATACAGAGACAAGGTGACAGCAGACCCTCCGGGGGAGAGGGGGAGAGATTTGTCTGGGACAAGCAGCTTTTGTACAGGGAGACAGACAAGCAGATTGAGGGGTCAGACCCAATAGTGACGAGGCAGCTAGTGGTGCCGCAGCGGTACCGAGCAGAGCTACTCCGGATAGCGCACGATATCCCGCTATCCGGACATCTAGGGGTCAGCCGTACTAGGTATCGACTGACCCAAAATTTCTTCTGGCCAGGGATCAGCCAGGAAGTGTGCCGGTATTGCACCACCTGTGACACCTGCCAGAGGGTAGGGAAAAGGGGAGACCGGAGGAAGGCGAAGCTACACCCCTTGCCAATAATTGAGGAACCGTTTAGCAGAATAGCGGTAGACTTGATAGGTCCCCTCAAGAAAGCCAGCCCGTCAGGCAAAAGGTACATTTTAACGGTAGTAGACTATGCTACCAGATATCCAGAGGCGGTGGCTCTGACCAACATTCAGGCTGAAACGGTCGCGGATGCCCTCATGCAGATATTCTCCCGGTTGGGATTACCCAGGGAGATTATCTCGGATCAGGGTACCCAATTTACCGCAGAATTCACCCAACACCTCTGGAGGATCTGTGGCATTAAGCCTATTATCAGTGCCCCTTACCACCCCCAGACTAATGGGCTCTGCGAACGGTTCAATGGCACATTGAAACAAATGCTCCGAACCTTCGCAGAGACCCACAAGGACTGGGAGCGGTTCCTGCCGCATCTCCTATTCGCTTACCGGGAGGTGCCGCAGGAATCCACGGGGTTCTCCCCGTTTGAACTGCTGTTTGGGAGGAGGGTCAGAGGCCCCTTAGATCTTATAAGAGAGCATTGGGAGGGAGACCGGAGCGCAGATGGCACCCCCATCATACCATATGTGTTGGCTCTCCGAGACCGCCTGGAAGCCTTAACCAGGACGGTAAGGGAAAACCTTCAGGCGGCACAGACTCGCCAGCGCACATGGTATGACCGGGGAGCCAGGGACCGTAGCTTTCAGGTCGGGCAGAAAGTGCTAATTTTAAAGCCTGTCCGACATGACAAGCTACAGGCTGCCTGGCAGGGACCTTATAGGGTGGTGGAACAGAGATGTGACACCACCTATATAATTGGCTCCTGTACAGGGACGGGAGGGCGACGCATGCTCCATGTGAACATGATGAAGCCCTACCAAGCGCGCTCCGAGGAGGTAACCGCCATATGCGCGCCCAATTCAGATGAGTCTGACAGCTTACCACTCCCAGATCTGCTGGAAGATGGGCAGCTTTCTGGGGATTTAGGGGAAGTCACACTGGGAGACCGGCTGAGCCCACAGGAGCGCATCGAGGTACAGCAGCTGTTGGAAGAGAAACGAGACACGTTCTCTAACGTACCTGGGTACACCCCTCTGGCCACTCACCGGGTAGAGACCCCAGGGCAATTACCGATGCGTCAGACCCCCTACCGCATCCCCGAAGCGGTAAGGGAAAACATGCGCAAGGAGATCGATGAGATGCTCCAACTGGGGGTGATTGAGCCCTCAGATAGTCCCTGGGCTTCTCCGGTAGTACTCGTACCGAAGCGGGACGGTACGACCCGCTTCTGCGTAGACTACCGGAGATTAAACGAGAAAACGGTGTCCGATGCATACCCTATGCCACGGATAGATGAGCTACTGGACAGAATGGCCAGGGGTCAATACCTCACTACCATTGACTTATGTAAGGGGTATTGGCAAATCCCCCTGGCCCCAGAGGCCATCCCGAAATCGGCCTTTGTCACCCCATTTGGCTTGTACCAGTTTAAGGTCATGCCATTTGGGATGAAAAATGCCCCAGCTACTTTCCAGCGGATGGTAGACCGACTCCTGGATGGGTTCCAAGACTACACCTGTGCCTACCTGGACGATATTGCCATTTTTAGCAATACGTGGCAGGAGCACTTGGCCCATATAGGAGCGGTTCTAGACAGGATTAAGGAAACATAGAAACATAGAAACATAGAATGTGACGGCAGATAAGAACCATTCGGCCCATCTAGTCTGCCCAATTTTCTAAAAACTTTCATTAGTCCCTAGCCTTATCTTATAGTTAGGATAGCCTTATGCCTATCCCATGCATGCTTAAACTCCTTTACTGTGTTAACCTCTACCACTTCAGCTGGAAGGCTATTCCATGCATCCACTACCCTCTCAGTAAAGTAATACTTCCTGATATTATTTTTAAACCTTTGTCCCTCTAATTTAAGACTATGTCCTCTTGTTGTGGTAGTTTTTCTTCTTTTAAATATAGTCTCCTCCTTTACTGTGTTGATTCCCTTTATATATTTAAATGTTTCTATCATATCCCCCCTGTCTCGTCTTTCCTCCAAGCTATACATGTTAAGATCCTTTAACCTTTCCTGGTAAGTTTTATCCCCAATCCATGAACCAGTTTAGTAGCCCTTCTCTGAACCCTCTCTAAGGTATCAATATCCTTCTGAAGATACGGTCTCCAGTACTGTGTACAATACTCCAAGTGAGGTCTCACCAGTGTTCTGTACAATGGCATGAGCACTTCCCTCTTTCTACTGCTAATACCTCTCCCTATACAACCAAGCATTCTGCTAGCATTTCCTGCTGCTCTATTACATTGTCTGCCTACCTTTAAGTCATCAGAAATAATCACCCCTAAATCCCTTTCCTCATATGTTGAGGTTAGAACTCTATCAAATATTCTGTACTCTGCCCTTGGGTTTTTACGTCCAAGATGCATTATCTTGCACTTATCCACATTAAATGTCAGTTGCCACAATTCTGACCATTTTTCTAGTTTACCTAAATCATTTGTCATTTGGCTTATCCCTCCTGGAACATCAACCCTGTTACATATCTTAGTATCATCAGCAAAAAGACATACCTTACCATCAAGACCTTCTGCAATATCACTAATAAAAATATTAAAGAGAATGGGTCCAAGTACAGATCCCTGAGGTACCCCACTGGTGACAAGTCCAAGCTTCGAATATATTCCATTAACTACAACCCTCTGTTGCCTGTCACTCAGCCACTGCCTTACCCATTCAACAATATTTGAATCCAAACTTAAAGATTGCAGTTTATTGATAAGCCTTCTATGTGCAACAGTGTCAAAAGCCTTACTGAAATCTAGGTAAGCAATGTCTACTGCACCACCCTGATCTATAATTTTAGTTACCCAATCAAAAAAATCAATAAGATTAGTTTGGCATGATCTCCCTGAAGTAAACCCATGTTGTCTCTGATCTTGAAATCCATGTGTTTTAGATGTTCATCAATCCTATCCTTTAACATGGTTTCCATCACTTTCCCCACTACTGAAGTAAGGCTTACTGGCCTATAGTTGCCCGACTCCTCCCTATTACCTTTCTTGTAAATGGGCACAACATTTGCTAACTTCCAATCTTCTGGGACTACTCCTGTTAACAATGATTGGTTAAATAAATCTGTTAATGGTTTTGCTAGTACACCACTAAGCTCTTTTAATAGCTTTGGGTGTATTCCATCAGGTCCCATTGACTTATTTGTCTTTACTTTTGACAGTTGAAATAGAACCTCTTCCTCTGTAAACTCACGTGTAATAAATGACTCATTTATCCTTTTTCTCAACTGAGGTCCCTTTCCTTCATTTTCTTCTGTAAATACAGAACAAAAATATTCATTGAGGCAGTCAGCCTGACCTTTATCCTCTTCTACATACCTTCCTTCTTTTGTTTTTAATCTAACTAATCCTTGTTTTACTTTTCTTTTCTCATTTATGTATCTAAAAAATGTTTTATCCCCCTTTTTTACTGACTGTGCTATTTTCTCTTCTGTGTGTGATTTGGAAGCTCTTATAACTTGCTTAGCCTCTTTCTGCCTAATCTTATAGATCATTTTGTCTCCCTCACTCTGGGTTTTTTTATAATTCCTAAATGCTAACTTTTTGTTTTTAACTATTTTGGCCACATCTGCGGAGTACCACAGTGGTTTCTTGAATTTTTTGCTTTTACTGACAAGCCTAATGCAATTTTCTGTTGCCTTCAATAGTGCAACTTTTAAATAATCCCATTTTTCTTGGACTCCATTTAAATTGCTCCAGTCTGATAATGACTCCTCTACCCATATTCTAATTTTAGAAAAGTCTGTTTTTCTAAAGTCTAAAACTTTTGTTTTTTGTGTGGTGTGACTCAGTCACTGTTCTTATATTAAACCACACTGACTGATGATCACTGGATCCTAAACTTTCACCTACAGTAATATCTGATACCAAATCTCCATTTGTTAACACTAAATCTAGTATGGCCTCTTTACGAGTTGGCTCCTCAACAACTTGTTTTAGAGACAATCCCAGTAGGGAGTTTAGAATATGTGTGCTCCTGGCACAAGTAGCTAATTTTGTTTTCCAATTTACATCAGGAAGATTAAAGTCACCCATGATGATAACTTCCCCCTTCATTGTCATTTTAGCTATTTCCTCAACTAGTAGATTATCTAACTCTTCAATTTGTCCTGGGGGCCTATAAATCACACCTACACGAGTTACTGTGTGATTACCAAATTCTAACGTAGCCCAAACGGACTCTATGTTTGCCTCACTAACTTTTATTAGGCTAGATTTTATGCTATCCTTCACATACAAGGCCACCCCTCCCCCTTTCTTGCCTTCCCTATCTTTCCTATATAAAGAGTACCCTGGTATTGCTATGTCCCAGTCATTTTTCTCATTGCACCATGTCTCAGTAACAGCGACTAAATCTACACTATCAGTTGCCATTATTGCCACAAGTTCATGGATCTTATTCCCTAAACTGCGAGCATTTGTAGACATGACTCTAAGCTTATCATTTTTTAACACACTTGCTACAGGCACCTTCTGTCCTTGTTTTGGGGGACAATTGGATTGATGTTTTATCACCCTTTTGCCCCCCCTCCTAGTTTAAATACATCCTAGCAAAACCTCTGAACTGCTCACTGAGAACATTTGTTCCCTTTTGAGAAAGATGCAAACCATCTTTTTTGTACAGCTTATTTCCATTCCAAACAGAGCTACCATGAGAAATAAAGCCAAATCCTTGCTCCCGACACCATTCACCAAGCCACAAATTAAAGTCCCTAATACGCATCCGCCTGTCGTTCTGAGTGTTATGCACAGGCAGAACTTCAGAGAATGACAGTGTGGAAGCAACCTGCCGTATATCATTGGCAAAAACACTAAAAACTTCCTTAACCTCTGAAACCTCATTGCAAGCCAAGTCATTTGTCCCTAGATGGACAAGTACATCCAATTCCCCTTCCTGCTTTGCTTGCTTAACAATATTACAGATACGTCTCCTGTCTCTGTGAGCAGTAGCTCCAGGAAGACACCTCACAAGACCACCATTGTCCATCTCCACACCTCTTATAATGGAATCACCCAACAACAACTGCTTTCTATTAGGCCTCACCATAGTCTCCAAGCTGGTCTCCACAACACCACTAGTCTCAGTGCCTCTCTCCACAACACCACTAGCCTCAGTGCCTCTCTCCACAACACCACTAGCCTCAGTGCCTCTCTCCACAACACCACTAGCCTCAGTGCCTCTCTCCACAACACCACTAGTCTTAGTGCCTCTCTCCACAACACCACTAGCCTCAGTGCCTCTCTCCACAACACCACTAGCCTCAGTGCCTCTCTCTACAACACCACTAGTCTTAGTGCCTCTCTCCACAGCACCACTAGCCTCAGAGCCTCTCTCCACAACACCACTAGCCTCAGTGCCTCTCTCCACAACACCATTACACTCTGAAAGTGCAGAAAATGAATTATGAAGAGCAACAGACTGTGCACAATGCCTTTTATCCACAACTCTAAGTCTACCAGATCCTACAGTAATCCATCTGCCTTTCCTAGCATGTCTCTGCGGCAGTGGCTTTGCAGCAGTTCCAGTCTGAGTTTCTACACCAGATAATTTACAAATCTCAGACTTCAAAAATACAATCTCCTGCCGCAAGATAGAGAACTGTCTACAGATTAGACAACAACCAAACCTCCAAAAAGTGGAACGTGAAACAAATGCATAGCAATTGTTACACTGAACTAAGCCTGCCATTCCAATTATGAGAATAATTTAAATCTAACAAAAAAAAGGAAGCTGGTTTGACATTGAAACCGGCCAAGTGCAGCATAGGGATGGCCGAGGTGCAGTACCTCGGAAATAGAGTGGGTTGCGGCAAACAGAAGCCCGAACCAGCCAAGGTAGAAGCCATGGCCCAGTGGCCCACTCCTAGGACTAAAACCCAGGTGTTAGCCTTTCTAGGGACCGCTGGGTATTACAGGAAGTTTGTCCCTAACTATAGCGCCCTCGCCAAACCTCTCACTGACCTTACTCGGAAGAATTTGCCCCGCCAGGTGACCTGGACCCCGGAGTGTGAGCAGGCATTCCAACATCTGAAAAATGCACTGATAAACGCTCCTGTCTTGGCAGCTCCCAATCCAACTAAACGTTTTCTTGTTCACACAGACGCTTCTATGTTTGGATTGGGAGCAGTACTGAGCCAAGTCGGAGCCGATGGCGGAGAACACCCCGTGGCTTACATCAGTCGCAAGCTGTTACCCAGAGAAGTAAGCTACGCCGCCATCGAGAAGGAATGCCTGGCTGTGGTGTGGGCCTTAAAGAAACTACAGCCGTATCTATATGGACAGCCTTTTTCGTTACTCATGGATCACAACCCGTTGGTCTGGCTAAACCGGGTGGCTGGGGACAATGCCAGGCTGCTGCGCTGGAGTTTGGCGCTGCAGCCTTTTGACTTTAATATTCAGTACCGCCCGGGTAAACAGAATGGGAATGCCGACGGGTTGTCTAGACAAACTGACCTGGAGAAATGATCCGTGAGTCCCCGGACATCCCCAAGCCGATCCGTGTTGGATCAGACTGTGTATGCCGGCTTGTGGGCAAGGGGGAGCAGTGTAGCGGATGGCACTGGGCTGTCCTGCAAATGTCTGTGAAATAATTGCATTCGTGTGATCTGTTAGTTTCCTATGTGTTTTAAAGCCTTGTATTCTTGTGATTGTTCGGTAGTTTCGTTCCCTTAGTTTATTCGAATGAAACTACCGAACAACCAGACCTCCCCTGTGTGAAGTGTGTCCTCAATTACCCGTTGCAACATTGTTGCGAACGGGTAATTGAACAGTAAGTAGCCGTCCTTTGTTCTCGGGGGTGGCCGCCATTCGACAAACGAACACGTGGCGGCGGCCATTTTAAAACTCCCGAACAGCGGTGTTTTGCCGTCGAGTGTCTGGAACTAAAATCGGACACTCGAGTAGGCGAACACCGCTGAGACCTCCACAGCCCTGGTCCGTTCGGTTCCAAACTACCGAACGGCCCCTCGTTCGGTAGATAGAGAATACCGAACGAGGGGATTCAGGCGAACCCTCCCTAGCCTCTATAGCTAGAGGTTTTCATGTATTTTATTCCCTTATGCCAGGACCGACCGCAGGGCCCATTCACATGGAACCGAATTCGGCTATCTCAGTTCGTGCGGTCGGTCATTTTATTCCCTCCATACTTTTCCCGAACCCCTGGTCTGATCTGGGTGGTTTTTGGATATGTTGTTCACCCAGATCAGGGCTACCAGGGGATGTAGGATTTAAAGAGGTACCCCTACGTTTAGGGGTACATCCAGAAACGGGGGGAATTGGTGTACTGGATAAGGGGATTATGATGCTGGCTGAGGGGAGGAGATGTGTGGGAGGTTACCAGGACAGGATTGGCTACTGTAATAATTACTGTAAATCCCTCCCTTGCATGGGAGCATGCTTTATAAGGAGACTGTGATTAAAGGCTTGTCAGTTCTGCTCCTGAAACTGTGTGTCGTCCAGTTATTGGGATTGCTGTGGGGAGATTGCTGTTATTTTACCTGCTGGAAACTTTGCCTATGGATTTATTATTTACTTGTTCCTGAGCCTCACTTGGATTATAAGCGGAGACAACCTGGGGAATATTGCATCTCCGCTACAGACACACATAGGGGCAGTATATATCACAAAGCCCCCAAGGCCTTCCCCTGCCGGCCGATCTCCCTCCCCGTTCAACAGGCACCGTGCAGCCAGTCGGCAGGGGAGGAAGAGAGGACCTGGGGCAACGCTCCGGCTCTCACGAGGGTGAACTCTAGCCCTGGAGCTATGGGCTAGAGTTCACTCTCACCACTTCCTGGTGGTCCCAGTAGTAGGAGTGAACTCTAGCCCCATACACACACTGCCCCACACACACACCAGACACATTCACACACTGCCCCACACACACACACCATACACATTTACACACTGCCCACCCACACACTGAACCTTTCACACACATTGCACCACTGCTCCTATACCCTACTACAGCCCCATATCCCAGCAGACTCCAGGTAAGTTGTCAAACTGTTCTTAAACGGTTTGACGACTTACTCTGGGAGGGGGTGCCGACGCTCCTGGCACCATAACCACTACACAGAGGAGTAGTGGTTATTGTGCATGGAATATTTCTTTAAATAATCTACAAGTGCCCCTCTCAGGCTCAGGCTCTGGATCCGCCATTAGTATATGACATGTATATTAATGTGTGTATTAGTTTTATATCTCTATTATATTTACACATATTAATGTACATTTATAAATGCATAATACACAGAGAAATTTCATTAATATGTACCATATGTAATGAGCAGATATTGGCCCAGTCTTGTTGCTAGGTGCATACTCCAGCACAATAACATATTTAAAGTGAAGAGCACACCCACAGGACTTCAAAATAAACATTTTTTACAGTTGTGCCCTACATACATTCACCATTTCAGTCCCATTAACAAGCTTTCCTTAATATGTCAAGGTAGTTGGACTGAAACATTGATTACATGCAAAGGCACGTCTGCTTAAAATAAATCTGCACTTTTGTTTATTTTGAAGCCTATGAGTGCGCTTTTTACGTTGAAGTACTTTTTAATTTTAAGTTATCTGTTCTAACTCTGTATCTGCACACTATGCTGGCGCGATGCATTATGGGGCTGGTAAATATTTTTTTTCCAGGGCTGCTTTTAATTCCCAGTCCGGCCCTGTTAGCACCCCCACCCGCCGCACAGGGGTGGGGGCCAGAGGGAGGACAGTAGGTCCCCCCCTATTGTTATTTATGTCCCCCACCCACCGCTCAGGGGTGGGGGCCAGGGGGGAAGACAGTAGGTCCCCCCCCTTATTGTTATTTAGGGCCACCACTCGCTGCGCAGGGGCAGGGGCACTCGCTGCTATTATTGGGGTCATATTGACCCCCATAGAGTGAGGGAGGACATGTGGGGCTTAGGAAGTGGTGGGGAGCACTGCTCCCTGCCTCTTCTATCTTTACATTTTACAAGGAGGGAGCTGTGCACCGGTATCTCCCTCTTTGTAATAAACTGAACGAACAAACGAGCACTGATATTCAGTGTTTGTTTATTCGTTTGAAATTTCTATTCATTTATTCGTCTGTCTGATGAATGAATGAATAGATTAAATTCCCATTCGCATGCCCAAGTGTTTAACTGGGCATGTGCGGGAATCTCACACTGCTATCTAGTATGGGCAGCGCCCAGAATATAGATCAGGCAGAAAATAAAGATTAAAAAATAGGTAATATGGTGAGCTTTATCTTTAACCATGCATGTGTTTACAAGTAGAAACATGCACATGCTTACATATATACATATGCAGTTGTGAAATATGAATGTTTTTAGGCCTGCAATGTCCTGT
>OW240922.1:40220006-40222506 GCA_933207985.1 Pelobates cultripes | reverse complement strand
GGGGAACCTATTGTCCTCCCCCCGGCCATTATT
Source organism: Pelobates cultripes (assembly GCA_933207985.1). Lineage (NCBI taxonomy): Eukaryota > Metazoa > Chordata > Amphibia > Anura > Pelobatidae > Pelobates > Pelobates cultripes. The sequence goes on along the minus strand of OW240922.1, from coordinate 40,222,473 downwards.
TTTAGGGTGAGGGTGGTAGGTAGGGGGTTAATTTTTGGGGGGAGGAGGGGTGACTAGGGGTTTGGGGACCCCTGGTCACCTGTGGGGGAGGTAACATTTTTTTTAGGGCCCCCACCCGCCGCTCAGGGGTGGGGGCCAGGGGGGAGGACATTAGGTCCCCCCCCTTATTTGTATTTAGGGCCCCCACCCACCGCTCAGGGGTGGGGGCCAGGGGGGAGGACATTAGGTCCCCCCCTTATTATAATTTAGGGCCCCCACTCACCGCTCAGGGGTGGGGGCCCGGGGGGAGGACAATAGGTCCCCCCCAATTATTTTACATTAGGGCCCACACCCGCTGCTCAGGGGTGGGGGCGGGGGGGCAATAGGTTCCCCTTTTAGTTTAAAAGCCCCCACTCGCGTGTCGCAGGTGGGGGCTCGGGAGGGGGGACCTTTTTTGTTTTTAACAGTGAGCAGCCACAGGCATGCCCCTACTCTCGGTATAGCGAGTAGGGGCATAATTTACTAATACTAAGTAATATTTACTTAGTATTAGTAAATTTGGCTGAAAACCAATTTAGGTCTTTCAGCCTTTTAGTAGATAACTCCCTTATACCGTGGGAAATAGGGAGTTATCTACTTATTCATTCCTGTCATTACATTGACAGGCTAAGTAGCTTACATTTTATATGAATGTGTGTTACTTGATTGTTGTAAGTGTTGCAAATGCTTACAGCTGAATCCTGGCTATGTTTGTATACTTTTTATTTAAAATTGTATACAATGTAACATTCTTCTTCTTTCTGCTGGGTAAGTATATTAGTACTTAGGCAATACTGTGCTTCGGAACTTCGACACTTCAGAAATTTCGGAAAATCTGTAATTTCGGAACTTCAGCACCTCGGCAATTCGGCACTTCGGCAATTCGGCAATTCAGACATTCGGAAGTACCCGAATGTCCGAATTGCCCGAAATTCGTCCGAATTCATATTCGGACCGAAACGAATTGCACATGTCTACAGCCTACAGATCAGGTTAGTGAGGGAAGGGGGGGAGGAGAGAGAGCCTATAGATAAGGGAAGTGAGGGAAGGAGAGAGAGAGCCTATAGATCAGGGAAGTGAGGGAGGGGGAGAGAGAGCCTATAGATCAAGGAAGTGAGGGAGGGGGATAGATCATGGAAGTGAGGGAGGGAGAGAGCCTATAGTCAGGGAAGTGAGGGGGAGAGAGAGCCTATAGATCAGGGAAGTGAGGGAGGGGGGAGAGCCTATAGATCAGGAAAGGGAGGGGGAGAGAGCATATAGATCAGGGAAGTGAGGGAGGGGGTAGAGAGAGCCTATAGATCAAGGAAGTAAGGGAGGGGGAGAGAGAGCCTACAGATCAAGGAAGTTGGGGAGGGGGGAGAGAGAGCCTAAATATCAGAAAAGTGAGGCATGGGGGGCAGCCTACAGATCATGGAAGTGAGGGAGGGGGCAGTGGGGGGGGGAGACTGCCTATAGACCAGGTAAGTGAGGGATGAAGGAGACAGCCTACAGGAAGGGTCAGCAAGGAGCAGAAAGGAGAAGGAACAGAAATGAGCAGGAAGGGACAGCAAGGAGTAGAAAGGGTCAGCAAGGAGCTGGAAGGGACAGCAATGAGCACAAAAGGTAAAGTAGGAGAAGGAGCACAAAGGAACAGAAATGAGCAGGAAGGGTCAGCAAGGAGCAGGAAGGGTCTGCAAGGGGTAGCAAGGAGAAGGAAGGGTCGGAATTCAATGTTAAAAATTACACTTTAAAATTAGCCTGGTTACACTCCCCTGGGTTTCAAGCAGACAACAGATCCTGTTACTTCCTGTTTTGTTTAGCTCAGTGTAGCTAAACTCAAGAAACAGCAATTGCCAAGAGCACCTGCCTTGCAAAGACTTCTCATTAAGCTGTATTTTAAAATAAATATATATATGTATATATATATATATTTTTTTTTAAATTAAAACTAAAATAGATTGAAAATGTGCAATGAATGTATAATTAGCAGTACATAGAACAAAACCTAGGGACTTCTGGAAATATTAATATATACTGGGGCACTTTCAAAAATGGCTAAAATATCCATGGTAGAAAAAATAAAGAGAAATTAAGTCTACATAATTTAGCAAGAGCAATTCGAATCCCCAGTCTGTGATGGATAATTAAATGCACACTTAATTCATTGGGGGTATATCTACTAAACATTGATTTTTATTTCTTTTGCATTTGGGTAGTGGAGTGTCCCTTTAAGTTGTACCTTTCCCATATTTCACCTGTTTACAAGTATAAATGTGTTGGGTCTTTTCACTGAGCAGTGTCTCTGTTTAAATGGGTTATTTCACAGAGAGATTTTTTTTATTTTATTTATTTGTTTATTTATATGAACTTTGTCATTACAGTTTTGATCAGCAGGTTTTACTCGTTATGCAGGGGAGAGAATATGTCCAAAACATTTCAATGTCATCACTGCCTGTGCTCACAAGATTAG
>OW240922.1:40147974-40219906 GCA_933207985.1 Pelobates cultripes | reverse complement strand
AGTGCATTATGAGACCTGATAGCAGTAGAGTGCATACAGTACGCAACACTCCACTGTCCCATCTGTCACTCTTTCTAGCATGGTGGCGCAGGACCTGTATAGAAAATAGCATTATCCTCTACCAGGGGCCTAGCAGAGATGTTGCTGCAATACTGATACAGGCAGTGGGGGTTGAGTTATAGGCTGCCTAAATCTGTTGCCTGGTAATTGCTGCATGTCAACAGGGACGCAGGAATTTGTCCCTGTTCCCACAACCACTAGACACCTGTGACCAGGGACTGTTCTCAGACCTCTGCTCCTGGTCTCCTTGCTCATCAGGGTAGGACGTAGATTTCCTAGCTTTGTGTGTACCTTTATTTGTGACTGTCAGTGGTTGTGTGACTGTGTGCCTGCTACTGTGTGCTTGACAGAGGCCTCTGCATAGGCCAAAACTTTGCTCTTTCTGTTCTAATAAAGCCGGGTAATGAGATATCCTGAGTGCCTGGCCCTGATTTACTTCTTATCTGCTCAATTGGAGTTTGCCAGCCCCAGGTCTGGAGCACCTGGATTCTGATGCAAGAGTGCAGTGTCCTTTGTTTTGTGTCACTGTGTGTGTGACTGTGTGTGACAGTATATATGCTTGTGATTATGTGCTTGTGACTGTGTGTATCATGTGTGCTTGTAATTGTGACTGTGTGTGTCTGTATGTGACATAGTGTACGTGTGTCTCTGTGTCTGTCTGACTGTGCATCTTGATGTGTTACTGTGTGTATGTTTTTGTGTGACTGTGTCTGTGTGTATGTATGTGACTGTGTCTATGTATGTGTGTGCACTATGCATATGATTATGTATGTATGTTTTGACTTGCTTTATTCTGTCAGTGTACAGTATATGACTGCGTGTCTATGACATGTCTGTGCCTCAATCTGAAACCTACCAGTTTAAACTAATATAGTAAAAACAGTAACCCCCTTTTTTGGAGTTATATTTACTTTATTATCTGTTTAGGTTGCTATTCTATAGAAAGAATAGGAAACACAGAGAGAAGCACCGAGAGAAGCCTTTTGTATTTGTCTGTGTATATTGTATGTTCCCCCCCAATTGTACAGCGCTGCGGAATATGTTATCACTTCATAGATGCCAGTAATAAATAGATAAAATGGGTAGGTTATAACTTAGAATTTTCAGATGCAGACACTATAGTTTCCAGCACAGGGGAGAATAGTTTGCCACATTAAATAAAAGGCAGCTGTCATTTTAACCAAAGACTATAAAAAAAAGAGCATCAACACAAATGAACATTTTTAATTGGTTAAAAAAAAGTGAGACTATCTTTAAATTTCAACCAATTATTTTTAGGTCAGGATAACACTAAGTAAAGCACCCACTGTAGGAAGGAAAGTCCATAGTCATGGTCTGACAATGTTCCACATCCCATGTTTTCCACATCTCTAGCAAAGTCACTTTAGAGTATTCAAAGTGTAGTTATAAAAGCTTACAGAAAAAAAAAAACAACTTGCAACTAAAACATTATCAATTAACAATATTACTATAAAAAACAAAATGTTATGTTACAGCATGAAATGTAATCCAAATGTAATCAGTTTTAAAATAAATATATATATTTTTTAAATTAAAACTAAAATAGATTGAAAACGTGCAATGAATGTACAATTAGCAGTACATAGAACAAAACCTAGGGACTTCTGGAAATATTAACATATACTGGGGCACTTTCAAAAATGGCAAAAATATCCATGGTAGAAAAAATAAAGAGAAATTCAGTCTACATAATTTAGCAAGAGCAATTCGAATCCCCACAGGTCCAGATTTGATGGATTTTCTGTTAAAAATTGGAGTAATGTTGAAAGTAATCCAATACGCATATTTCCATATATACATAATTACATATCAACATTTAATCGGATTTCAACTCATTGAATTGTAAAGTGATATTTAGGCAAACTGGTAGAAACACCATTAATTTCTCATTTGGAAGACAGTTTTTTGAATTTTTTTTTATTTTATCCAGTTATATCTACTACTGTGTATGCCCCCGTCCTGTCATATGCAACCAATTCTTTGAAAAAAGACTTTCATTTATACACGGAAACCCTTTTTACATCTTGAAAATTTATAAAGACAAATCTTGCTGAGCAGGAGTCAAAGCCAGAACATGTCTAGCCTTAAAATGTTCTATAAATTACACTTTACGTGAGGAAACATGGGCTTCAAACAAAAGACAGTCTTATTCTTCTGCTGAAATAATCCATCAAAACTTCACCTTTCAGTGGGATGCAAACTCCCCCATGGAAATAGATATCCCGATAGAATCCAGCTCCCCGTCTGTTTGTGTAAAGTGGGGGTCTGGAAAGTGAAAGTTTAAAAGAGGTTATAGAAAGGAGAGTAATGAGAATGTCTATACATGGAAGGATGGGTACCAGACCTAACTTATTTTAAGCTAAATTATGTCATTAACCATTTAGATATCTTAATGGTCAGCATTTCAATGAAACTTATGGGCTTTAACATGGGGTCTGCTGGCGGGATTTGCATCACTTCCTTTAGAAGCCTCATATTCCGTAATAATTTATGAGGTCATAAAAAACAAGCATGCATATATAGGCTTTTCTCTTCAGTGCTTAAAAGATTAAGTGACATTATACACTATAGGCAAAATTGTCTACATGTGATCCGAACATGATAATTAATTAAACCGGGAATTTGGAGAGATTTGCAAACTTTTAGGCAAAAATAGACAAATTGAAATTTATTTCATTGGCTTGACTCTTTTGTCAGAATGTAACCATTTGATCTCACTGAATTGATTATATTGCCTGTTAAGAGGGGCTCGAGTCCTGCATGAACCAATGGGAACAAGGTTCCTGCACTTTTTCAGCAGCAGGAAGACCGTTCCCATTAGCAGTTAACGTTGCAGGGTCGGCCTTTGGGATGTAGCCCCTGTTGGAGAAAAGAACGCAGCCATATGGTCCAGTGTTTGTGTGAAAGCTGCCTGTAGCATTTATCAAGGCAGCCCCATGCAGCTTGTTCCATGGGTAGTGACATCATGTGTTAAAGAGGAGTGTGAGCGGCACAGAGCTGCCCAGATAATTATTATTATTATTATTATTATGATATTTATAGAGCGCCGTCAAATTCCGCAGCGCTTTACAATGGGTGTACGAACAGACATGTAGTTGTAACCAGACAAGTTGGACACACAGGAACAGAGGGGTTGAGGGCCCTGCTCAATGAGCTTACATGCTAGAGGTAGTGGGGTAAACTGACACATAAAGGTAAGGATAGTATTAGACTAGTGACAGTTGCAGAAGAGGAATTATTAATTATTACAGACAGCACACACACACTTTGTGAGGTATATGAGGTTGGCAGAGTGTGTTAAGAAATGTAGCCTAGTGCCAGTTGGAGAAGAGGCACACAGCATAATCCAGTTTGGCTAAGCATCGTGGAAGACAGGAGTCGAGTGACCAGTAAGTGTATACACAATCTACAAACCTATTCGCATTTTCCAGGTTTGTTATGCATCATGCACAATAACCCAGCATAGAGATGCATGTAACAGAGTTGCATGGATTCCTACATGAAACAGATACATACATGGCTCCTCCAAGCATCAGGCCTTCTTGTCAGCTCGGTTACAGCAATGCACTCACTTTATTAGCACTCAAAGCAATTTCCGGGGTAGGGATCAGGCCTTGAGCATTCCTGTATTATTTTTCCCAGCAGGAACAACATTCACACTCTGTGCCCGTTAGCCTAAGAAGCTATCACCAGGGCTGGCTTTAAGACAGAGTAGGTACTTGCCTTATAGGTCAGCAGTTGCCTGCTCTGTCTAAATGTACAGAGTACATGGGGAGTACGGGTGGTGAGGGAGCTCTGATCCACAGCCTGCACAGCTCCCTAGTGCCCTATAGTGATGCCGGCTACCAGAATGTGATGTCACTCCAGCCCAGGCATCACTACAGGTCATGTGAGAAGCTGAGTAGGAAGTGCACATATGCATCAGAGCTCACTCGCTGCCACTAGCAGAGCAGCCTACACTGGACCCCAGAAAGAGGATTCACTCCACTTCTCCTAAAGGTATGGAGATTGTGTGGACCTAAAGATAAAAAAAAAGAAGCATTTACTGAAAATCGTTTTTGAGAGTATATGTGTGTTCAATAATGTGAATGCGTGTGAGAATGTCTGTGTGTAAAACTAAAATACAACACAATACTGCCTCTATCCCCTCACAGTAAAGCCTGTATCCCCCCACAATGCTCCACTATTCCCCACCAAAATATTGCCCCCACAATATTCCCTCACACTAAAGCCTCTATCCCCCACATTACTGCCCATACCCTGAAAACTAAAGCCTATATATATATATATACACACACACACATACATGCATATATACATTCAGGCATTTGATTATGTTATTTATTGGGAGGCTGGGCTGTGGAAATCTTGGGTGAGTTTCAACTTTTTTTCCCAGGACTTGACCCTTGATGTTAAACCATTTTCCCACAGTCTAACACAGAATGGGCTTCCCTGGCTTCCAGTAGTCCCGCCCCCACAAGTGTAGCTAAGGCAGAGATTTCACAGTTCCTTTTAGCCATATTGATTCATGCCTCAATGGGCACTGTGACAGGCAGATAGCAGTCAATTGACACTCTCTGCCAATCACATCTGCTCATTGGTGCTCAGACTACTACTTCCTTCTTAGCATGAGCAGCACAGGGGGATGAGCTCCTTATAACTCTCATGTAGCATTAAAACAATACTTTAACACTGAATCGAAATATGACTCTGGTTAGCTCCAAACACTGTAGCCTCTTCAAAGAGATGAAGCGGTTACAGTGTCTACGGTGTCCCTTTCATAAAAAAAATAGGTGTATGTATTTTTTACAGTGAATGTGAGGGTAATAACTTCTTGATCAATGGAGAAAGCATACTGGTTAATTATGTATGATAATTATATATCTATATATACATACAGTTTGTTTCGGTCTTCTATTACTATGTAACTATTTAATGGTATACAAGAAAACATATATAAATATATATTATTTTGTTGTCATTATTAACGCACAATATTACGTGGTATTTCTAAAGGAAATGCTATTGTTGATCCACTTCATTGAATAATGTCAATATTCTCATTTCAGCTGGATTCTGATTAGATCTAATTCCTATTTCCTAAATTTGCAATAATTTACTTGTGTGTGTTCTTTTGTCAATCCAGTGCACATCCCAATGTTTTAGGATACCCTCACATGCAAACCCGTAAGAAACAGTAAAGGACGCGTGCCGGTCCTTAGAGTGGCAGGGCTGGTTCCTGAGACAGATAAATGAAATGTGAGAGTAAAAGTGAGACCAGAATAACAGAGATACACAGAATCGATAGTCAGGCCAAGGTCAGGATGATAGAGAGGAAGAATGGTCAAAAAACCAGTCATATAACAGTAAATCCAATACACAGCATAGACACACTCTCAGGTAACAACTACGACATGGCAAGGAAATAAAGACAATCAGGAAGTATATATTCCCTATTCTGGGTTGTGATTGGTTACAGAGAGCTGTGATGTCACAATTGTGTGCACATCATCAAAAACTGCAACAAAGATTGACAATATAAAAGGAGACTATTGGAAGGTTTCAGTGTCATATATGATGTCAGAATGAGGCAACTGTCAAAAATAGTTCTCAGTGAATTCTTTTCTAGCAACCTATTTCATTACCCCAACTTATACCCTTTGTGTCAATATACCCCACTTCCTCTAGCATGTAAGCTCATTGAGCAGGGCCCTCAACCCCTCTGTTCCTGTGCGTCCATTTGTCTGGTTACAATTACATGTCTGTTAGTCCACTCATTGTACAGCGCTACATAATTTTGCTGGTGCTATATAAATTATAAAATAATAATAATAATAGAGAGGAGTGGTGAGCATTTCATGTGCATTGGAACTCAGAAGAGATGTCATTTCTGTGATTGAACGGCACCACAAGGTTTCCATGGTATAACACACTTGGATAGAGTGCCACTTGAGTTGGATTTCAACAGATATCTTCATAATAAATGTTTTTGGTCTATGCTAACTATGAATGCCATTAATCAGAGTAGGGTTGGTTTAAGAAAGAGTGTAGGCTCTGGCAGAATTCTGTACAAACAAAAATAAGAAAATTAAGTAAATAAAGCAAATATTGGTTTACTTCACCTTTAAAAATGTTTCTTGCCATGATATCCACACAATTTGGTACGCGCAAAGGTGTCCGAGAGGAACAAGACCTATGGGGAACACATACAAAAGATTTCCAGTATACACATCTGAGACCCAGCCCAACGCTGAACTAAATAACACATAAGCCATACGTAAAAGGGTACCACGACGAGTACCAATTGGCATAATGTGGTGACCAAGCGATATATGCCTACCCAAAACACATTAGACGAGAGCCACCAACACACCATAACTCCTCTGACCCCCATGTCCCTAATGCCTTGCTAACACCATGACACTCAGTTATACAGGGGTTTAGCTACGGGTGAGAACCGCAGTGCTCAGCAAGAGTAGCCTAACTGTTCGGGTCCCCGAAGCACTAAAAAGCGAGGTACGATACACACTGTCATGTCATGATGTGGAGAAGGTAATAACAAAAACCAAAGTCTTCCTTTATGAACCCTGCAGCCCAGACTGTCGAGCTTGTGAATACGCATACGTTAAGGTTCCCCCCCGGGGCAGGCGGGCACAAATGATACAAATGACACACAATCGTATAAAATAACAATAATTATGAACGGCCAAAAAACTAATGTAAGATAACAAACTGTAATTGCAAAAACCCACTGTAAACAACCATGGAATCATTTGCTCTGAGAATGTTGTGTTGTATATGTATATATATGGCTTGTATCCATACAACTTGTACCTCCCTATATCCCCCTGTTCCTTTTTTCTGTATCCCTCATGTTATGACTTTTGACTTATGAAAAATAAAAATTGTCAATTGGAAACAATGTTTTTTGCCAATTCTTGTACTGGAAAGCTAAACATGTAGATGTCAATAATAATGAACATGTAATCTGAGATAATGAGCTAGATATTTTGCCAGCATCACTCGCCATTCCCTTATACACAATAAAAATAAACAGAATGAGAACATGGCATTTTTGGGGAAAACCTCTAGTCCTAAGACTGATTAACATGTTATAGAAAAGAAACAGTACTAATTGATATTTGCCTGCAATTATTTTCTAATCCATTCTGTATTATAATTGCACTTAAAATGCCATGCATTTAATGGATGAGATGACAGCTCTTGTACACAATATTTCCTACACGATCAATAAAATATGGGACATTTGGAAAAAGTTCATTGGAGACTGATTAAATGTGCCCCAGACACACTGATATTTCATATTTTCTTTCTTCTTTGAATAAACATATATTTTTTGTAACTGTTACATTCGTTATGTCCTGATGCTTTTTTGTACCTTTTGATATACCACTATTTATATGGCATTGAGTGGATCAGCTTAAATTAACTTTGGTATTCAGCTATTTTGTACATTTGCTGTTAAGAGGGGTGGTAAATTGAGAAAACCCCATGGGAAGCTGCATCAGTCACATAAAAGTTAAGTACCACTGTGAATGGTGTGTGTTACATATCTGGATTGAGTGATGCAAGGGTGTGATACCCATTGTACAGCTCTATGGAATCTGATGGCGCTATATAAATAATAAAATAATAATAAAATAATAATACACACCAATTTTTTTTTTTTTGCATATTCTCAGGATTCTCATGAAATCTTGTGTTGGGGATATGAAGGTTCATGCTTCTGTCAGGATTGTCCCCTGTAAGCTCACGCTACGTCATTTATTTTGTTGCGCTGGTTAGTCTTTTGTCTAGACCTATTGCTGCCATGGTCTGTGTTTCTTTATACTGTTCTGTCTGTGAGCTTTAGCTTGTCCTGTTCTGCATTCTAGTAACCTGACCCGTCTACCCGTCTACAGTCAAATCGCAAAGAAATGCGTCTGGCCAGTCCGACCTTGCTCTACCACTAGCCTCAGCATTTCTGTCATATTTCAGTCAAACTGATGTAAAAAATTGTATATTTATTTTATTTGTAATTAAGATATGTAATATAAAACAATCTTTCAGAATTTTACACTCTGAACTCAGATTTTCCGTAATTCTAAAGTTAGTATTTCAGACAGAAAAAAAACTGGTTAAATAATGTAGCATTTTAAAAATAAATACAGAAAGAAAAAACATATTTTTTAATAAGAATCATTAATGTGCATTTACATGAGTTTCACTTGATTATAATTTGATAGAGTCTCTTGCTGGATTATGATATCCACCCAGGTCTATTAAAAAGACTGAATATTGATTCTTGTTCTGGTATGTGTGTAGTTGTTTCCAAGCTGTGTACACACATTGTTATGTCCTCTTTCGTAGCAGCTCAGAATTTTTGGTCTAAATGAGTGTTTATCAGAGATTCTCAGTAATATAACCCTCAGTAATGTTTGTAAACTGAAATATATTTAATATTGGTATTTTTTTTTACTTTCTTAATTACTTGGGTTATTAAATTATCAATATCAATATCAATATCAATATATATCATAGTCGTGCAGCTTGACTAAAACAAAAGATTGCATTAGACAATTAATATTGTAATGAAAATATTTGATTGCTGAAAATGGCATATGGCACGATAAAAGAATTAACAGAGAAAGTAAAACAGGTCATATGAATGTTTGATGCCCTGAATTCCAATTTTAATCCAGTATCTTTGTCATTACATTTTTATAATCTTCATTTGATTTGGTTATTCTTTCTGTTGAGAGTATTTTGTTTTACAGATTTGGGAGCATTGACCTCTTTCTGTTATAAGTTTAATTAGCATGTTCTCTTATGCTGTTAAATTAAAGGGACACTGTAGCATTATGATACATATCTGCATTCCTAACGCTACAGAATTAGCGTCCCTAGTTAGTTTAAGTTCCCCTTCCCCTCAAAGGCAAGAGAGCTTGGAGGTATTTCTTTAAGATGTACTTAAAAACCTTCTAATTGAGGCAACTAAGTTGTGGGAACACATGTAGGCAATTTAAAAAAAAATATCTGGATAATGTCCTCACAGTGGATACAGTGTGTTCCTTTAAATCTAATAGCTTGACAATCAGGTTTGTTTTTTTATTGTTTTTTCTTTTATTTGTTGTGTTACATACCTCTCTTATCAATCCTATGTTGAGTTCAAGAATTACGACTCTAATTTAGGTAGCCTATCTCCGGCTGCTGGATCCCAACATTGATAATGTATATCTCAACAGATTCATTATTTATTACACATTTTCTAGTCTCTGTCAGGCAAAAAAAAATAATCCTACTGTATTTATTGAGTTCTCTGAACAGCTCTCATTAAATCTGGCAAAATTTCAACTATAAGGCTTACCTGTTTAATCTAGAAGGTGTAACTAAATTCTCTTTTGGGGGGATGTGAGGGAGTTGCACCTGAGCTATTCATTTCAAGATCTTACATAGATATTGGTAAAAATGAAAACTCACATTGCATTGAGCATCTTAGTGCTCAATAAATGTGGCATCCATGGCTCAATCCCATTTAGGATATGTATGAAATCTGATATATGCCTCCTATGAAGTATAGAAAAATACAGTATGAACAGCAATATTGTAATAGCATTAAAGATAATACAGTCTGAGGTAAAGAAAGTACAATGTTCCAATGTTGGGGAGCAATCAAATACTCATAAATATTGCTTAAGTGAATAATCCTCACCTAGGATATGCAAGATACCCAAGCAGGAGCTCAACCTGAACCATTGCCTCTTCCAGCCGGACTCTATTTATTTTATCTTTCACAGGCTTCTTACCCATCTGTCAATCAAGTTTTGGTATAGAGTTGGATTGAATGCTATACCTATAATTCAATAAAAGTGGAGAGCAGGGAAATCATCCTACAGGTTAATCTCTGTCTATCACAGCAACTACAGTGTTGTTGTTTACATTACTCTTCTAACAAGTGCTTTTCATGCTTTTTTAGGAAAGGGGAGGCAGATACAACCCTGCTAGGAGGTGGGTGTTACAATACTGAGAGACCCACAGATCTCTGATAAAGGCAACTTCAGATGCACTGAATAGTAGTTGAGCATTAACTGCTTCTAATACACTTAAATATATAATTCACCACTATGATAAATCATGTTATCATTTAAAGGGACACTATAGGCACCCAGACCCCTTTATCTAAATTAAGTGGTCTGTGTGTCACAACCCCCTTATTTTAACCCTACAAGTGAAAATATTGCTGTTCTGTAAAATTGTTTCACTTGCAGGGTTTAAATGCTTCTGGATGTTGTAACATTCCTATGAAATAGCCAATTAAAACTCAGCTATTTCAATCTGATTGGCGCAGTGCAGCGTTTTGCCGCACATGTACACTCGCCTCCTAATGCTTTCCTATAGAAAATTGTCCCAGATCAGCCGAGTAGGTGTTCCAGCAGGACATAAACCAGAATGGCAAGGGATGAAAGGTAAGTAAATATCACCCTTCGAATCCTCACATGGTGGGAGCGAACAATACCATAGCTAGATTATTATTATTATTATTATATTATTTATATAGCACCATCAGATTCCGTAGCGCTGTACAATGGGTGGACTAACACACGTAATTGTAAAATAGATTTAAAAGTATAGCGTTAGGAATACACATTTGTATTCTTAGCACTATAGTGTTCCTTTAAACATAACAAATAATGAAAAATTAAAAGTCCACTTTGAAGACAATTTTTTACAAAAAAAGGCAAAAGTAGCTTATTTGGAAACGTTCTCCAGCTCATAGTCAAAAATTCGCTATTTTTGTCTCAGTTTTATTTTCCATAAATTAAAAAACAAAAGAAGTTTAGTGAATAACCTGATAGTTTGATAAAGTGTATTTGGGGAAAGTAGATAGAAGTGACTTGGCTAAGTGCAACAGAAAGACAAATATACATTACAGGCAATTAGCAGTTGGAGACAACCTTGTGCAATTTGTGCAGATATTGCCATAACTTCTGAAGAGTAGTCAAAGTAAAAATATGATTTGTTGACTTTTAAACCACAAATCATAACATCTAATCAATTCCAATGAAACTCCGGGAATCAATGTCCTAATTAAGTTTTATGTTAAGCATCCTGTTTTTATTTTAATTGTTACCATGTTCTGCACTCCAATACAACATGACATATCTTGAATTTCCTGTTTGGCATTTGTCTAAACACCGTAGGAGGAAATTTAGGGAAATTTTATTGAATTGCAATCATATTATCAGTTCCTAGCAATTGAACCTTAACATTTTCCTATAAATGGTATATAATCACTAGGGACCTATACATTTCTCTCGAGTATTGTAATACACGTGCATCTAATACTTTCTATAAAGATGTTATTCACAAGTTTTTAGCCTGCTTGAGTGAGTCAGACATTTTTTTAGACCGTTTTCTTAAGTTTTTGGTAAACAAGCCATGTAGCTGACTGCTTACAAAGTCTGGATAGAGTCTAAATTGAAGTAGATTGTGTTTCTCTTAACACTTTTTTCACATTTTCAATAAGATGGAATTGTTTTTAGAATCCCACAAACACTGCATTGGAATTTCATTAAAATTCCAAAGTAATGCAAACATTATATAATAGGACGAAACTGGCATCTTATTGGAAAAATGTGGGAAGCTTCTGCCACCACATCTTGTTTGTGTTGGCTGATGGCTAAAGTGAAAAAAGCGCTGGTGTGGGCAATTGCCCCCTGGTTCCACCAATTCTCCTGTTGACTGTAGCCTCATAGCGCCATTTTCACTCTGATAAAGTGCAAATTGTCCTGCTATCACACATTTTTTTCTGGAGACAAGTGACATGAAGTACTTGTACAAGTCCAGTTCTTGGAATGGTTGCCTTTGAGCTTAATTGTTAATGGGCCACATTTTCTGAGGCCAATTGGACTACCAGACTATGATGAATATGTTTGCTCTTCGGCTATTGTTTTGAAATCAACACAGGCAAACATTAATCAAACCCCTCCCACAGTCCCACCACAATAAATTAGAAATAAAACAACCGAGATGCAATTTAACCCCTAAAGGACACATGACACGTGTTACATGTCATGATTCCCTTTTATTCCAGAAGTTTGGTCATTAAGGGGTTAAAGGACCACTATAGTCACCCAGACCACTTCAGCTCAATGAAGTGGTCAGGGTGCCAGGTCCCCCAGGTTTTAACCCTGCAGCTGTAAACAGAAATTGCTATGTTTACATTGCAGTGTTAATCCAGCCTCTAGTGGCTGTCTTCCTTCCTGACAGCCACTAGAGGCGCTTCTGTGACGCTCAATGCGAAAATCGCATTGAGCACGCAGAACGTCCATAGGAAAGCATTGAGAAATGCTTTCCCATGGGCGTTTTTAATGCGTGCATGCGCATTCAGCTCCAGTCGGGTGCTGATGTCAAAGGGGGAAGAGATGATAAAGGTAAGCTGGATAAAGGTAAGTGGCTGAAGGGGTTTAACTCCTTCAGTCCAGCGGGAGGGGGACCTTGAGGGTGGGGGGACCCTAAGGATTATATAGTGTCAGGAAAATGAGTTTGTTTTCCTGACACTATAGTGATCCTTTAGAATCATTACCTTCAGGCGTTTTGCTGTAAACACTGTCTTTTCAGAGAAAATGCAGTATTTACATTACAGCCTAGTGATAACTTCACTGGCTACTCCTTAGATGGCTGTTAGAGATCCTTCCTGGGTCATGGCTGCCTAAAATGCATCCAAACATTCAGTGTCTCCTCCCTCTGCATGCAGACACTGGACTTTCCTCATAGAGATTCATTGATTCAATTGATCTCTATGAGGAGATGCTGATTGACCAGGGCTTTGTTTGAATTGTGCTGGTTCTGTCCCTGATCTGCCTCTTTGTCAGTCTCAGCCAATCCTATGGGGAAGCACTGTGATTGGATCAGGCTACCTCTTCTGATGATGTCAGCAGGCAGTGGGCAGGTCTAAAGGAAACAGGGACAAAATATGCAGCTGCAGACTTGAATACAAGTAAGTTTTACTATATTTAGGGAGGCATGAGGGGGTCAGAGGGAATAGATGGTGGTTTTAACCCTATAGGGTCAGGAATACATGTTTGTGTTACTGACCCTATAGTGATCCTTTAAGTTCAGACTTTCAGCTTGAATTCAAATGGTTGAACAAAAATATTGTATGAACTGCTCAGGACTTGCAACCATTTTCATACACACTCCCCTTATTTCATGGACTCAAATAAAATTGAACAAATGAACGCAATCATAAATAAAATATAAGTTTTTAATACTTTGTCAAAAATCCTTTCCTGGGAATAAGCAACGCATGGCCATCACCAGACTCTGGGTTTCCTCCTTTGTGATGCTTTGCCAGGCCTTTACTCCAGCTATCTTCATTTGTTGTTTGTTCGTGGGTCTTTTTTCCTTAGGTTTTTTCTTCAGCAAGTGAAATGCATGCTCAGTTGGGTTCAGATGAGGTGATAGACTTGACCACTGCAAAATCTTTCACTTCTTTGCCTTAAAAAATTCCAGTGTGTTTTGGGTCATTTTCCATCTGTAAAGTGAAGTCAACTAGCTGAATTTGGCTGAAAATGAGCAGACACTATCCAATTACACTTCAGAATTCATCCTGCTGCTTGTGTCACATCATCAAGAAACACTAGTGATCCAGTGCCATTAGAAACCATGCCATGGCCCATGCCATCACACTGCCTCCACCATGTTTTACAGATGATGTGGTATGCTTTGGAATGGATCATGAGCCATTCGAAGCCTTCTCCATACTTTTTTCTATGTTCTTCACTTGGCTGTGAAGGGGTTTCTTTACCATGGAAAAGATCCTACAATCATCGACCACTGTTTTCCATGGACGTGTAGGCCTGTTTGTGTTGCAGAGCTCACCAGTGCATTCTAGTGGGAAATCATTGGATTGGCTGAGATCATCAAGGCAGGGTTAGCAGGAGCTAGATCCCCAGATGTTATAGAACTACAACTATGATGCCTTGCATGTTTTTAGAATGATAACGCAACATGGAAGATGGCATTTTAAAACATCTCGGGATCTACCTTTTGGGCACCCCTGGAGTAGAGGGAATGCACCAGTGCATACTAATTCAATGAGTTAAAATGTATATAGTGCCTAAAGCATCTCTTTAAACCTTTTTTAACAGTATGCAGATTGTACATTTAGGTTTTAGCCACAAGTACTTAAAATGTCAAGACAAATATGAACTTGTACCCTATTTGGGGGTGATTGTGATTAAATACTTGCTCAATGCACATTTATTATCTGAGATTGTTATAAAATTGTTTATAACACAGTGAATAATAGTTTCTGGAAATATATTTCTTTTATTTCCTAAAATCCCACTATTCAGCAGTATTATTTGGCTAAGCTATATTTCTTGCAAAATAACTGCTATTTGAAATATTTTATGAAAAGAGAGCCTGAGGTTCCAAAACTTACACCACTGTGAATATGTATATTTATTATGTGTAGGGTGAAGACACAATTATTTGGCTTAGGTTTTAACTTGAAAGTTTTAACTTCCACTTAGAGTCAGAGCTGTCTTTAACCCCTTAAGGACCAAACGTGTGGAATAAAAGGGAATCATGACATGACACACATGTCACACCACGTGCGCACGCATATGTTCAGCAGTTAAACCCCAAAGTTGCCTCCAGAGTCAGTCTCCATTCCCCCATTACTGGTTACAGTTGTGGGGACCAGGCGTCTTCTTACAGATTGTGAATCTATAGAGGATGATTTGTAGTTTTTCAGCTTCTGGCATCAGGAAGCAACAGGAGCTGAAGAACTAAGATGATGGGGCCTGCAGGTTCCAACTTCAGGCAAGTATATCTACATTCCTTTCCCGTTCAATCTATAATCACGTGTCCTGAAGACAAAGCAGGGATGAAAAATCTATTCTACAAGGGGTAACAGGTCACCATCCCCTCCAGACTATGGGCTGGCAAGAAGATCAGACGATGGCTTGGGTCAGGATAAGAGTGCCACTTCACACTCTCAAACCCTAATGGAAAGTAGCAACATATTGCAAACTTATCTGACCTTTCAAGTGGAAATAGTAAAAGCTATGTCTTCAGAGTCTGGCTATTGACTACACCAGACTGAGATAAATAAAAGGTCACTTTGCCGTAGCATCCAACATCCAATTAAATCTAAGAGTCTGTACACTTTTTTATGCATTCTAAAGTGATCCATTACTCCTATTTTTTTCTGACTTTACTGTTAAAGGGATACTCCAACCACCACAACCACTTCTGCCTTTTAAAGTAGGCACGACGATAGGAGTCTAGATGTGCAGTGTTTCAGTTTGTGTGCTTGGGGCTAGTTTCACCCCCAGCACATGTGAGCTAGGAACAGAACTCTGTTTCAGACTACCTTATGTCATCCTCAGCAATGTCGACCTCTTTTACATCTGTCGTCAGCGAGCATTGCCTGCTAGGGAAACGCAGTGGTCATCTGTCGCACTCTGGCGACAAATGATCACTATGTTTCCCTAGCAGGCAGAGCCTACAAGAGGAAGCTTGTGTCTACCCCCCTACACTCACATTGCAGCCCTCCCTCTTCCCGATTCCATCCAATATTTTTATTTGCTCCTGCCTTCACTCCTACTTCTTTTCCCCCTTCTCTTGCCAGCTCAGAGCGCACACATGAATTAGGCTCATCACTCATTCCATCCATCAGAAAATGTAATGCTCTTCTTAAGTGCCTTTAATATACAGTTGTACTTTGCCTGAAGGCATGTCAAATGAGAAATCTAAAATGTTTCTTATTTACAGAGACATTTCCTTCTTAAAAGGATACTGCAGTCCCACGGTGACTTAAAGTCAATACAAAATATTTGTTAAGTTATATTAGCAGTTTTTTGTTTTTTAATTGTTGAACTAATTTTCATAAAACATTTTCATAATTGGGCCAACTTGTATAAAACTGATATTTATGTTTTTTTGTTAGCTTTATCTATTGTTTACATGTACATCCAAGTCTCTAATAGAGAAGGGACATCTTGTAATTGTATTCATTGTCACATCATTGTATAGAGCTGGGATTGGCTACATGTCTATCCATAAAAATGACTTACTTCATCAAATGTCTTTGGTTCATAATATGCAAATAATATGCAAAAAACGACCAGGTGCCATATATATATAATATATATTGTTAAAGTTTTAACTGTCGTCTCAGTTTCTAATTATCATTGCAGAAGAAAAAAAAAAGAATTCCATTCCAATCCAACGTATAAACACCACACACTTAGTCTAATCAAAAAAATGCATGTAGACAAAGCGCCAAATGGGAAAGAGTCCAGGTCATATCCATAATCTAAGTATTGTGATGACAGCAGCATGTTCTATTCCAGAGATAATGACAGCCTGCCTTAGCACTTCACAATTTCTGAGCAGCATGTTTCCAGCCGCTTTCCTGGTAATACAACATATCACTCTCGGAATGTTGCAAGCGCCTTCTGAATACTTCTTCTCATTAAGTCCTTACGAGACAGACACTGTGGCAATGCCACCCTATAGGCAGGACTTTCTGTCTGCTTACAATTCCCACAGCTTTTTTGTAAATGTTCCAGGTCTACCTCAAAAAAAGTACTGCCAGTCTGGCTTAACAGGCTACTGTTATCTCTGGAATATTACGCACTGCTGTCATTTCAGTTCTTAGGGTTATAAATGCTTGCAGGGCCCTTTCGCATTATGTTTTTTGATAACAATCCTTCACCTTTACTGCATGATTCATATCAATAATCTCACACACAGTGTGTGCAGTTTACTCAGTCATTCTCTCCACTATCTTCGAACCTACAGTCCACTTGGGGTCCAAAAAAAAAAATTGGGTCAGTCTTCTCTGCAATTGTTGCCTAAATGGATTCTCATATTGTTCAAAGCAGCATGTAATTTTCCAAAGATAAGCCATGACAATTGTAGAGCCAGGTTAGCTAATGATAATTAGAGATGTCGCAAACTGTCCGCCGAACTGTTCGCGAACTGTCCGCCGTCGAACAATAGCGTGTTCGCGTTGGGCGAACATATCCGATTTCCGGTCCGCCCCCTATACGTCATCATTGAGTAAACTTTGACCCGGAACCTCACAGTCAGCAGACACTTCCTGGGAGGGAGGGTCTGCTGCTGATTGGGTGGAATGTGTCTGCTGGCTGTGAGGTTCCGGGTCAAAGTTTACTCAATGATGACGTATAGGGGGCGGACCGGAAATCGGATATGTTCGCCCAACGCGAACACGCTATTGTTCGCCGGCGGACAGTTCGCGAACAGTTCGGCGGACAGTTCGCGACATCTCTAATGATTATCTGTTAAGAGTTGATTTGCTTTGTTTTACTCTCTGTTTACATGGCCGCACAGGTCTATCACGTGTTCCCTCCTTATCAATATCCAAACATCCACAGTAAAATTCAGGCAACTTAGTGTGAGCTAAGATCATTGACCATAGGTTTACTGAAGAACGAAATAGCAAGTACTACCCAAAAAGTTACCAGGTAATTCCCACAATTTTCATTATTATTATTATTAGCATTTATATAGTGCCAATATATTCTGCACTACTAGAATAAGTATATTTGACCACAAGTAAGTTACATACAGAATATAACCGTTGAAGAGAAGTAGTCACCATCACTGGAGATGGAAGGTGGACACTTTATGTAGGTCCCCAGATTACGTTTATGTTTTTCAACTTGTGCTCATTATAGGTGCGGGGTGTGTATAATTGTTTATTGTTAAATGTTTTGTGTGCTCTCCAACTAGCTGGATTTGGCTTACAGTGCCATCTAATGGATCTGAATATATTGTAATAGTTATGTGCAGTGCCATCTGTTGGTTTCAACAGTTATGTGGAGCTCCACCTGTTGGGTACTCTTTGAATAGCAAGGCTTGTTACTTTGCATATTCAGGCAGATTTGAATATTGTGATTTCTAGAGGCAGGAGAGATATTTTGTGTTAATTATTGTCTTTCCCAACTCTTTATAGATATGTTATTTTAAGTTCCTGTATGTTTTATGATATTATTTGGTTATTTGTATTATATTTAGTTGTCACAGCAAGTTTAATGTCATGTGCATATGGGCTAGTCCTCAGTTAATATAATGCTAGATGCATTAGAACCTTTTGGGACTGTTTGTTCTGTGTGCGTTTTTAGGTGTCCCAGTAACAGGTCTTAGTACCTTTGTAGGCTGGCTGCTTGATCCTTGTAACCTAGGATAAGTCAAAAAGAGAGCTATGCCTGAGAGGCACAAGTGCTTTTGTAAAGGCAGTAGCAGTCTAGGCAGAAATGTAGATACTAGTCTGTGAAAGGAGCTGAAGAGAAAACGGCGGAGGGGATGATCCCTGCCTGAAAGGAGAGAGTCCCAGCCAATCCTATGGGGAAGCATTGTGATTGGATCAGCCCAGTTGAATGGAAAAGCACCTGTGAGACCCCAGTCATGATTCGACGACTGGAGTGTCCAGCGACCCTGAAAGTGTCTCGGAAGCGGACTGGGCGGAGGTTCTCAGAAGGCCCCGCTCAAACAAGCTTGTAATCTATGTGGAAAGAAACACAAGAGGAAGAACAGCATGTCAGAAAATTAACTGATGGATAAGATGCCTGTATTGAAATAAGCTAGTAAGCATGGTATGCAGGGCCGGCCTCAAGACATTTTGCTGCCTGGATCTAAAGAATAAATGTTGCCCCCTCCCCCCCCCCTCCTCCCGCACCAAAAGCATGCCAACATCCATTATACTATGCAGTGTGTGTATTGAACGCAATGTTTGTTTGTGTAGTGGACACAGTGTGTGTATTGTATGCAGTGTGTAGTGAATGCATTATGTGTGTGTGTAGTGGATGCTGTATGTTTTTGTGTTGTTGATGTAGTGTGTCTAATGGATGCAGTGTCTTTGTAGTGGATGTAGTGTCTGTGTAGTGCATGTAGTGTTGGATACGTGCTGGGGGGGTGAGCAGTTAAGTTAAATTGGGCTTATCCCTTCCCTCCTTGCCTTTTACCTGTGGGCTGGAAGGGGGGTACAGTGTGTAGGAAGGTGACAGTATATGGGACAGTGTGTAGGAAGGGGGCATACTGGGGGCAGGGTCTGTGGGAGAAGGCTGTAGGGTAGCAGGGTGTGGGGGTGCATGCACTGGCGTACATACCAGTGTCGCAGGGGTCGCGACTGCGACCGGGCACGGCCCACCAGGGGGCCCGGCCACCCCTGCGACCCGGTATGTACGCCCAGGGCCAGCCTCTTCCCCTGGGGGGCCCAGGAGCCGACCACCCCAGGGCCCCCCGAGGCTGGCCCTGCTGACCCCAGCAGGCAGGTGGCCGGTCAGGCAGGCGGGCGCGCGAGGGAGCACTCAGTGCTTCCTCTTCAGCTCCCTCGCGCACCGCAATGATACCGGAGCCGGAAGATGACGTCATCTTCCGGGCGCTTCGGGATCCCCACGCTGGCGCCGCTGGGAGTTTAGGAAGAGGAAGCACTGAGTGCTCCCTCAGCCTCGCCTCGCCCGGACCGCCACTCCCCCAGGAGCCCAGCAGCACCACTGGAGCCCTGAATCCCCCCAGCACCCAAGAGGGGTGGGAGGCCGGGGGGGATTATATTGGAAAAATCATGTGTGAGTGTTAGTGTGAGTGTTAGTGTGTGTGTTAGTGTGTGTGTTAGTGTGTGTGTTAGTGTGAGTAAAAGTAGTGTGAGTGTTAGTGTGAGTGTTAGTGTGTGTGTGAGTGTTAGTGTGTGAGTGTTAGAGTGAGTGTTAGTGTGTGTGAGTGTTAGAGTGAGTGTTAGTGTGTGTGAGTGTTAGAGTGAGTGTTAGTGTGAGTGTTAGAGTGTTAGTGTGTGTGAGTGTTAGTGTGTGTGTTAGTGTGTGTGAGTGTTAGAGTGAGTGTTAGTGTGTCTGCTAGTGAGTGTTAGTGTGTTAGTGTGTTACTGTGTGTGTCTTACTGAGTGTGTGTGTGTTAGTGAGTCTGTTTGATGTCTGTTAGTGAGTGTGTGTTTGTCAATGAGAGTGTATGTTTTGTAAGTGAGTGTGTATGTATGCCTGTCGCTGACTGTATCTCTGTCAGTAAATGTGTGTGTCTGTTAGCTAGTGTGTATGCGTCTGTAAGTGAGAGTGTGTGTCTTCAGCACTTACCTTTCTCCAGCGCCGGACTCCCTTGGCGCTGGGGATCCCTCAGCTCAGCCCACGCGCACCGCCAAGACGATTCAAAGGCCCCATAGGGAAAGCATTACCAATGCTTCCTATGGACGTGCTTCAGTAAGCCCTTCCTCTAGCGGCTGTCAGTGAGACAGCCACTAGAGGCTGGATTAACCCTCAGTGAAACATAGCAGTTTCTCTGAAACTGCTATGTTTTCAGCTGCAGGGTTAAAACTAGAGGGACCCGACACCCAGACAACTTCATTGAGCTGATGTGATCTGGGTGTCTGTAGTGGTCCTTTAAAGGACCACTATAGTGCCAGGAAAACATACTCGTTTCCTGGCACTATAGTGCCCTGAGGGTGCCCCCACCCTCAGGGACCCCCTCCCGCCCGGCTCTGGAAAGGGGTAAAACTTACCTTTTTCCACCGCTGGGCGGAGAGCTCTCCTCCTCCGATCCTCCTCTTCTCCTCCCCGTCGGCTGTATGCGCACGCGCAGCAAGAGCTGTGCACGCATTCAGCTGGTCACATAGGAAAGCATTCATAATGCTTTCCTATGGACGCTGGCGTGCTCTCACTGTGAAAATCACAATGAGAAGCACGCAAGCGCCTCTAGTGGCTGTCAATGGGACAGCCACTAGAGGAAATAGGGGAAGGCTTAACCCATTCATAAACACAGCAGTTTCTCTGAAACTGCTATGTTTATGAAAAAATGTGTTAACCCTAGCTCGACCTGGCACCCATTAAGCTGAAGTGGTCTGGGTGCCTAGAGTGGTCCTTTAAGTGTGTGTGCATCTGCATGCACTGGCGTACATACCGCGGTCGCAGCCCTGTAACCCCTGCGACCAGGTGCCCACCGCCATGTGTTGCGGCCCGGCCCGCGCGGGGGGGGGGCCCACGGATCAATTTTCGCACCGGGGCCCCATGGGTCATGTGTACGCCACTGGGTGCATGCTTGGGGCCGGGTGTATGGAAAAAGACTGTGAGGGTGTGCAGCTTGTGGGGAGGCTGTGATAAGCCTCCCCACATTTACATACCTTTTCCCTGGTGGTCCAGTGGGATCGCTGTCCAGTCTGCAGATCCACCAGGTGTGAGCTACAGACCACGTGTTTGAGATCTTGTGAGCCCCTTTCAGAGTGTTGCCGTGCTAACCCGCGGTAACGCTCTGGGACCTCACAAGACCTCCATCGCATAGTCTGCAGCTCACACCCGGCGAAGGTGCAGACGTGTGGCTCTCCCTGTGCAGACTTAGCTGAGGGGCCCCGCACCCGGCATGGTACAGGGCATGCCGCCGGGCCTCCTCCTGGTGTCGGATCGAGGGCCCAACAGGTCAGTCTGCCCTGATTATTGGAGAGCCTCCTTTGCTGCATATATATATGCAGCAGAGGCGGCCTGGCTCCTTATTGCCGGGGCAGTAAAATGCTGTCCCTGTTAAAGTTCCGCCTGGAGCCATGGCTCCAGTCCATCCTATGGATGGGTATGTTGAAGAATCAAACAGTCGAAGGAGAAAGAGTGAGCTGTGCCATCAAGCAAGTAAGCTAGCAGGGCAATTGCAATTAAAGAAGCATGACACCAGAATTAAGTAAGCTATCCTAAACAGGTCAATGAAAACCAAAAAGAAACCTAATACTTTCCACTAGGGGGAGCAAAATATAAGCACCTACTAAAAAATCTGCATTTACTTTATGAAATTATCAATGAATCAAATATCAATGAATCTCGGACTTCTATCGTGTGTAAAGATCATTAGTAAGTGTGCACAAATCTGGGGATCACCAATTCTCCCATATAATTACACTGATTGACAAAATACTTGCAAGGGTAAAGTAGACAGAATTGTGAGGGGTAAATTGTAAAGGCATGCACAATTATATTACTTTAAAGTTGAAATTTAAGAATAAGAAAGACATAACTATAATTTTAATATCTGGCATTGGAATTTAAGATTAAAACAAATTAGGAATTGTAAGCGTATTTACCAGAGAACATTCTCCCTATATATCAGGTTAGATCGAATCTCACTTTAGGAGATATTTCCCAGTTCACAGGTAACTAATTGTAATCTACATAATTAAATTGGGTTATTTACATGGTTTGTTTCTCTTCAGAGGTTAATTGATTTTAGACCAAAAATGATTGCTGCAAAAATGCAAAATAAGCATGTTAATAACTGCAGTTTATCAACGTGCTCCCCAACTAGCTAACACATGAATTCCACCTCAGGAATCATAGTGTTTTGAATGCAGGGGAAAAAATAGCAACTTGTAGTACTTGATACAGTTGTTGTAAGAGTTAATCAAAATGTAGAAATATAGATGGAATCATCCGCTATGTGGACTTAATTAACTCCATATGATATGATTGAAAGAATAATGCTGGGAAAAGACTGCACCATACCCATATTAGGGTGAATTCAGATTGCAATCTGGTGGAAATTCATGCCATAGCACAAAATAATTAACCTTTCTATAAATTGTCCCTATGTTTAGAAAAAGGTCCAGGCTCGGTATGGACCAGAAATTAACTGAAAATCTCTGAAAGGTCTGTCTAAATCCTAATTTACACAATAATTAGTCATTATCCATCACCACCAAATAAAGTAAGAAGTGCCTATTATATGGTGAAGGTTTAAAAGTAAAAGAAACCTGATGCACATTTAAGCTCTACAATGTGCACCTACATCTGGGGCTAAGAATTTAAGAATGCCTACTGGTTATATTTAAACCAATAAGAGGCATAAATTCAGAACATTGTGGCAATCAGTTTTAGAGGCATAAAATTGGAACATCATGGCAGCTTTAAATACATAAACTTGGCACAGCATGGCAATAAGCTTTAGATGCATAAACTTGGCATATCATGGTAATCACTTTTAGATGCATAAACTTGGCACATCATGGCAATAAGCTTCAGAGGCATACAATTGGCATACCATGGCAAACAGTCAGATGCATAAAATTGGCACACCATGGCAATCAGTTTTAGATGCATAAAATTAGCATAACAGTTTATAAACCTCGCCCAAAGGTAGGGAAACTACATCCTGCAGTTAAAATCCCAAAGATTTAAAAGGTCACCGAGAGAGGCAGTGTAAATGGAGGGAAAAACCCCCAAGAACATAGCCTTGGGGAACACCAACTAAGACGAGCATTGTGGAAGGTGTGGCACCAGAGAAGAAGACACTTACTGAGCATTCAGAAAGATCGGATGAAAACCAGAAAGTTACAATATCACAGAGTAGAATGTTGTAGAGCAGGGCTTCCCAAACTTTTATGGGCCGAGACCCACTTTTCAAAATGGTAATTTTTCGAGACCCACTTGCTTTTAATGCAAATTTTAAAAAGTGAACACCATGGCAATCAGCTTTAGATGCATACAATTGGCACACCGTGGCAATCAGCTTTACAGGCATACAATTGGCACACCATAGCAATCAGCTTTACAGGCATACAATTGGAACATTATGTCAGCTTTAGATGTATAAACTTGGCACATCATGGTAACTTTAGGTGCATACAATTGGCACACCCTGGCAATCAGATTTAGATGCATACAATTGGTACATCATGGCAACCAGCTTTAGAGGCATAAATTCAGAACATTGTGGCAATCAGTTTTAGAGGCATAAAATTGGAACATCATGGCAGCTTTAAATACATAAACTTGGCACAGCATGGCAGTAAGCTTTAGATGCATAAACTTGGCATATCATGGTAATCACTTTTAGATGCATAAACTTGGCACATCATGGCAATCAGCTTCAGAGGCATACAACTGGCATACCATGGCAAACAGTCAGATGCATAAAATTGGCACACCATGGCAATCAGTTTTAAAAGCATAAAATTGGCACACCATGGCAATCAGTTTTAGATGCATAAAATTTACATAACATGGCAGTTTTAGAGGCATAATTCTGGGTTATCATGGCAGTTTTAGAGGCAGAAACTTTGCACATCATGGCAATCAGTTTTAGAGACATACAACTGCTTACTCACAGACTCAGAATCAGAAGTGCTGTGTCCTGCTCTTTCATCCAGGCACCTCACGTTGATTATCCCAGTGGTGGAACTAATGAAGAGAGTGCCCTGGTGCAAATATGTTTTCTGGGCCCCGCTCTAGTGTGGCAAAAAGGTAGATCTCCATCTGTCGGAGAACTTCAACAATGCTATACCAGATGGGGATCTACCATTTTCTTATCATTGCAGGGTTATATATGTGAGCAGTGTTTGAGCGTTTGAATGTAAGCATATTTTTGTATTAAGTATATGTGTGCATGTATGGGTGTATTTGTATGTACTGTTGCCATTGGAATGCATGGGTGTTTGTATGTAGTGTCGGACTTGAAATGCAGGTGTGCTTTTTGAGTGTTGGTGTTTGAATGAAGTGGTGTTTGTAGATAATTTTAGTGTTTTAATGCTGGGGTTTGTTTGTATGTAATGTTTGCGTTTGCAGTACGTGTGTAGGGGATGCAGTGTGTGTGTAGTAGATGCAGTGTGTGTATTGTGTTTATAAAATGTACATATACACAATGTGTGTTTGAATGTAAGCATGTTTTTTTGTATGGAGTATGTGTGAAGTGTATACATATATACACACACATACAGACACACACACAGACACACACATACACACCCTGACACAGCAATACACAATGACACCCAGTTTACCACACATAGATACACAGACACTCATGTACACAGATACACACAGACACACAAATACACACACACTGACACAAAAGGACACACAGATACACATACACGCAGACAGGAGGTGAGGGTGACAGTGTGTGGGAGAGGTGAGGGTGACAGTATGGGAGGGAGTGTTTGTGCTGGTAACAGTGTGGGGGGCAGTGTGAGGGCAAAGTGAGAAAGGGTTACAGTGGGCAGGCAGGGGAAGAAGAGGTGGGCTGGCAGGGGGAGAAGGGGTGGGCTGGCAGGGAGAGAAGGGGTGGGCAGGCAGGGGGAGAAAGGGTTACAGTGTGTGGGGCAGAGGGAGAAAAGGCTACAGTGGGGGGGCAGGGGGAGAAAAGGTTACAGTGGGAGGGGCAGGGAGTGAATGGGTTACAGTGTGGGGAGGGCAGGGAGTGAAGATGTTAGTGTGGGGAGGGAGGCAGTGAGTGAAGGAGTTACAGTGTGGGGAAGGTGGCAGGGAGTGAAGGGGTTACATGGGGGAGGGCAGGGAGTGAAGGGGTTACAGTGTGGATAGGGCAGGGAGTGAAGGGGTTACATGGGGAGGGCAGGGAGTGAAGGGGTTACAGTGTGGGGGAGGACAGGGAGTGAGGGGGTGACATGGGGGAGGGCAGGGAGTGAAGGGGTTACATTGGGGAGGGCAGAGAGTGAAGGGGTCACATGGGGAAGGCATGGAGTGAAGGGGTGACATGGGGAGGGGGCAGGGGGTGAAGGGGTTACATGGGGGGAGGGGGATGTCTGGGGACTGTGTCCTACCTTCATTGAATTCTCTGGTGGTCCAGTGGGGTAACTCTCCGGTCTGCAGCTCCGCCGGGTGCAGAGCTGCAGACAGTGTAATAAAAGTCTTGCGAGCTCCCAGCCATGGTAACGCTCTGGGTGCTCGCGGGACTTCTATCACACGATCTGCAGCTCTGCACCCGGAGGTGCTGGGCAGACTGATTGGAGGGAGCCCGGCGGCAAACAGGGCAAGCCGCCGGGCTCCCTCCTGGTGTCAGTCTGCTTGCCCGAGTCCCCTGCGGCCCTGGATGTGTGGGTCAGCGCGACCCACTGGTAATCGCCCTGAGACCCACCAGTGGGTCGGGACCCACACTTTGGGAACCGCTGTTGTAGAGGGTTTGAAGAAGAAGAGAGAGGGTATGATTATCAAAAGCAGCAGAAAGGAATGTGGAGAATTGAGAAAGAGTGATGATCTTTAAAGACACATGAATTTACTCCTCTGTCTATTTCCATGTCAATAACAAGGCTCATCTCTGACCAATCAGCCAGGACATTTTGCAAACACTGTGGGCAGAAAACAGACCTGATCTACACTGCTGTCTGGAAAAAAGGAGTGCAAGGCCCTTCCTAGACCCTGTTATTATAAGCACGTAATATTGTTGATCAAGTTGTCTTGGTATCTTTATTGGTCCTTTAGAGGAGCCCATCATTGGTACAGAAGATGTGTATATGGTTGTTGTGTTGCTATGTTAAAGAGAGATGAATACACAAGTGAATTCACCTCCCAGTGTTAAGGGTCAGTGGGCCATAACTTCCATTTCCATTTATGAAAATTCTAGCATACCTCCCAGGTTTCCCTATTTTAGTTGCATACATTGTTATTAGTAAGTCTAAGCAAGTAAGCATGTATTCATTGGAGTATATCTTCTAAACATTGATTTATTTCTTTGCCCATTTGGTCAGTGGATTTAAGGCTGATTCTAAAAGCATATGTGTTTGGTTAAGTAAGCCACACATTGACAACACAGCAATGCTTGATTGACAAACAGATAGTGCAAAAAACTCCGACATGTGCATATATCATTGTAGTTCAACCAGAATGTCGTGTGTACAGGTGCCATACACATGCATTTTGGTATTTTAGAGACTGATTTATACCTAAAGTTGCCCTTAACAGAGCTGTTAATGACACTGGCTATAACTTTCAAAACTAAAATATTAATAGACATCTGCTGTTCCTAAAGTCAAAACGTTTCTTGGAGGTAGAATAACAGTCATCCTAAATTCTCTATGTTTTATGGTGTGAAAACATTTAAATGATGTGTGTGGTAAAAGAACAATCTGATATTCTCCAAAATTCACTCACTAAATGTTCCTCGCTAAACGCCTGTCACAGATCATATACCCTGGAATCAGAATCGTAGTCATAAAAATAGCAATTTGAATATAGATTTTGGGGTCTATAAACCGGCTTCCTGGTGTTTCCTGTTGTTGGCTCAAATGACGACTAGAATCCCATTTTTTTATTTGGTTTTCAGTTTCTCTGGACACTGAAGAAAATCAGTAAAATCTAAAATTCTAATGCACTGGTGAGTTATAAAATCACTCTTCGCATAATAACTTATTAGGAGCGCAGGACAAACCATAGCACACTCTGAAACGCTGTTTACGCACATAGCGCCCTCTCAAACGATGTTTATGCACATAGCGCCCTCTCAAACGCTGTTTACGCACATAGCGCTCTCTCAAACAATGTTTATGCACATAGCACCCTCTCAAACGCTGTTCACGCACCCAGCGCTCTCTCAAATGCTGTTTATGCATATAGCGCCCTCTCAAATGCTATTTACAAACATAGCGCCCTCTGAAATGCTGTTTACGCACATAGCGCCCTCTGAAACGCTGTTTATGCACATAGCGCCCTCTCAAACGCTGTTCACGCACATAGCGCTCTCTCAAACTCTGTTTATGCACATAGCACCCTCTCAAACGCTGTTTATGCCCATAGTGCCCTCTTAAACGCTGTTTACGCACATAGCTCCCTCTCAAATGCTGTTTACGCACATAGCGCCTTCTGAAAACCTGTTTACGCACATAGCGCCCTCTGAAACGCTGTTTACACACATAGTTCCCTCTCAAGCGCTGTTTACGCACATAGCACCCTCTGAAAACCTGTTTACGCACATAGCGCCCTCTGAAATGCTGTTTATACACATAGCGCCCTCTGAAAACCTGTTTACGCACATAGCGCTCTCTGAAACGCTGTTTACGCACATAGCGCCCTCTGAAATGCTGTTTACGCACACATCTGGTACCAGTTGCTCAGTTGCTTTGATGCATCCTAGACAACCACCCCAGAATGTTACTGGCCTTTTTTACCGTTAGAATTTCCCCTTTATTTTGGAATTCCTCTTCGTTGTCACAGAACTCAACTATCAAGCATGTGAAAAGTTTCTGGTATATTCCCTGGCACCAACTGAAAGTCTGTGTTTGGGAAACAGTGGAGAGCTTGCAGAAAACTGCAGATTGTAGCTTTTCAAGCAGTTTTTTCATATACCCACAAAGAAACCATGCAGAAAAAATCCATGTTTCTTTTGGGGTATATCTACTAAATAGTTGAGAAAAAGAAAATCAGTGGAGTGTTGCTTATTGCAGATATATACATGTATCCAGCATCCACTGATTTACTCTATGTACTTTTTTGGATTGTATGTCTTGCTGGTAGTTTCGTATAGTTTCTTACAGGGTTATTCACTAATGTGAGAATTCAAGATTAATTTTAAATTTAAGGTCAAAATAGCCGAACTGGAAAAGTTCTCTAAGTCAGCTTTGCTCTCAGTTTAGCTACTCTGGCCTTACATTTGCAATTTACTTTGAATTCTCACTTTAGCGAATAACCTGTTGGTGGTTTAGTCACATAGTAAATTAGGTTAAAGATGGAAAGTTTATCAAGTTCAACGTTTCACAAATACATATTTCTCAACTGTCCCGATTTCGGTTGGACAGTCCTGGTTTTTAAAACCTATCCTGCTGTCCTGACTTAGTTCCCTGGTGCCCCACTTTTAGGTACAACAGGGAATTGTCCCCAACAAGCATAGCGCCATCATAGTCAGGTCTGCTCTCAGTGGGCTGGCCTATGGACCTGAACTTTGAGTGTATTCACGCCAGATTGACCTGCCTTTAATTCTGGTGGACTCATTCCCTCCCAGGCAGGTCCGCCTCCATTGAGCAGAGCCAATGATGCAAATAGGTCACTGGCCCGCCTGCTTTACATCTCTATCACCGGTGTCCCGATGTTGAAGTGGGAAGGTATGCAAATACCATTATTTATTCATTGTACATTTGTGTGTTCTGGATTGTTTTTTAAAACCTCCTTATATAAAACAATAAGTAAGCGCAGAAAAAAAATCTCTTCTGAGCAAAGACAGTTTATATAGGTAACTACAGCACCATAACCCATTTAGTACATGGCATTGCAGTATCTTGGGTATAAAATGGACCATTTTAAAATTATACATCAAGGCAATGTAAAAACCCATCTAACTGTGTGAACATGTACCAGCATGTTATATATACACATACATATACACATACATATACACACGTTTTGACTTTAGGAACAGCAGATGTCTATTAATATTTTAGTTTTGAAAGTTATAACCAGTGTCATTAACAGCTCTGTTAAGGGCAACTTTAGGTATAAATCAGTCTCTAAAATACCAAAATGCATGTGTATGGCACCTGTACACACGACATTCTGGTTGAACTACAATGATATATGCACATGTCAGATTTTTTTGCACAACCTGTTTGTCAATCAAGCATTGCTGTGTTGTCAATGTGTGGCTTACTTAACCAAACACATATGCTTTTAGAATCAGCCTTAAATCCACTGACCAAATGGGCAAAGAAATAAATCACTGTTTAGAAGATATACCCCAATGAATACATGCTTACTTGCTTAGACTTACTAATAACAATGTATGCAACTAAAATAGGGAAACCTGGGAGGTATGCTAGAATTTTCATAAATGGAAACTTTGTAGGCTCCCCAGGACACTCAGATTAACCAGGGAGATACTAGGTAGGGATCAGAGAATGTTCCAAACTCTCTCCAACCCCTGCCCACCAAAAAACTGTTTTCACCTCTCCTACCAAACCCCTAAAAACTAGCCCATCTCATTTAAAGACATCTACTCCTACTGGTAAATCATGCTCATATTCTCGTTAGTCTATCCTTCCACATGCTGTGTAGTGCTGTGAAGCATTTTAAAAATCTGTCAGTATTTGCCCTGTTGGTTTCCCCATGCCCCGGATCTCTTTGTTATTGTCCTAAAAGCTTATGATCTAATTTCAGTGAATGTACCACAGCAGAAACAAAAACTTCCTGAGAGCACTGTGAGACCAGAGGTTAATGTGGTGAAGTAGCATCACCCAGTACAAGAGTAGCGTTCTTTGTGTCGCGTTACTTCTCTTTGACGCTAAGCTATTCCTACTTCAATTGCAGGCGCCTCTGGCAACAAAGAGATTATGACAGGTTGATTGGCTCAGGAGGTTAGGAAAGTTACTGAGCCAGTTAAGGCCATGTTAATACTGCTCTAATGTATTCTATATCCCCCCAGGTGCATGTACAAGTGCTTGTGTTCTATTTAATTCTTTCCAGCCCACATACCTAATAACTTCACAGCCGTGTCCACGAAAATATTGAGACCTGTTGTAGCATTTGGGAAGGGGGCACAAGGTCATTCTGTGGGGGATGGGGCAATAAGGAAATAGCATCTGGCTTAATGTGTTACATGCCATAAATGAAAGGAAAAGGGAAAATAAAATATACATTGTGTCAGAGAATCACTGAGTTAGATTGTGAGGGTCTTAACATGGCCAGTCTTGCATTTTACACAAAGAAACCGCTTACTCTCCAGGTGTTTTGTAAATTAATAATGTATGATAATATGTCAAGCTAAACTGCAGTCATTAGCCAGATCTAATTTTGTTAATAAAGCAGATGTCCCTATAACTGCCAAATGTCTCAAACTCACTTGTCCCTTGTCCCATCACACACAGTGGTTTTTCTGTAGGATAATATACTTGGCATGTACACAAAAAGCAGGGTGACTGCACATAAAACTAAGCTTGTTCTCTCTGCTCAGGGTCATTTCTAGCCTTTTCTTTGAGTAGGATAGTCTAGCAAGCTCTCCTACAGTGCCAGTCATCCTGGAATGCATAAACATCTGCTTTTAGATCTGGGGATTTCACCAGGGGCACAGAATGTGTTACTGGCTCACCCCAATGCCAGGTTGAAACCCCTTTCTAGTCCACTGCATATCTACCTACAATTATGCTGGCAAGTGTTCATTTGTACATTTTAGGTTTTTATAAGAATCTTCCTGCAATTTCCACCCTGTTAGAAACCTAAGGCCTAAATGGATGTGTACAATTACTGGAATAAATGTTAGGATAATATACCATAGTAATACTCAAGGCACTATGACTGACGTGAGCAGGATCGCTCTCTGGGCCCTGTTCATCTAAATTTGATGGCAAAATCTACTGGCATGTACTTTCAACCATAGTAGAGTTCTAATGAAAATGTTAAAACTTGGTAATAATAAAAAATGTTTAAAAAAGCAAACAATAATGATGGTGGTTAATGTGGTTTTTTCTAATCTGCATAGCATTGTGCAGATAACAAATACTTAGATATTTTACAAAGTGGGATAGATGTTGGCCTTGTTTTTGATTCTCCAAGATAATTTATAAACTAAAGTTTAGATGTAACTCTTGCAAGATATTCCTAACTAAAAAAATATACCATGCATCACAGGCTGAACAGTTTGCGTATGCATTGGACCCATTGTTTTGGTAAAAAGATGCAATGCTATTGTAAGGGAGCACCTGTACCCAGAGTGGTACCTCCGCCGTAGTCTCTCGCAGATTCCGCAAGGAATAGTGAATTATATTCTCATATACCCAAACATCAGTAGAGACATGATGAAGGATACAAAAACTGGTTTAATTAGGCAAAAGCACATACATTTATACACAGACTCCCAGCATGGGGTCTCCATTCAGAACAACCTATGCTTGCCCAGGCGCCTCGGTGTCTGGGAGGTTATTAAGTTAGTCCTCGGTAAACTAATTATCTACCGGATACAAAGAGCGCAATACAAAAATACCCCCAAAACACCCATTAAACAAAAACCTACCCCTACATGTCATATACCCCCTGAGTGGTCTGATCTGAGCACCCATTCTGTGAAAATAATGATCAAATCCATGTGGTACTGTTGAAGCGCCATTGCCTCAAAGTTTTAGACGACCGCTGAAAGGAGTTCCATGCATTCGGCAACAATTATCGGTGTTTCAACGGGAGGCATATGTCTTTGTTGCAAGAGAGCTCCAAAAAGTGCCTTCCTAGGACACTGGGATGGTAGGGAAAATAGTGGCATAATGCGACTGGGAAAACCAGGGTAGCATGGTTTCAGAGTGCGTTTAGGTTAGTCCTGCTGGTGGTGCCTGAACACTCTGGCTCTTGGTGAGTGTCTTGTGGGATAGAGAACAGGGACATTACATAGTTACATAGTTACATAGCTGAAAAGAGACTTTCGTCCATCAAGTTCAGCCTTCCTCACATATGTTTTTGCTGTTGATCCAAAAGAAGGCAAAAAGCCTAGTCTCAAGCGCTTTAAATTTGGCAACAAACTAGGAAAAAATTCAGTCAGTCAGATGTCTACTTGGATCAAGCAGCTCTTACCCCACTAATTAGAAATGATATCTCTGTATGTTATGTTTTTGCAAGTATTTATCCAATTGCAGTTTAAACATCTGTATAGACTCTGACAAAACCACCTCTTCAGGCAGAGAATTCCATATCCTTATTGCTCTTACTGTAAAAAAACCTCTTCTTTGCCTTAAATGAAATCTCCTTTCTTCAAGCCTAAATGTATGACCTCGTGTCCTATGTATAGCCCTGTTTATGAATAGATTTCCCGATAAAGGTTTGTACTGGTCCCGAATATATTTGTATAATGTTATCATATCCCCTCTCAAGAGATTTACATTTTTTTTTACCTTTCTTCGTAACTAAAATGCTCCATTCCTTTTATCAATGTTGTAGCTTGCATCTTTCTTTAGAACAGGTGCCCAAAATTGTACAGCATATTCACGGTGTGGTCGTACCAGTGATTTATAAAGAGGCAAAATTATATTTTCATCCCGAGAATTTATGCCCCTATTTATACATGACAAAACCTTACTGGCCTTAGCAATTGCAGATTGACATTGCATATTGCTGTTTAATTTGTTGTCTATAACAATCCCCAAATCCTTCTCGTGTGTGGTTATCCCTAATTCACTACCATTTATAGGATGCCTCTGATTTGTCTAATTTAAATGCTTTAACCCCTTAAGGACACATGACATGTGTGACATGTCATGATTCCCTTTTATTCCAGAAGTTTGGTCCTTAAGGGGTTAAATGCCCTTTTCTTATTTTTAATCTCTTGTTTTACTTCCCTACTAAGCCACATTGGTTTTAATTTGTTTCTTTTATATTTATTACCCAATGGTACATACTGAGACATTGGTGAGGGGTACACCTAGGGTAGTGGGGTAACCAGGGGAAACTTATTATAGTTTATAGTGGAGTATAGTCCTTTAGGAGTGATTTCTTCACAGCTATGTTTTTTGTCCACAATTTTACAGCCAAACATGAACTTCAGAGCACAGTATTAACTGTTGGTCAATTGAGGAGTCTCTGGAAGCAGTTTAAGCTGTAGGTATTACAAGTTAGCATGTTTATCTCCAATGTTAATATTAGTGTAGGTCTCACCGATATTGGGGTACTGTGACGTAGTGGTGGGCTTAACACAATATGGTCATATGGTGTAACTGAATATTTGTTTATTAAGATTGGTGATTTTAGGTAGCCTTGTAAAATTTTAAACTGTGTTTGTGTGTGCGCTGTTCCTTTAGCTGTATTTTCTATAAATTTTGGTCTTTACGGCAGCACCACTACTTAGAAACACATGTTCCAGGTGTGCCCCCAATTCCCATTTTTTCAAAGTCCAAAACATTGGTGAAAGCTACCACTTTTGGAGCATTTCTATTGTATATTTTTTAAACATTTCCATCTAAAGGGGTTGTCTCTTTTACCAATATCCTAAAAGTAACAAAAAATAAATAAATCCCTAAAAATTAACATTTGTTGGTGTGAAGTTGATCCCTCACAGTTCTGTGTGGCTACAGCTTGATGAAGGCAGATCTAAATGCTGTATCTACAAACATCTGCCATCCATTTCGATATATAGGACAAACAATAACCATTCAGAGTTGTTGTTTCAACATTCATGTTGACACAAAACTATACTCAACAGAGTAGGATGAAAGTCTGATGAAACAAGATTTTACAACCAAACAGAGGGAGACATGCATGCTTGTTTTGTAAACACACAATTGAATTCTGTTCGGCCTCAGGTGACATGGCAAGGAACACATCATTGTAACTTCCTGGCAATATGTAATAAAACGTGTTCTGTGAAGTATCATGACACAAACAAGTAAAGGAATTTAACTTACAGTGCATTGTGTCCTTTTTAGTGCATTTTTAACTTTAATGAATATCTGTTTAAAATCTTCAATATATATTGTTGTGTAGAGCTATTATATACTCATTTACTCAAACTCTGAGGGAAGAATGACAGATAAGGACTGCCTCTCTTAAAGAGGGCCAGTTGGCAGGTATGTAAATATCAGCATTGACCTATAAAATGCAGCATGCATTGAAAGAGTGCATATACAAGTGTTATAAGAAAAATCATGTGAATACTATAACAACCATAAAGGGATACATTAAAAACACATCAAATAAGAAGATTAAATATGATCAGATTAAAACTATATACCACATACAGTATATATTGCCAATGCACATGCCATAAATTACAACAAACGAAACAATGCAAAGCAATGTATTTATTATTTATTTTTTGTAAATTAGTGTTCTATTGCAATTCAGGAGCACATGTAACAAGCAATTTAATCATACACGCAGGACCGTATTAATAAACAGATTACAGGTTTTTAGAAACGCAGGGCTATTACATTATTTCTTGAAGTAAGTTCGGACTTGCAGGTCCAATAGAAGACCATGATGAATGAAAGTGTAAAACATAAAACAATTAACTAGCATGAAACAAAGGCCCTCAAACCCCTAATAAGTAGACGGGGAGCAGAGGTCATAGCGACTGCCAGTGGGCCGCGCTGCGACCTTTATTTTGCAATATTAATAGCGATAATCAACAGCTGTTTACTGTAAACTTGCATCTCCCTACGCCTTCCCGTCACGCTGTTGAAAATTTGTATTCATTCATGAGAACAAGGCCGCCACAACCAGAACGATGAGAGAGAAAGCAATGAGTAAGAATGAGCGAGGGAGTTTCATCTCCCCGATCAGGGTGGATATACCCAACCGGTGACCAAAGACCTCCCTTAAATCTGGTCCCACTCTCCGGCTGAGCTCTCCCTCCCCTCGAAAGTGGTGGCAGACACCCGTAAGTCAGCAGTCTCTGAAAATCAGTGTGGTAACCACCGTCAATCACCGTGTCCATACAAGTCTGAAGTTGACCCTGTCCTCCAACTTGTGTAAGTCTTTCATCTTTTTAAACCATCTTTGTTCCAATATAGGTGCAATACCTGCTTTGCGGTATTTGATATACAAACAGTGAGGAATTTCTTATACTTAGAAGTGTGCATGGTAGTGTGGTTTAAGAGATAAGGAGCCAGTTGGAAGGGAGGGGTCTATCTGAAAACCTCGACAGGATCACATGGATCACCTGCTAGAAAGGTGTGATCTTGGAGCATTCCCACCATATATGTAGGAATGGTGTGACAGCCCAGACTGGTGTGACAGCGCCATCACTCGTCACTCAATGTAGAATCTATGCGCTGCATGGATTGTGGCTTCCTATACCACATGGTTAAAACCTTGTGCTTGCAAGTGCACAGATATGGACAAGGTCACAGATCTTGCCCCATTGTTGGTCAGTAAAGGTTTCCCCAACTGCAATTTCCCACTTGCCCATGTCCGAAGGTGATGGGAGGCTCCTGTTCTGTAAGAGCATGGAGAATAGGTAGGATAAAGCATTTAGGAGACGGTCAGGGTCGTCTCCCAGTTTCTCAAAACGGGTCAGTGCCATATATAAGTCAGATTTTCGAGGTATAAGGGTCATGAATTGTTTGAGTTGTTCGAACTTCAGTCTGAGTAGAAAGGTGTCTCTTATGTCGCACAGAAAATCACTGATAGACCTAAGTTGGTTTCCTGTCAGTAGGTGTTGGGCCTCTACATGAAACTGTGGAAGTAAGCATGCAAAGCCTGTGGTTCTAAGCCTGGGGTAAATGCCGGGTTATTCGTTATGGAGTAAAGTGGGGAGGGGAAGGAGGAGAGACCCATTTTCTAAGCGATCCTATGCCAGATAGTCAAAGTTGCTTTTACAAATGGCTGGTGTCACGAGAACTTTCTACTCTCTGCTGGAGACCTCAATGTCAACGCATTCAGGGAGCCTCCATTCTGAGCTTGTTCGATCTCTTTCCACAGCTTGTTAACCCCATCCTTAACCCATTTCAATACTCTCTGTAGGTGGGAGGACTGATAATATAGTGGAAGGTCGGGAACTGCCAAAACCCATCAGCTGTAGGCCTTGTCAGCACTTGGTATTTCAGTCAGGGAATGCTGGCACATCAGATATATGTGATTAGAAGAGATCTGAGAGATGTGAAGTATGCAGTCGGGATCTCAATGGGCAGCATCTGGAAGTATTGAATGCGCAGTAAGAGGTTCATCTTTGTTACTGCAATGCGACCCAGCCATGACAGATGAGGGAGCCTCAAGGCCTCGAGATCTTTCCAAAATGTGGTTAGGATAGGGATGAAATTAGTTTGGTATAACCAAGAGAGATGATTGGTAACCCAGATTCCCAGATATTTGATTGCTTTTTCAGCCCAGTGGAACTGGAAGCTCCTTTGTAGGATGTCGGCCCTTTTGTGTGGTAGATTAATATTGAGTAGGTTGAATTTAGTATAGTTGATATTAAAGTTGAATAACTTGCCACATATGCTGAATTCCCACATAATGTTAGGAAGCAATGAATAAGATGCAAAGCAATGTATTATACAGCAAGCAAAGAGCTAACTATACTTCCCAGAAGAACTACATTAAGCTGTAGTTGTTCTGGTGACTATAGTGTCCCTTTAATAAAAATATAAATTTTTCTGAATGTACATCCTCTGCTTAAAATTTGTTAGCTAGGTGAGAAAACAATTGCCATTCAGAATTCCTAATAACGTGCACTTATCCATAGGAATCTACGTAGAAAACAATAATTTCATTCAGGAGAAATATGTGCAACATTTAATTTACAAATCTCACATCACTATTGTGTAACTAAATACCAAAGTGATGGTGCTTCCCTCTAATGCCAAGACAATTCTCTAAACTGTGGGATTACTGAAGCGGATACAGTTACTCAGCAATAATTCAATGTGAAATCTTGGAAATGTTGCCAAATCATGAGCAGGCTGTAAAAATATCAACCCCATCCTTTGCCAAAATAGTCAATGGCCTTGCCACCAATGACTGTCAGAGCCACCGTCTAATCTTGCTTTCCCACATGTTCAACTTGCAGAAAACAAATTAAGTTGAAAAGAAATGCTCTGTCTTTTCATATTGTTTATCTTAGTGCGCAGTGTTTCTGTTTTTGTTGGCATACATTATACATATTGTATTGCATACAATTTTATTCAGATTTATTTTGTATCTTGTGTTCTTTCTTTCTGTTTTTACTGGAAAAGAATTTAAAAAACTGCTCTTGCACAAACAAAGTTCTATAAAACATTGTGTTACCCTTCCTTGCCCCCATTCACTTACACAGAATATTAGACTTTTCAAGAGAAATGTGATTGCGACCTCAAAATATGTTAGATCATCTGTGAAGATTGGATGAGGAAATGCTGACATCTCATACTTTATGGCTTAACATGGTTGTAGTTAAAATAAGAGATATAATGGAATTATTATTTAAAGAAACACAATAGCAGGAATTGATTTCCCATTTGACATGCATGATATAGTAAAAAATAAGGAAAAGGTAAAGCACATTAAAAAAACAACAACTTGAATTACTTGTGACACTTGCACATCCAAGTGCTACAAGGTACTGGCGTGACCCTATATATCACCCACTTCAACTAATACTATATGTCAACATATTCTTGCACTAGCATGCTTATAAAAAAGCTATATGACCTTGAAAATTGAACCAGAATATGAATTAAGATTCATCTTCATGTTCATCTGATATTAGCATTTTCCTTTCTACCCAGCTGTTAGAATCCTCTGTTATTCATTCTAGTCTTCTAGGGATACTATAGGCAGCAAAACAACTTAATGAAACAGTTTGGTGAATAGGTCATGTCCCTGCAGTTTCATTTAGGAGTTAATTTTGTTTCTACAGCTCTAATCACACTTCCCTGCATGTGAATTTCACATCCTTCCTAAACACTTCCTGTAAAAAGAGATCTGATGTTTAAACTTCCTTTATTGCACATTTTGTTAAAGTTAGAATGTATTATCTCCTGCTATATTAATAGCCTACTAAACCCTGCATGATGCACCTGTGTGTGATTAAAGTTCAATTTACAGATTAATAGATACAAACTTCTGATGCACATTAAAGGGATACTATATGCATCAAAACAACTTTAGCTTAGTGAAGAAGTTTAAGTGTATATAGATCATGCCCTTGCAGTCTCACTGACCAATTATCTGCCATTTAGGAGTTAAACTCACTTTTGTTTCTGTTTATGCAGCCATTGCCATGCCTCCCCTGGCTGTGACTTACATAGCCTGCATTCAAAATGGTTTTATTTTCATTTAGATCTTATCTTACTTTAGAAGTTTTCCCTCCTGCTCTGTATATTGAAGTTTAATAACACACGGGAGGCTTCTGCAGAGTCTAGATGCCTATAAACAGAGCAGGAGTTAAATTACACAGAATGTGCGATAAAGGAAGTTTAAACATTAGAGCTCTCTTTACAGGAAGTGTTGAGGGTGGCTGTGTAAGTCACATGCAGGGGAGGTGTGACTAGGGCTGCATAGGCAGAAACTAAAGTGATTTAACTCCTAAATAGCAGAAAATTGAGCCATGAGACTGCAGGGGCATGATCTATACACCAAAATGGCTTTATTAAGATAAGTTGTTTTGAAGCCTATATTATTAATTTAATGATGGGTGAAAATTAGGAAATTGCATCATGGCCACTGTGGTGCTAAGAGCACAAACTAAATTCTAGCAGCAAACAAGCAGTTTTAGAAGCAGCCAACTCAGAAAGGCTAGCTTCATAGTCCTCATTAGAAAAACTATAAAACATAAAATTATACATAGTATAATTATTCTTCTCTTAATTTGCATTTGCAAAAGTAAAACGAAAAGCCTTTGTTCATTTAACTAACTGCTATAAATGGGAAATGTTTTGAACTGTCCTGGATAAAAGGTCGAACCTTCTGCGCTTTAGTTAATGCCCTCTACTCTTTTCCCATGTCCTTGTCTGATTTGTGCCTCTCCAGCTGAACCTTGCGTGTCGGTTGGATTACATTCGCTTTGTGGGTTAGAGACAAATGGAAGCTGGATTCATTAGTAAGAAGGCTGCAAATATGAATGTATATATAGTGGTAGCCAAAACAGTCACTGATAGTCACAAAGCGCATAAAACCTAACAGAGCCAAGTCTAAATGTATTGGAAATATAGCCTGGGGTTGATCTAATTTGTATACACAAACTTCTATCTTCCGTTAGTCCAATAAATTATAAGGCGATGTCTAATTCTACATATTACTGTCCCCCTCCTCACTCCGTGACCCTATCTTACATAAGAGCTCTGCTACAGTGTCTATGTATTTTACTTTGAGGGAGAACAAAGGAAAGTAAAAAAGAAAAAGTGGAGTATTTTAAAACCCACGCATTCTGTGTTCATAATCGACAAAAACAAGACATTGCAATGTGACTTTAGAAATTCTTGTCCCATGTGAATTGTGTGTGAAAAACGAGTGTGTGAAACACCAGAATTACAATAACTCCCTTCATTTAAGCATGACATTTTTATCAACGTTCACATGATTACCCATTACATTTATTAGTTGCCATTAGTGTTAGGGGTTAAAATTACAGGGTTTCTGTTACTTTTCAGATCTCCAATGGCAAACATTGAAGATAGGATCATTTTTAACCAGGCAGAGCTTATTTAAGAATACTTGTTGAAATCCTCTCCTCTAATATTCCATACCTAATTATTGGGGACTTCAACATTCCCATTAACCTACCCTTGTCCTCAACAGCCTCAAAACTGCTTTCAATGACCTCCTCCCTTGGGCTATCACAGTGGGCTAAGTCCCCCACCCATGTAGCTGACAATACCCTTGATCTTATTTTCTCCCATGAATGTACAATCTCTAATCTCTGCAATACTCAATTTCCTCTCTCAGATCACCACCTCTTATCATTTGCTGTCAATAGCCCCCTACCCCATCATCCTCAACCTAACCCCCTTCAACTAAGAAGAAATCTGAATTATATTGACCTCCAGCAGCTATCAGCTAATATTGATTCCCAACTTCTATCCATCCCTACGTTCTCCTGTCCCTCGCTTGCTATCTCCTCATATATCACTACCCTCACCTCTGCCCTGGACGCTGCAGCCCCACTCCAAACATGCACCTTCAGGAGAACACGCCCCCAACCGTGGCACAATAAATCAACACGCTACCTGCAGACAGGGCCGGATTAACATAGGGGCTGATGGAGCTGCAGCTCCAGGCCCAGGCCCATGGAATAGGCCCATTTAAACAGTACTCTTAGGTTTGCCACCTGACTGGTATTTTACCAGCACAGCCGGTATTTGAGGCTGCCTGGCCGTTCCAGTAATACAGTAATACCAGAAATGCAAATGAAGATATTTT
This sequence comes from Pelobates cultripes, assembly GCA_933207985.1. NCBI lineage: Eukaryota > Metazoa > Chordata > Amphibia > Anura > Pelobatidae > Pelobates > Pelobates cultripes. Next base: position 40,179,278 of record OW240922.1, on the reverse strand, counting down.
TCTCAGTATAAATGGAGATTACTCTGCAATACCAGCACCAGCCAGCAGGGGTCACTGTTTGTGTGGAGAGAGGCAGGGATAGGAAGTTACAGCATATCCCTCCCTGCCTCTCTCTACTCACTGATCCGCTGGGGAGCAGCTACACAGCACAAAGAGTTCAGACAGCAGCTCCCAGCCTGCAGAGACAGACTACAGCTCAGAATACATGGGTATACTGAGAGACTAGGGGACACTGAGACACTAGGAGATGCTGTGAGACATTGGGAGATACATTGGGACATGGGGACACTAGGGACACAGTGTCTCCATGTCTCACAGTGTCCCCATGTCTCCCAGCCAATGTCCCTAGTGTCTCAGTGTCACCATGGCTCCCATTGTCCCCTAGTCTCCCAGAGTCTGTGTCCCCATGTCTCTGTGTCCCTAGTGTCTCATTGTCCCCATGTCTCCCAGTATGTCCAAATATCTGTCTCCCAGTGTCCACATGTCTCCTAGCCAGTGTCCCTAGTGTCTCAGTGTCCCTATGTCTCCCAGTGTCCCAAAGTTTTTCAGTGTCCCCATGTCTCCCAGCCAATGTCCCTAGTGTCTCAGTGTCCCCACGGCTCCCAGTGTCCCCTAGGCTCACAGTGTCTGTGTCCCTATGTCTCTCAGTGTTCCTAGTGTCTCAGTGTCCCCATGTCTCCCAGTGTCCCCAAATATCTGTCTACCAGTGTCCACATGTCTCCCAGCCAGTGTCCCTAGTTTCTCAGTGTCCCATGTCTCCCAGTGTCCCTAGTGTCTCAGTGTCCCCAATTTTTTCAGTGTCCCCATGTCTCCTAGTGTCCCCATGTCTATGTCCACAAGTTCCCCCATGTCTCAGTATCCCCAAGTGTCTGTGTCCCCATGCCTCCTAGCCAGTGTCCCTAGTGTCTGTGTCCCCATGTCTTCCAGTGGCCTCTAGTCTCCCAGTGTTTGTGTCCCCATGTCTCCCAGTGTCCCCATGTCTGTTTCCACTAGTGCCCCCTGTCTCCCAGTATCCCAAAGTTTTTCAGTGTTCCCATGTCTCCCAGTATCCCTCTGTCTCCCAGCCAGTGTCCCTAGTGTCTCAGTGTCCCCAATTCTTTCAGTGTCCCCATGTCTCCCAGTGTCCCCATGTCTATGTCCACAAGTTCCCCCATGTCTCAGTATCCACAAGTGTCTCAGTGTCCCCATGCCTCCCAGCCAGTGTCCCTAGTGTCTCAGTGTCCCCATGTCTCCCAGTGTCTGTGTCCCCATGTCTCTGTGTCCGTGTGTGTGTCCCCATGTCTCCCAGTGTCCCCATGTCTGTATCCACTAGTGCCCCATGACTCCCAGTGTCCCCATGTCTCCCAGTGTCCCCAAGTGTCAGTGTCCTCAAGTGTCAGTGTCCCCTGGTGTCTCACTGTGTCAACATGTCTCACTGTGTCCACATGTCTTTGTGTCCCCTAGTATCCTAGTGACACGGGAAACACTGAGACATGGGGGCATGGAGAAAAATGAGGACACTGAGACCCTGGGGGACTGGACGACATGGGGACACTGACATTTTGATACATAGGGACACTGATGCCAGACTGGCCTTCCAATTCTTTGGACAGACATGCCCCCTTTTTGGGCATGTTCACCCCTTTTGGCAGTTCTGGTCACGTGATTTGTGTCAGTGGCCCACCCTTTTACCCACCCATTGACTTCCTGCTTCACTGGACGCTGCTGTTAGGGGGTATGGATTTACTTCAAAGTTGAAAGCATAAATTAGAGAGCGATTAGCATAGAGTATGTGTTTTTTCTTATAGCTGTATCCTTTGAGTTTCCCTCCAACACCATCTCTATCAGATACATGACGCTTGGGAGGTATGACTGTTTTAGTGTTTTTGGTCGATAATAATTAGGCCCATCATAATTGTCAGCACCAGGCCCACTGGGCTCTTAATCTGGCCCTGCCTGCAGAGATGCTCACGTTCTGCTGAACGCTGCTGGAGAAAGTCACGCACCCAGTCTGACTTTCTCCACAACAAATTAATGTTGCGTTCATACAGCACAGCCCTTGCCCTTGCTAAACAGTCATACTTTCCCTCCCTCATTAGCTCATGCTCCCGCAATCCCAGGCATCTTTTTCATACATTTAACTCCCTTCTTTACCCTGCTGTGGCCACCCCCCCAAACTAACCTTACAGCCAATATCTTTGCATGCTACTTTACCGGCAAGACTAAACAGCTAAGGAAAGAATTCTCACCACCTTGCCCCTCTTTTCTCAACCAAACCCAGGTCATGGCTTTCCTACCCTTCAGACTTTCTCCCAGGCTACTGAACAAGAGGTGGCCGCGCTTCTCCTTTCTTCTCAGCCCAACACTTGCCGCTTGATCCTGTCCCATCTCACCTTGTCAGATCTCTCTCCTCTTTTCTTGTGCCTTCCTTAACACACATATTCAACTGCTCTCTCTTCTGGTGTTGTCCCTGCTGCCCTTAAACATACTACTGAAGTACCCATCTTAAAAAAACATCTCTTGACCCATCCTCCCCTTCTAACTATCGTCCCATATCCCTGCTCCCTTTTTCCTCAAAGCTTCTGAAAATACTTGTCTTTACCCGTCTGACTTGCTTCCTCAATTCCAACTCTCTTCTTGACCCTCTTCAGTCTGGCTTCCGCCCCCTCCACTCTACTGAGACTACTCTTATTAAAGTCACTAATGACCTAATCGCAGCTAAATCCAAAGGCCACTACTCTATACAAATTCTACTTGACCTCTCTTCTGCCTTTGACACCGTTGACCATGTTCTCCTTCTCAAAACTCTTAAATCACTCAGTCTCTGTGACACTGTCTTCTCTTGGTTTTCCTCCTATTTCTCCCAACGCTCATTCAGTTTCTCCTTATCTAATGATTTCTTTTCCCTTCATCCTGTCTCTGTTGGAGTTGAACAAGACTCTGTCCTTGGTCCCCTTTTATTTTCTCTTTATACGGCATCTCTTGGCAAACTTATTACCTCATTTGGATTCCAATACCAACTGTACACTGCTGACACTCAGATATACCTCTCCTCCCCGGACCTCTCCCCTGCCGTCCTGCAACGTGTCACTGCTTGCCTTTCTTCCATCTCTGGTTGGATGTCCTCCTGCTTTTTGAAACTCAATCTCTCTTAAACTGAGCTCCTTGTCTTCCCTCCTCCTAATACTGAGCCCCCTCTTTCACTCTCCCTTCAAGTGAGTGGTACCCACATCAGTCCATCCTTGCAAGCATGCTGTCTTGGCGTTATACTTGATTCTGGCCTCACATTTGAGCCTCACATCCGTTCTGTTACCAAATCCTGTAGATTCCAACTTAAAAACATAGCCCGCATCCACCCCTTTCTTACACAAGATGCTACTAAGGAGCTTGTCCATGCTCTAGTCATTTCTAGTCATTTCTAGCTTGTCCATGCTCTAGTCATGGATTATTCTAACTCGCTCCTAATAGGTCTTCCCACAAGACTGCTATAGTCTGTAATGAATGCTGCAGCTAGACTGATTTTCCTCTCCTGTTGCTTTTCTCACAGCTCTCCCCTCTATCAGTCCTTACATTGGCTTCCTGTATCCTATAGGAGTCAATTCAAGGTACTTATCCACACCTATAAAGCGCTATATAAATACGAGTAATAATAATAATAGTCCACAGTAAAAAAACTAAGTTTACTTTGCACTAACCTAAAGGAACACTATAGTGTCAGGAAAACAAGCATGTATTCCTAATACTGTAGTGGTAAAATTACTGTTTCGATGCCCAGCCCCCCTTCCCTCCCTTTTTTCCACACTGCACCAATCTTGCTCGGCTAGCTCCGCCTCCATGGCTGAGATCATCAAATTTGGTAAACTTAGTCAATCCAATGATTCCCATAGGAAAATATTAGGAGACTATTGTGCATATGCAACAAAATACTGTTCTTCGCCAATCAGGATATCATCAAAGATATGCATTTAATTAATACATGTCTATGGGGAACATTTAACACACTGACCCAGAAAGCACCTCTAGTGGCCGTCTGAGTGACTGCCACTAGAGGTGTTACTAGGCAGTAATGTAAACACTGCGTTTTCTCTGAAAAGGCAGTGTTTACATTAAAAAGCCTGCAGGGAAAAGCTATAGACACCAGAACAACTACATTAAGCTGTAGTTGTTATGGTGACTATAGATTCCTTTTAAGTTTAGGCTACAAGTTATGGAAGATTGGGTTAGCTTTAGAGTAACTTGGAAAAGTTTATTTTTAATGTTATTGTAATTAACAGTAAAGGTTTAGGCTTACAAGAGTTACAATTAGAAATACGATTATGGAAATTAGAGTTGTAGTAAGGGTTAGGCTTATAGTTATTCCTTTTATTAGGATACTAAGACTAGAAGTATGTGTAGAGAACTAGAGTTATATATTTAGCGTTAGGTGTTTTGGAATTGGGGTTACGGCTAGACATAAAATAATGGGAGTTAGTGTGTAGCATTGGGCATTTGTAATGAGTAAGGAATATTATTATTATTATTATTTTATTATTTATATAGAGCCATCACATTCCGTAGCACTATACAATGGGTGGACTAACAGATATGTAATTTTAACCAGACAATTAGACGTACAGGAACAGAGAGGTGGAGGGCCCTGCTCAATGAGTTTACATTCTAAAGGGAGTGGGGTATAGTGACACAAAGGGGAGAAGTAGGGGTACGAAGTAGGTTGTTAGAAAAGTATTCATTGGGGGCTTAGTAGGCAAGTAGGTGACAGTTGCAGGAGAGGAGTCATGGGGTGGGGGATAAAAACCTGCTAACAGTTTAATTGATATGCTTTCTTGAAGAAGTGAGTTTTCAATGATTTTTTGAATGAGTAGAGACTGGGTGAAAGTCTTATGGAGAAGGGAAGGGAGTTCCACAGAAGAGGTGCAGCCCTGGAGAAATATGGGAGGCGAGGTGGGCGTACGGACAGAGGATATGCGTAGTTTTTTGGCAGAGTGTAGGGGCCTCGACCGGTCATACTTGAGTATTAGGCAGGATAGGTAGGTTGGAGCAGCATTATGTAGGGACTTGTAAGCAAGCACCAGAATTTGAAATTGAGCCCTATATCTAACTGGAAGCCAATGCAGGGACTGACAGAGCGGGGAGGCGTGGGAGGTGCAAGCGGACAGGAAAATGAGCCTCGCCGCCGCATTCATTATAGATTGCAGCGGTGCAATCTGGGAACACGTAAGACCACCGAGAAGGGTATTGCAGTAGTCAAGGCGAGATAGAACAAGAGCATGGATCAGCATCCAGGGTTAAATAGGGGCGAATGCGCACTATGTTTTTGAGATATATAGTGACATGCATAAATATTGATCCCCTGTTAGATATTTCCACATTTTGTATTGTTACAACATAGTATTAATGCATTATGGACTTGATTTAATATTTTTGGAAAAGCTTTTAAAATGATATAATATTTTGGAACATATTTTATTCTTTTTTGAATCAGAATATGAATATGAAAAACACATTAAAAAAATATTAAATAATTTTAAAAGCTTATCTAACAAGACACCAAACGGAGGCATTCCCACCGAAAGCGAGACTGTTGGGAGACCTGTCTGGGTTTCTTCAGGAAATGCATTAGATCCCAATAAAATTAACTGTATATGTGTATAATTAATATTGTTAGGCTCTGAGGATTAAGGAATTATAGTAATTATGTCATATTGTAATGACGGAAGCGGCTCGTGGTTATTCTTGTGAAATTATTACATTGCCTTTCTTGGTTTCCCATATTGCTTTTATGATGATAATTCATGGATCTATTGGTCATCTCCCAATCTCTCTTCTTCTCTTGAATCATATCCCCAGATGCCTCTCTGTGATTTCAAACTAGATAAGTAGAGAAAAAAAAATAACTTATTTGTCCTCCTTCAAGCAACATTACCAACATGTTGGTCTCCCTCCTGAACAATTGTCTTACTATCAACTCTACCCCACTCTCACTTTCATAGGTTCTCTTTAACTCTAAGCTCTCCTTCATGCCTCACATCCAGTAAACCACCAAATCAGATCACTTCCAAATTAAAATAGCTTGCAGCTACACCTATATTAGGCTAACAATACAAAAAACACAGGCTCAGGTGCAAGTGGTTAATGCTTAGGTGCTCTGGAGTCACCAAACAAGAGTTATCAAATAAGGTGCGATACAGTAGCAATACAGCAAATAAAAAGTACAAATGTTTTGGGCCCAAGCCAGATTAGTGTGCACACTGCCCCCCAAGTAGCAAACATGATATGGGTATTTGACTGCATTGGGTAAAACATTGTATTTCTTTTGGTTACTGCTGTCACCCATTCTAAGATGCTCAGCCCTCTACGTATTTTGCATTCTTTGCAGACTCCGAACGCTTCTGCACCACTTCGATTTATGACATGCACGGAGCTTGCCTCACGCACGGCTCTAGCGTGGTGACATCATCGGTGTGACGCTGCTTGCGCATGTTCCAGCATCTACTACATAAAGACTCAAGTCCATAGAGTTCAATCTTTAAAACTCTTTCTATGGTGTTGATCCAAAAGAGGGCACAAAAAAAAAAATATATTTGAAGAGAAAGTCAGTTATGCCACAGAAAGGGGGCAAATTCCTTCTTTCCAATTCCATAATGGCAATCAGATTTCTTGGATCAACCATCCACATATATGTTAATTATATCTTAAAATATTATGTCCCCACCCCCCCTTCAAAAAAAACAAACAAACATGCAGGCCTATTTAAAAAACATTCTCGACAGCATTTGATGAGATATATTGTATATAGATATATAGTGTCCCTTTTCTAACAATTTTCACCTTAGTGAATAACCATGTAAATGAATATGCATATGAAAAAAATATCATTACATTTTATAAAGGAAAGCTTCCACTAGTTTCAATGCCCAGTCTTTCTTCGGAGAGGTAATTCTTAACCTCTCGTCACCGCAAAATGGAATGTTTATAAGTTATATAATTTACAGCATTTATTTTTAGCAAAACCAACCTAAGAATCTACACATCTCCTGTTTCTTGACAGTGTATCGCTTCCTAAAAGTGAACTCTCCACCTTGAGTATTTATATCCATTCCTTAAAGTACACTACTCTTTTCAGCTTTTATGAATCCATTTCTTTTTGCTACTTTATAAATATTTAGGTCTCTATGACAGTGTCGGTAAGTTGTTTTATTTAGATCAAACATCTTGGTGGAAGTGCGTCTTTGAATTGTCTCAAGTTTATTAATGTTGTTCTAGAGAAAATATCCAGAAGCTCTAGAATAAAAGACATTATTTTGCGAGCCGCCTAACTAATGATTTGTAGAGTGTATTCACTACCGCACTTTGCTGCAAATTTATCTTTACATCTATAACCCAGTGTCATGCTGGCCTTTTCTCTTATTTAAGTACACTTCATTGTGGCTTATCTACCTTTAAGTCATCATAATTAATAAACCCATGGTTTTTTACATTTTTATTTATTTATATCTTGCACCAAGTCAGGCATACAGCTGCACTGCGCTATAACATATAAACAGGTCAGACATATTGACAAATGCAATCAGATAGCAAAGTGCGAGCTGAAACAAAAGTTTTTTTGTTTTTGTTTAAAGTAATGCAAACAATAAACGTTTTAAAGCACATCACTGTATAATGGGAGTGTGAGTTGTATTCAGACATATAGTAACGGGCTGCACTTAGTCAGCAATGAACAGCAACAAATACCCCTCTTCCGGGCCAGCAACAGTCCCAGGCACAATTGCCCAAAGTCGCAGGACCTGCTGCTGTGACTCGGATCAATTCCAGGAGATCAGTCCCGCTCACCAAGCTTAAATAGGAAGCACTACTGCCACAACTGCAGAGCATCTCTCATATATATATATACACATTGAGCTGGTTGTATTATGTGGGCACTCTGCTCTGTACGCTCTGTCCTTTTATTTTTCCTTTCTTTTTCTATGTATATGTTTACATAGTTTCTGCGTGTTGGACCACACTAGCAGCCGTGACACTACTTCATATTGTAGTGTTATTGTGCTGTGTAGCCTGTTCTCATGCCTGAGGTCATATCTAATGTTATCTCTCAAGTGTCTTATCGTTGCTCTTCGAGTCTCCAAGTCCTGTCATAATCTCTAGTGATGCTCTCAGCCAGCTAACAGATGTCAGCCTCAGTGAGGTAGGTAAAACTATTTTATTTAAATATTTCAGGGGGAAAACAAACATGTAAATAATTAGCAAAACACTCTAAAATTAGGTCTACATGTTTGTATTCTAAACTAAAAATTACACATGTTGAACATCACCAGACACTCAAAACAGAATCTCCCTCTTTTGCTAATTTATTTATTCATTACTGGCATTTATAAAGCTGTACAATTGGAAAAAAGACGAACACAATAAAAACAGACCGATACAACAGGTAGAGGACCCTTCCCGTGAGCTTACAATCTAAAGGTTAAAATGGGGAGATGAGACAAAAGGTAGCAGAGGAATTTCTATGTGATGGCAGAGATAATTAATAGTATAACTGCAGCAGCTGATAACATGTGAATGTAAAATAACATGCAAATGAAAGAGTGCTTTTACTTAAATACTTTTCATTTAAAAAAAAAATGTATTCAGCAAAAAAGTACAGATATAAGGGCTACAAGCCAACAGTGCATGAATAACCCTTCACTGTAACGTTTAAATCATTTCTAAGCTGTAGAAGAGCCATATAACTAAAAGTTCTTATAGTGATAAAAACCATGTTCTCTTGTAGAGGTGAGAGATCCCTCCTCTCCACTGCACTGATGGCAGGGCCTCAACATTTGTAAAATATGGTGGACATGTTTCTATAAGAGGTTGACCCTTAAATAAAAGATGTATCATACTGTCTGTCTATTTACATTAAGTCTAGAAGAAAGTAGCAAAGGAAAACAGACATTGTGTACCCCCACACCTCGTTCTTTTTCCTCTTGTTTTCCTTAACTGAAATACACTGCTAATTTATAGTTTGCACCTCAAAGGGAGGGCATTACAACCTTTTTTAAGGCAGCTGGCTTTAATTGATGAGTCATAGCATTTGTCAAAGAAAATTATTCAAATAATCTTTGAAGAGCCAGAGGAGTATAACTTAATTGTACAGTACAAAAAAAAGTAATGTACATGTACCAGGCCTGTCATTTATATGTGCAACTTTAATTAATTAACTAAACTTCGTGAGCTCAAGAAATATACTAGTAACCACTTAAGCAAAGTGTCTCGTTCTCGAATTCAAAATAAATTGAGGTTTCACAAGACCCTATTTAAAAAGCAAGGGTTCTGCAAATAGATACCACCCTCTCAAGCCCAAGGGCCAAAAGGGGCTTGACTGCCTCGCATTGTCCACAGGGAAGGAAGATTACCCGCAACAAGAGGCGAATGTCATCTCAATCCTCCAACCACCCTCTGCAGGGGATGGACTTGGACTGTTGTAGTACCCAAGTCTGAGGTACATTGATGCCGACCCCTTACACAGGCCTTGGACAGGAGGGGCGTCCAATCCTGTAAAGAAGTCTTTGTTGGTACAGTCACCCTGTTGTGGATGGGAGTTGGCTGATTCTGAAGGGGGACTGCTACATAAGCCTTTTGCTTCTTGATAATAGCAGCAGTTACTTGATCCATATGTCAACCACCTAGTGTTTTGTTTTATTTATGTTTTTCCTTGGTTCCTTATTTTCCTTTTTGACATCTAGCTACTTGTTGTGGCTCCCGGCCCGCTGCATGGCACATCCGTGCCCGACCAGCACGACCTCGCCGATATAGCGAGCTTACCTGCTCGTCGGCGAGCCGGGAACCGCTCCTCAGCGTCTTCTGGGCAGTGCGCCCAAATCAACCACCACGTGGTCGCGCACATCGCAAGCTCCGCCCCTCAAAATTATACGGTGTGCGCATGACGTCACGACGTCAATGCACACGCACGTTCTGGGGTCAGAGGTCACCCTCTGACCAATCAGAGCCCAAAGAGGGATATTTAAATCCCTAATTCACTCCAGTTCCTTGCCCTGTCGTGGTTTCCTGTTCCTGGTTCCCGAGAGTGCGTTTATCCTTGTGACTCTGATTTCCTGGTATTCTGATCTTGGCTTTTCCTGGTTATTCCAATTTCTGGTTCCCCTGACTTTGGCCTGTTTTAACGGTATTTGAGTATTTCTGGCTTCCCTGACCTCGGCTTTCCCTTTGACCATTCTCTATCTCTAGCGTATGAGTCCGGCCATTCTAATGAAAGGTTTACGCTCTGTCCTTTTATTTTTCCTTTCTTTTTCTATGTATATGTTTACATAGTTTCTGCGTGTTGGACCACACTAGCAGCCGTGACACTACTTCATATTGTAGTGTTATTGTGCTGTGTAGCCTGTTCTCATGCCTGAGGTCATATCTAATGTTATCTCTCAAGTGTCTTATCGTTGCTCTTCGAGTCTCCAAGTCCTGTCATAAGCCTAGAAATGAATGCATTGCTAGCTCTCTATTATGATAAAATGAGGCAGTTCATTCATGAGTTTACCAAGACATGTATACACCTACAACTCTAATGTCATCTGTATCTCTGCTATAACTCTGTTTATTGTTCTTTTCTGTACACTGCTGCATGTGGCCTCAATGAAAATATGATTAAAAAATAAGTAACTATGTTATTGCATGCAATATGGGAGAATGTCAATTAAGTATAATGGCAGTTTCAAACCTTAACCCTAAGATTTCCATGAGTGACTTTGGAAAAACGCTTGCCGTCTGTTCCTTTTCTGTCGACACGTACACCAGTATCATTGTTTTGTCATGACCCAGAATTGTCTGATAAATCCGAGCACTGTCCAGAAGTTAATACAACAACCCAACTGGTTCTCTTATTTGTTCTAAGTTCAGAACTAAAGATTAACAAAAACAGCTAAGTTATGTACTGCAACTACCCACCACATCTGTGCGGTGGGTAGGAAGGATTTACAGAATCTCATAGTAGAAAAATGCATTATTTGGGACTTGTGTGAACATTGTAAAATATAAATAATAATAAGTATTTTATACTGCCCCCCTCCTCCACCCTCGGTGTTTATCCAAAGGATGGACAAAGCAATTTATTCTAATGCTGTAAATGTAAATGTGTATCCGAGAACAAAAAACAATATATAAAGTTGCTAGTTTTAAGCTAGGTCTGTGTTCCTGAGTTCATATATATTTTACACTTTTTTGATGCTTAGGGAAAAAAGACTCAGTAGAGAAGAGGTTAATAGTTAATAAGAATTAGATGTTCTAGGGAGAATTTTGATAAACAAATGGTACTCCAACTTAAGTCGTGAAGGTCAACCAACACTAGTAAACAAGTAATTAACTAAATATTTCACTTTTTCCAATTATGCGTTGACGTGAGATGGGTGTCAGGTCTCCAGTTCATTTTGCCATTTCAGACGAACATGTGAAATAGAGGTGAAACATAATAGATTTGTTTATTGAGTTTGTGTTGTATAGTGAAAATAAGCCTAGGAGTTAATGTTTTCTCTCATGTTGTTTACTCAACAGATTGTACTTTTCTGCTAATTAAATAATTTGAAAAGCAAGGACATTAAAGTGTAAATGTCTCTTCAGAAAAGTGAAATTTTCTTGTTTCTTCATACCCAGTAAACATTATTTCACTGTTCATTGGAGTAAATAACTCAGCAGAGGTTAAATAAAATTACTTTCTTCAGTTTTCCTCAGTTTCACAACCACATCTTGCCTCTAATGGAGAAATGCCATACACATTGCAAGAGCTTTGCTATATAAACTATGTAGAATTTTAAAAATTATTTTAGTTGGGGGCCGGCGCCTGAGCGCCGAACGGAGCAGAAGTAGGGGACACAAGCTCCTGCTTAACGGGCAGGAAAAAAGGCATAATCGAGGGCTATGTGTCGGGGGTGCACCCCTGAACAACACGAGACCTTTTTGGAGTCCGTAGGAGCTAGAAAAGCGGGACACCAAGTGCAGCCTACAGAAGCCGGAGCCGGAGAGAGGCGGCCGCTCTCTCCGACACCGGATCCCCTAAGCAACTAAGCAGGTCTCCAACCTCCCCCCCCTTTGGACCGGTGGGGGATATCCCGGTCCCCACTGGACAGACAGACCAGGCAAGCTGACCAGTCCTCTGGCTACATCGCCGGCAGAAACGCTGGACCACAGGGGTACACACAAGATGGCCACTTAGCAAGGGCCAAGGAGGCCGGGCGCAAACACCACACTACCCGCTTACTGCATGGAGGGCTTTGACAGGCTCTGCAAGGACCTCTGGACACTACTTCGTCACAGTGGAGCGTCCTGCAACCAAGCAGCCAGAGCGATCACCTTTACCATTACAGATACCCACTCCAAGCCAACAGGGCCTCCAAACGGCCAAGAAGGCGCCAAAAACCATCATGGCGGACCATAGTGCCAGGCTGCTGGAACTCACGCACTCGCTCCCATGCACACATCAGCTGGACCAACGAGCAACCCCTGCAGCCACACCACCTACCTAAACAAAGAACCTCAGACCAAGGACACAACTCTACACCCGGAGAGCATGGCTGAACACTGCATGGCTGTACAAAAGGACGCTTCACACAGAAACACCACAGATGGAACTAAACCCGGGGGCCCCACTGAGCAGCGAGCTTTACATGGACACAACAAGTATATGCTACCGATGCCCAAAACAGGCATAGGCTGAGGGTATACTTGCCTGCACCACCCAGCCCCCAACCTGGGCCCAAAGCGGTGGTTCACATACCCCCCTCCCTGCAACCACATGCTAAATAGTTTACGCTTGCTTCCTGTACCTTTATTGCCCCTACTCTGGCGATAGTAAGTCACCTGCCAGACCACCCAGTGGAACCTCATTTCATGTAGATAGGGAAGCAGTAACACATCTTGTCTGCCTTTATAATCTATGCCTTAGCTGCTGATTCCACCTGTCTACAATGTACTTAAACGTGTGTTTCATAGCAATTACCTATAATTTCATATCTATAATGTACCGCTAGTTGTATTACCAAGCTTCACTTGTATTACATAGATATGTGCCTAGCTTGTACCAAACAGACTTGTAACCACAAAAATGTGCACTTATATCGACTGCCATACTGAAATTCTGCTGTGCATGTTGAAATAGCCAGTTGTTGATGTTGTGGCAACACAAGCCTGGATTGTAAACCCTATGCACAACTTAAAATAAAGAATTAAAAATATATATATATTTTAGTTAAATTTAGCATTTTCAGTTGGCTATAAGGTTGTGTTACAGGGGGGCGGAGCCTGACTGTCAAGCAAACCAGACGTGTGCTGCAAGAGCTCCCGCGTCTGATACAGCAAAACAGGGGATATCCCTAGCTTATTTGTTAAGCTGACCACAGTCGGAGGATGTTGTTGTTAAGGAGGCAATGGTGAATCTGGAGATACCTTGTATGAGCATCTCCGTAACTGGACTGACCGACTTGAGGTTTTGCGGCCTACACAAGCTCAGAGGAGAGGCGACCGCTCCCACCCCACCGGTCCGGTTATCTTGGTCCCCGTTAGACTTCCCCAAGCTGCTTTTTATACTGCAGAATAGGGCTCCCACTGGCTGACGAGGTCTGAATGTTGCGAACACTTGGATCAGGGATGTGAAGAGAAAGGCCTTTGATCGAACACGGGGCTGGAGGCGGGTCCAGAGCTGACATGGTACAAACAATCATCATGGTAGACTTTCCAAAGATCTGAGCTGGTGATCTAAAGTATGAGCAACATCACCTGCAGCTGTTTCCAGATCTCTGCCACGCTACTTTGGGCTATTGGAGATCCCTTAAACCACTGACCCGAATACTAGCCACACAGAAGATCCTATACCGGTGGAATTCCAGACTGGCATCCTAATCTTCACACCGGTCAGACAACACAGGGACTATGTGAACATCTCGGGTCTGTTGCAATTGACATCTCTCAAAATGAGATGGCCAGATCCACTGGATTTTTACAGACCCATTGTGCTGGTTCCACCAGAGGATAAATCGGGGATAGAACTAATAGGCTGGTAGGGGCTGACCACTAAGGACCATACATCCTCTGTTGCTGGGGGTGCTTGACTGTACTTCCCAGACGGTTGTGGTGTCAATACGTGAGGTGGCGCTTCACGAGTCCCGATTTGTCTGGTCCATTCATCACCTCTACCCATTTCCATCTGAAGTTGGGTTTGTAAAAACCTTTGTTTGTTTTTATTTGTTCTAAATGTTTTTTTCACCTCTCTTCTAGCATTTTACACGTCGATTGCAAGGGTTTTGATGCATCCATCAACATTACTCCAATCACTACATACAGAAAGAGTTACATTATCATAACAACATATGCTCTGAGACAGTTCCATAGTCATAAATCACAAATAACATTTATTCAGGAAGCGCAATTCAGGGCAGGCCACACCCTTAAATTGATGGACCATCGTTACAAACAGTGTTTCTTAAGTAATAATCCTGAAGGTAAATCCAGAGGGATGGCTATTTTCCCATCTGCACCGTCCACATAGATCAAAAATCACTCATCGACAGAGGCATCTGCCACCGAGATCTACAGCCTGCCCCTGTCGGGGGAACAACTTGGCGCATACAGGATTTCAGGTCTGCAGTTTGGGGGGTGTTGGCTCTCGCACAAGTCTGGAGATGGAGGGGACCCCTGCTCCAGTGCTGCTCTATTGAAGCCCATCTCAACTTTCTTCCAAGCATTTCAGCTCCAGCACTTATGGGGATCGGCTGATACGGGTTCTGGTTCCCTCTCCCATGATATGCTCCAGCTTTGTTTGACTGTTTAGTTCTGTTCTTTATATTTATTTTAGCCTGAGATTAAAGCCTGAGACCATTTTCCATAGTTCTAGGCACCCAGTAGCTCAAAATCTTTAGGTCTATAAAGTTGTTTATTTTATGTTTATTAATACTCTACTCTAAAATGTGCAGAATCAGCGATTGCCATGCTTATCTTTTATTTGATTTATCTTTTATGCTTACCTATGCTGTCCATTAGCTTTCTTGTACCACTGCTAAATGAAAAATAAAGAATGTAAAAAAAAAAAAAAAAGACAGATACACATAGACAGATACAACATGGACTGACAATTCTGACCTCACCATTACCCACCAATATGAATTGGTGACTCAGTGAGTCGCTCCTGACAGACCCCTTGGTATCCCAGGAGGTCCATATGAGCCTTTCACAATATTTCCAAAAGAAAGAAAACAAGTGTGTTATACAGCCTTATAGCTAAGGGGACCGCAGTGAAGATGGAATGTGCAGTAAACTTCACTGCACCTGCTACAGGAAAAATGGAGAGTCACAAGCTGACTCACCTACAGGCTAACTGGATTAAATGTACCTCTCTGCAGATGGACCTATCAACCCTGCTGAACTCTTCCTTTAAAAAAATGTTCTTGCAATCAAAACCCTTCCTCTACAAAAATGCTAATAAGTGTGGGACTTTATTTGGGTGCATGATTGCCAAAAAGAGGCTAAAATTATACATTCCAAAGATCTACAATGCCAATAACGAGTTTATATACTTACCAAATGAGATAGCAGAGTCCTTTCGCACATACTACCTTGACTTGTACATACTCTCCCAGAAAACTGTGGACGGGAAGGACATTAGCCCTGACATGCAACTCACAACATATCTGAAGACTAAGCTGCATACCCGCCTCCCAGAAGAGGCCATGCGAGAAGAAGATGAAGCACTTAACCCCGGGGAATTAGGCCTATCCATAAAGACCACCAAGACCAGAAATTGCTGGGTACTGATGGCTTCTCAGACAAGTACTAAAAGCAATTCACTGACATTCTTTCCCCACGATTCGTGAAGGTATATAACTCCGAACTCAGAGATGATCACTCTATGCCCCCACAGTCGTTGGCCGTCAATATTTCTTTGAATCCCAAAGAGCGCAAGGACATTGACCAATGTGCAACTTACCATCCCATCTCACTATTAAATTGTGACCTGAAACTGTTCACCAAAATATTGCCTCGTAGACTATACACCATGCTGAAAAGTGATGAATAATAAAAGTAATAGATCCCACAGGGGATTAGCCGTGGCTAGTACACAGTGTTATTCCAGCACGAAGAGGTCCCCATTCACCTCTGTCCGGCCGGCAAGAGAGTTTTACTAACATCTTTGGACCTCCAGTCTACTATACTTGGTATATTGCTTCTCTCATTTTGGGACTGTTTTATTTACTAGTCTTTTATATAATTATGTGATTTGTAGACAGTTGATATGTACTAATACATTTTCATAAACAGTACTCTGTCTGCTGCACTATATATTATACTTTAAAATCCCCTGTGGGATCTATTACTTTTAATATTGATCACTTTTCAGCATGGTGTATTGATTCTATATATTACAGAATCTTTACTATATTAACCCTTTAACAGCCAGTGGATTTCACCTACCTTATTCTATAGGAGGTTATGATCTGACTAGCTGACACATTTAAAGAGGAATCAATGGTATTCTTATTTATTTATCTGCTATTTACTTTTCTATTTCCACTGAGTCCTGTATTCATTATTGATTTATTTCAATAAGTATCTTAAATTTTTTATACTTTTAACCTTTGGTGGTTACAAATGATACAGTGGTTATGGTTGTCATATCCTATCTCGAGATTTAACTTTGGAAGGATATTCCACCATTTTTTTGGTGTCTATTCATCGTATAGTTACATATCCATAAAGATAATATACGTTATAAGACAGACACAATCTGCATCACCCTCGTGAGTTCAAGCTACACCTCTCAATGTGAGGTCGGAGGCGGAGGATACAGGGACTCACACGCCATCCTCACCGGCTACGAGGAGGGAGAAGAGAAAGAACTCTTGTCTCAATCCACATCCATCTGGGTCTGGATCACAGGTTTTTAACTTTTTGTTATCTGAGACTTAATAGACCGTTCACCTACCTCAGTATTTCACCATTATTTTTAGCATTTAAAGTTTTTTATATATTCCATATTTTATCAATCAACTCGGTTTTTTAGTGACCATCTTTATTAATTTATTTAGGCATTTAGTTTATTTATACCGAATTGCCATTTATATTAATTCTGGACTTTGCAACATCTTTCTATTATAAGTATATTGAAGTCATAGGTGCTTTGTTTACTCGGCATTGTAACTACAAGCTGGGTTATAGTTACTTATGATACAAAATTGTTACAAAGGATTTGATACATATTAGATGAGTCATACTCTACAATTCATTTGGGCTATCAATCAGGACATTTTATTATTCCAATGCTGAATCATCTTTGATTATCAATATACTGTGATATTATTGTGATATACACGGATTTTTAACCATATTATTACAAGTTAGCTTTATAATTGTGTCTTTGTCTTATAACATAAGGCTGTACGTTTAAGGCTACACCTATTCCATTTCCTCTATATTGATATTTTGTTTATTATCGTTTAGCTCCTGGATATCTGCACTTTAGGGTGTCTCTATCTCCTTTTAATATTTATAGGATTGGGTGAAGTCCTATCTTTCCAGTTTTAGAGCTTGCCCATTCACTGTTAGTATTCCCTCTCACACACTCTGTTGTTTTCTCTTGTCAACTTCAGAATATTTTATTAAAGATAATATGTTTTTTTAAAATTAAAATACATGTAGTTTTTATACCCCTCCCTTCTTACATGTGGCCTGGAAGGAGGAGACAGTGCTTCCATTCCCTGGTGGTCCTAGTGGGTAGTGAACTCTAGCCTGCAGCTCAGCTAGTGTTCACTATTGCGAGAATGGAGCATTGCTGTACAACGCTCCGAGCTTGCGAGAGGAGAACCTGGCAGAGCTGCAGGCATCCCCTGCGGCTGCCTAGCAAGATGCCTGTGGGCCAGTGAGGGAGAGCAATGATCTCCCCTACGGTCCATGAAGGCAAACAGCAGGCGTCGGCCCTGTTTGGACCGACAGGGGAGACCCTCGGCCTGTACTTTTTTTCTCGGGGATGGGGTGGTGCAATTGTCCCCCCGCCCCTGGATCCGCCACTGCTATAATCCCATTGCCTGGTGGTCCAGTGGAATCAGGCTTTGGTAAGTGCAGACCACTGAAAGTGCTCCCTTGAGGTCTGTAACTGCGAGGAAGCATTAGCTATAATCTGGGCAGAACTACAGCATTCTCAATTGGGTAAGCAGTGCAGGGCCTGTCAGGGAGTTCTTTATATCGCCCACCGGCCTGTAGAGCTACAGAGGGACCCTGCAGAGCGGGTATTCTAATGGAAGCAATAGTTCTGCTGCCTGGGACCCATAAAATAACCTATTTAAAATGAAATTCACTTGCCAAAATGAATGCATACTCTGAGATTTGTGTATGCACAAATCCCTGCATGAAAGGGTTAAAGCCATAACTCACGAAGGGTATGGGCTGACTTATAGCTGCAGGTATAAGGTGTTAATTTATGAGATGGGGTCAAAGGACGCCTTGTATGAAAAGGGAACTGTCACACAGATTTTTTTTATATTACTTATGTTTAATTATCCCTACATTTAAAAAATATGTAGGTGTGAAAATAAAATGAAATACAAAAATATCCACCTTTTAATCCTATAACTGGGTACACCCATCGTAGCTCCATGTCAATCAGTGTTATAAGATGTGTCATTTGCACCTGGCAGTCAGCATAGAAAAAACACACAAAAGGATAAACGGAAACAATGTTTTCCTTTCCCTCCTCATTTGCCATTTTTGCCCTTGCTTTGCCTTCCTTGTCTGATCTCGATTGTGATGTAATTTGCTAAATCATTATTCGAAATTTAGAAAAAAATTAAGTTTGTCATGAAAATGACATAAAGATCTTCAGTGTTTTATTCAATAGTGTGAATCTAGAGAAGGGACAGTTCCCCTATAATCCCAAATGTTTAAAAAGGTCTTTTATCTCATAGTGACAGTTCATTCACAAAAGACTGAAATGCAGCTAATTTTTGTAAATTGACAAGCAGGCTATTTTTCTAGCTGCCTATGTTCTAACAAATATATTTGCAAAGTACTTGCAACCAGAGCCGGCGTTAGGGGTGTGCAAGCTGTGCGGCTGACACAGCTCACACATGGCCGGCCGGGATTTAAAAAAAAAAAAACAACAACAAAAAACATTGCAGCGGAGGCAGAGCTTCCCATGTGGTGGGGCGGAGCTAAACTAATGGCAGGAGCAGAACTAAACTAACAGCAGGGGCGGCGGTAGGTAACTGCTGCAGGGGAAGCAGGAAGGAGTCCCTGCTTCCCCAACAACCAGTCTCCAGGATCTGCACTGCCTCCACTCCTCTATAATAAATAGAGGTAACTATGTGTGACTGTCTGTGTGTTTGACTGTCTGCCTGTGTGTGTGTGTGGCTGTCTGCCTCTGTGTCACTGCCTGCCTGTGTGTGTGTGTGTGTGTGTGTGTGTGACTGTCTGCATGTAAGTATTTGTGTGTAAGACAGGCTGGCTGTGTGTGGGGGGCTGTCTGACTGTGTGTGTGTGTGTCTGTCTGCCTGTAATTGTGTATGAGTGTGTTTATTTGCCTGTAACTGTGTATGTGTGTTACTGCCTGTACCTGTGTATTTCTGCCTGATCCTGTGTATGTGACTATCTGCCTGTGACTGTGTGCATGTGGTGGATTTGACAGTGTATATGTATAACTATGTGCATCGGACTGTGGGACTGTGTGCACATAACTCTGCAAAAATATACACCTGCATTCACACATAGGCCTAAATGCATATTTTTATCTGAATTAAATACCCATCACATACAGCCAATAATCCCAACACAAATATCACATACAACCAATACACGCATATCACACACAGTTAATACACCCATTACATATATCCCACACAGCCAACACATACTTACATATCACACACAATCATCACACCTATCACATACACAGACAACACACGCATTACATCATATTATAGTGAGATGCATTACAGTGGAGCTCTGGTACATAAAATGCACATTACTCTCTGTTTTATAGTTAGGGAGCTCAGTGATACACTAATAGACACATTACTTAGAGTTGTATTGTTGTGTAGTGTATGATCGTGTCACAGAGCTCCACATTACTGGGGGTTTTATTGTTTTGGAGCTCTGTGATAAATGGAGAAGTAGCACATTACTACAAATTTTTATTCCAAAGAGGTTAAGGTAAAAAACTTCGGTTGGCTGCAGACCATAAGTAGCTGTCTTCCAAGCTCGGGATAATCAGAGCGCTGCCGCAGATTACCACAGGACACTGCAAGTCCCTGAGCTTGCGAGACAGTTACGCATGGTCTGTACCCAGTGGAGGGGCAGACCAGATTCAGATCAGCATGCCCCTCTACCAACTAGGTAACAACAGGAAAGAAGGAATGAATATTTGTTTTTAAATCATTATTAATTTAATAAATGCCCTATACAATCACTACACTCCTATAAACACACAATATACATGGATGACAGGTGGGGGAAGGGGGGTGGGGCGGCGCTGTGAAGATTTTTTGCACAGGCTGCCTAAAGGCCTAAGGCCGGCCCTGCTTTCAACCAGTAGTCCCCTTTACTACTTGTTTTTTTTTGTAAGTGTTCAAAGAGCTATAGGAATACAGATGGAAGCAATCATCACAAGGCCCCTATTCACAGCTAGATGATACTTCTGTGGGAAAGAGAGAGCTGTGCAACTAGAAGTCTCATCTCTACTGTCCTCCCATCTAAACCATAAATGACCTCTCCTGTCTCTCCCGCCATCCTTAATGCCCACAACCTTGTCAAACACTTGATTGAATGCATAACAATGTTTCATCTTTTCTTGTTCTATTGGTAAAATCTTGATTACTCTCAAACATGGCTTACAGTCACGAATCAAGCCAAGCTATATAGTTACATAGTTCCATAGCTGAAAAGAGACTTGCGTCCATCAAGTTCAGCCTTCCTCACATATGTTTTTTGCTGTTATGTATCCGAATACTCCAGCACATTCAGTAAGTGCTTCCAATGTCCAAAACTCACTAACGTCCACTAGACAAGAATTCAAATAAAGCTAATAAAGGACACACAAAAATGATCCAAGCAGTTTAGAAATTCTACCTAAATCTATACTAGCCTAGTCACAAACATTGAATTGCATGCAAATATAATGAAGGCCCACTCTATAATTAGGGCATTCAAGGGTTAACCGCCTTTCTGTGCAATGTTTTTACTGTCCTATGAATGTGCAGTAATCTGGCAGAGAAATAGTTCAACACAAAGACTAATCCCTACGCCACAAAAAAAAAAAATGCACATAAAAAAATAATGAAAGTGTTAAACACAGAGCAGTTTAAGCTTTCAGCAAATGGGTTTAGATGCTGTAATCAGATTTCTCCGCTCCATTCACTGAGGGCACCCTCCCTGCAGCTTGGTTGCAGGTAATTATTAAACTGAACAATGCCACCCACCAGCCCAAGCACAGGGGGCCAGAGTCATGGAATGTAAAAGCAGGGAGGTGACAGGAGTTGCACTATCTGGATCCGTGTGGACAGAACCTGCTGCTACAGTTACATCCCCTCCAGGATCTTGTTTTCAAAACACTCAAAGAATCACAACTTTCCCAAGTCCAGGAGTGCAGTTTACGTGGTACTGAGATTCATGGCACAGTTTCCCTAATCCACAATTGCCATGAAGTGTCAGACAGGCTGGGTAGTGTTGGAGGGCATCTGCAGATTCCTGGGAGTTGGCACAGCTGCAGGTAAGTGCTGTTTTAGCCATGCACCTGATAGCAAAGGACTTACCATTTATATGCCAAGCCATGTCTCAAGAGAGACATCATTTAACATGTTACCAAACCAAGGCCAGAAGATCGACAGTTAGTCACTACAGTAAAAGTTCAAAGTGAATACAGTGTGAATATAAAATTCAAGGTAAAACTAGCCGAACTCAAAAAATGATCTGAGTCAACTCTCAGTTCAGCTATTTTGGCCTTAAATTTGAAATTTACTTTGAATTCTCACGTTAGTGAATGATCCTGTATGTATCCTTCTTCCTTAGCAGATAAAGGGGCCTGGGTTATAATACGTCTGTTCTCTGTAGAAGAGAGAAGTCTGCTTTGTGTTGCTGATTATACTGGTGTCCTGTGACTCGCTTTAGGATTGCAGTACTGGATGTTACTGATTCTTTGCTGTAAACCCTGCACTATG
This sequence comes from Pelobates cultripes, assembly GCA_933207985.1. Classification (NCBI taxonomy): domain Eukaryota; kingdom Metazoa; phylum Chordata; class Amphibia; order Anura; family Pelobatidae; genus Pelobates; species Pelobates cultripes. The sequence goes on along the minus strand of OW240922.1, from coordinate 40,157,124 downwards.
ACTCTGCTGCAGTTTAATAGAAGAACTCCCTCCAATACTGAATGGGTAGGCTGGGATTGTCAATGTAATGTATTCTTATCTCCCAAGCACTTCTGTGCACACAACCAATTGTTGCATTTTGTCTGAAGTTGTAAAAGTGATCCACTTTACAACCCCTGCTAGTAACTAAATTACTCATTCAAGGTCAGATGACACTGTGTCCATTGTGACTGAGAGTGTAGCAATGTTATCACTTAGTGTTTATTCACTAAACAGCCATATGCCGTGAATTAAAAAGCAAAGTGCAAATTTTAGGGTAAAAAATAATTTACCTGGAAACCCTCCTTGGAGCAATAATCCAAGTCTGCTATAGTCACGGCTTGACTGATTTTCTCTCAATTTTGCGATGCAGTTTTCAATTCACTGCAATTTGGAGTTTAGTGAATAAACCACCATCCTGGTTTATAGTGCGAATTGTCAGACATTCTAATCGAATGTCATATTTTAGGACACCACACGGGCAAACTGGAAACAAGGCAGACTTTGGGACATTTTTCCAGTTTTGCTATTTTGCTCTACAATTTGAAATGAACTTTAACTTAATGAGAATTTGTACTCTAGTGTTTAAATGAAACCAGCATGTTTTCCTTCACCGAGTCCCTTTGCTGGAGAGGATTCCAGGCAGAGAGTGCTGTTGCTGCAGTTCTAGTGCTGTTAATAGGGACACAGGCAGGACTTGACTTATTAATAGCATTGTGTGCTGCAGGTGGAAAAAAGACAGACATGTTAAAAGGGAAAAGAAAGATCAGCCTTATACAGAGATTGAAACTTTTATTTCATGCATGAAATGGGATTAAAGGGATTATTTTGCGACTATAGGTTCTCTTGTGTCCACCCCTTTTGTGTTAAAAAAAAAAAAAGTTTAATAAAGACTAATCCCCACGTTTCCAGTGCTGGTACTCTGCTGCAACTGCCCTCTCTGGTGATGTCAGCATCCAAGATGACATCACCCGTAATCTTCTGTAATTCATTGCATCTCATAGTGAAACAATGGATTGGAACCAGGCAGGCACAATAAAATGCTGCACTCCTTCAATCAAATGCTGTTGTTTTACTCAGTCTAAAGAAGGAAGCGCCTCTAGTGGCTTTTAGGAAGACAGACAATAGATGAGGACTTAATTTCTAAAAAAAAAACCTTCAATGTTGTACATTGCAGGGTTAAAAAGACAGGACTCCTACACCCAGAGATGATGTGGTCTGGGTGACTATAATGATCCTATAACCATTACTCTGCCAGTAATCCGTTGTCATCCATTGCTCCTTTCTGTGCAAGTACTTTGTATTTGGTGAAACAGGGTGTTGGTGATACATGTTCTAAGACATTGTTTATACAATAAACACCAAGTTGTATATAGATTTAATGATCTGAAGCATTAAGTCAAGAATAGTTGGTTTGAAAAAATTCTCCAACTCGACTGTTGTTATTCATCGGGTTTTCCCTGCTAATTACCATGTCTTGTTTACCAAAAATCTCCTTCAAAGTATACTCCTCTGCCCGAATAAAATAAATAAATCACTTGTAAGTAGATATACTGCCAATGAAAACGTGCATGGATTTATTGCTGCCTTTTTCCAGGGCTGGACTGGGAATGAAAAGCAGCCCTGGAAAAAAATGTCTATACCAGCCCCATAATGCATCACGCCAGCATAGTGTGCTGATATGGAAGTGGGAAAAAAAACCTTAAAACTGAAAACTATCACTCAACCGTGAAAGAAAGCACTCATAGGGCTTCAAAATAAACAAACGAACGGATTTGTTGTAAGTAGACGTGCATTTGCATATAATCAATCTTTCAGTCCAATTACCTTGACATAGTAAGGAAAGTTTCGTAATTGGACTGAAATTGTGAATGTATGTTATTGCACAGCAGTAAGAAAATTACGTTATTCTGATCAATGCATCTCTATTGGGAGCGTTCAGCACCTCCAAGCAGAGCGTGGAAATACTCAACATAGGTGCTGCACACCGTGCAGCACTGGACTAGGAAGCAGCACTAGTGGCCTGAGTGACTGAGTGCCTGTCACTAGAGATGTTCCCAGGCAGCAATGTAAACACTGCCTTTTTTTCTGAAAAGGTAACATTTACAGTGCTCAGCCTACAGGGATAGGCTATACACTCCAGGACCACTACATTAAACTGTAGTAGTTCTAGTGACTGTAGTGTCCCTTTAATACCAGTCAACTCTAAATTACCGGGAGAGCAGGAGACACAAGTGAAGATGCACTTTGTTTGTGTCTTTCTCCCTAAAGCCCCTTTCATGCGTCTCTTAGCCCCAGCTCCTTTGTCTCTTTCTCCCCTTTCCCCAGCCCTTCTGTTAGTCTCTTTCCCAGGCCACAGCACCTCTGTATGTCTCTTTCCCCACAGCTCCTCTGTGTATTTCATTCTCCCCTTTCCCAGCCCTTCTATGAGTCTCTTTCCCAGGCCCTAGCAACTGTGTGTGTCTCTTTCCCCACAGCTCCTCTGTGTGTTTCATTCTCCCCTTCCCCAGTCCCTCTGTGTGTCTTTTGTTCGCCTTTTTCAGCCCCTCTGTCTCTTTCACCCAGACCCCTCTGTGTCCACCCCCTTCAACCTACATGTGTATCATTACCCCACCACCCCTCCATGCTTCTAAATCCATCCCCCCAGACCTCCATGTGTCTCATTAGCACTCAGCCCTCCATGTGTCCTATTAGCCCTCTCTCCCAGCCCTCCATGTGTCCCACTAGCCCCCCCCAGCACTTCATGTGTCCCTATACCCCCTCCCAGCCCTCCATGTGTCCCTTGCACCCTCCCAGCCTTTCATGTGTCCCTATACCCCCTCCCCAGCACCTATGTGCCCCTATAGCCCCCTCCTCAGCCCCATGTGTCTCTATAGCACCCCTAGCCCCCATGTGTCCCATTATAGCCCCCTTCCCAGCCCCATGTGTCCCTAAAGCCCCCAATCTCCATGTGTCCCATTATAGCCCACTTCCCAGCCCCATGTGTCCCTAAAGCCCCCAATCTCCATGTGTTCCTATAGCCCCCAGCCCTCCATGTGTCCCTATACCCCTCCCAGCCCTTCAAGTGTTCCTATACCCCTCCCCAGCCCTCATGTGTCCCTATAGCCCCCAGCCCCCATGTGTCCAATTAAAGCCCCCTCCCCAGCCCTCATGTGTCCCTATAGCCCCCAGCCCCAATGTGTCCAATTAAAGCCTCCTCCCCAGCCCTATGTGTCCCGATAGCCCCCCAGTCCCCATGTGTCAAATTAAAGCCCCCTCCCCAGCCCTATGTGTCCCTATAGCCCCCCAGTCCCCATGTGTCAATTTTAGCCCCATCCTGTGTCCCTATAGCCCCCCCAGCCCCCATGTGTCCCATTATAGCCATCCCCCCAGGTGTCCCATTATAGTGACCCCCCCACGTACCTTCATTTCTGTTCCCCTACCTGGTCTGACAGAAAGCAGTCATGTGTTCTCTGTGAGCTCTTCCTATCAGACCGGGTAGGGGAACAGAAGCTCCTCTACCGTGGCCTGCCTGCTTGGCCATGCTACATTCTGTGACTGGCAGGAAGGGAGCGCATCCCCTCCTGTCGGCTACCTGTGCAATCCGCGGGCCAGTGCGCACTAGGTGGCCCGCACCAGCCCGATAGTATGCCGGTCCACCAGGAAATTTCACAGTGTGCCAGGTGGGCAAAAGCTCTTGTCTGCAGCCTTTGCAAACCCTCCTCTTACCCAGCCCAGACTTTCTGTGGCTGTCCAATCACAGACTTCCCGATGCAGCTCAGTGAGATGTAATTGCAAGGCAGGTGCTCGGAGTAATTGCTGCCTCTTGAGTTGAGCTTCACTGAGCTAAACAAACCAGGACACTTAGCGTGAAACTTATATACCTCATGCGAGCTCAGTACTGTTAGTTTCCCCAAGTTAAGATCCTGCCCTGGATGAAGACACACTGGGGCTTATATTCTCAACTTCAAACTGTATGTGATTGAAATATGAATGGCTCCTTTCTAGGCTAGATTAGCTAAACTGTGACTAGAACTGGTGGATATTTTTTTGCAAATAAAATATTTTTGCCAAAATATTGCAATCCGGATATTAATTTGCTGATTTCTAAGCTTGGTGAATAACCCTGACTGGCTCAATTGGAGTTATACACTAAAGTGAGAATTGTCAAGAATTTAAAGTGAATTGCAATTCTAAGGCTAAAGTAGCCAAAATAGAACCATACCTGACTATTTTGGACTTAAATTCGAAATTTACTTTGTATTCCCAACAATTCTCATTTAAGTAATAACCCTGATATTCAGATTCATTCATCACATATGAAAAGGATTTGTGTGTAAGTTTCAAAGTTTGTGTTGAGGGAAAGGGGGGTCGTGCAAGCTGTTTTTTTTTCATACACCCCCAAAGAAAACATACTGACAAAATACAGGGGGAGGAAGCGGGAGCTATAGTGCAGGGAATACAGTTATGTATTCCTGGCACTATAGTATCCCTTCAGTCACTACCAGCCCTTTCCTTTGGGCCTCCAATACAGAAAACCACATACAGAGTGCTGACGATATTATCTATTCATTGTCCTAGTGCCTGTGACACAGTGCAAGCATTTCTAATAATGCTCTCGCACTATGCCACCTAGGAAGAGTTCCCTGGTACCCATGGATGCGGGGCAATACGACTTGTGGGAAGACCTATTAGGAGAGAGTTACAGTAATCCATGCGAGAGATTACTAGAGCATGGACAAGCTCCTTGGCAGCATCTTGCATAAGAAAGGGGCGAATGCGGGCTATGTTTTTAAGGTGGAATCTACAGGATTTGGTAACAGACTGGATGTGAGGCTCAAATGTGAGGCCAGAATCAAGTATAACGCCAAGACAGCGCACTTGCAAGGATGGACTGATATGGGTACCACTCACTTGAAGGGAGAGCGAAAGAGGGGGATTAGTTTTAGGAGGAAGACACACTGCCAGCCAGTCAGTCATCCAGACACAGACACACACACACACACACTTCCCCCCACAACATTCACAGACTATTTTTTAATTTTAATTTAAATCCACCCAGCCTCCCTACCTTTGGGAGAGCTGGGTGGATTTTTTACGTGGGGTCCATTGGGGCTGCTGGCTGGGTTGCTTGGGCAGGGAGGGAGGCAGGCATGCAGGCAGTTGGGCGGCTAGCTGAATTCAAAGGCGAGCAATGACGTCATATTCCAGCTCCCAGCATCACTCTGCGGCATGGGAGGGAACTGAGCACAAAGAGCTCACAAATCAGCGCTCCTCACCACCCACCTTGGAACTCAGCTAGCCGCCTTCCACCAGGCTAACAAGGTATTTGCCTGGGCATTTTGGGAAGGCATTTTTTGCCGCCCCCTGGAAAGTGCCGCCCAAGGCAAATGCCTTGTTTGCCTTGCGGGTGATGAGGGTTTGAGAGACATAATTAGTGTGTTTGGAAAGTCAGGTAATTTGTGCTATCTATAAATGTAGTGAGTTCCTTGGGGTGGGCAGGAAACCATCCAAAAGAGCTACCTCTGCACAAGACTGTATCTTGTCTTGGTAGCTGAGAGTCCTGGGAGCTAGTTAATGTTCTGTTTGGAACTCAGGCTGCAAGAAAGGATCTGGGTTAGATCAAACAGCAAATTAAGGGTGGGGAAGACACAGATATTGAGGTGAGAAATTACAGTTAATGATGATAAGAAAATATAGAACAGAGGAGAAGTATTTGAGATTTAAAGATATAAGGGTAGATCATAAATGGTGGACATAAATGAACAAGACTATTTGCACAATACTAACAAAAAAACAATTATCAAAACAAGGGTTGAGTATGGAAGCATAGGCGTAGGAACCAGGGAGGATGGGGGGACACAGATAATGGCGAACCCTCCCTCCACCCAGGGCCGGACTGGCCCACCGGGATACCGGGAAATTTCCCGGTGGGCCGTCGGCACCTGGGGCCGGGCAGATAGCTGGGTATAATGGCCGCAGGAAGGGAGAGTGGTAATGGCGGCCGCAGGGGTAGCTGTAATGACGGCCACAGGGGAGAGCTGTCTGTGCTCCCCTGCCCTCGCGCACTACTTAATGAGACTGGGGCCGGAATATGACGTCATATTCCGGCCCCGGTCTCATTAAGCTGTGTGCTGGGGAGCAGAGACAGCTCAGACAGCTCTACCCTGCGGCCGCCATTACCACTCTCCCTTCCTGCGGCCATTATACCCAGCAAAACATGGGTTTTGACAAACTTAGGCAGCATGTGCCCCAAGCCCATGGTCCCAACAAGAAGATGAGCAAGGTGGAGACCCTGAAATCAGCTGTTCCTAACACTACACTGCTGGGGATAGCTAAGAGGTTAGTGCACCTGACTTCATTTTCCTTCATTGTATATTGGGACTCTTCAGAGATTAAACCGGTCAGTGTCTTCTAGTGACTCCTTAAACATAATTGCCAAGGACAGTTTGTGGCAAGTACACACACACACATAGACACACAAGCACCCTGACATACACAGAAACACTCAAAGAGATATACACATGCTAATACACACACAAACTCCCTGACAGACACGCACACACACACACACACACACACACACACACACAAACAGCAAGACTCAAAGAGATACACACATGCTAATACACACAAAAGCACCCTGACATACACACACACACACATACTAATAGACACACACACTGAAAGAATCTCACACAGACATACACATATTCCTCTCCATTTTCCCGTGGGTCCGACTCCTGAAGAAGCTACATTGGCTGTAGTTCCCCCCTGATTTGTGGGACAGAATGTTTTGTTTTCCTGGGACTGTCCCAGCAAATTCAGGACTGTTGTCAACTATCCTTATGGCTGGGATAATGCACAATAGAGTGCGTTTGATTGTCTAGAGCTGTACTACAGTACTATTAACATCTTATCAATGATATTACAATATTATTTTTTTATTATTCAATGTACTTATTTATTGTCAGGTTTATATTCATTTGCTATCAAATAATAGCAGATGTGAATGTCGATTTTCTGCAGCACATTTTACTAATCCAGTCTGGTTTTAGTTTTCTTACTTTCAAAATATGTAAATGGACTTTGGTAATGTAGTCATGCTGGGTACTTCTTAATATTCATCAATGACATATAAACATCTAAATGGAACGAACTCTGCAACATATACTACTTTATTTTAATAGTTGGACTTTGTGTATACATAGGCATACGTTTTCTTTTAACTAGATAAGCTACCGCAAAATGACACGAAATGAGCACTACAGAACTAATGGGAGGGGAAGTGAGGGCTGTTTGGACATCCGTTAGGGCAATGGGTATTCAATTTTCAGCACTCTAAATGTTAAGGACTACATCTCCCATAATGCTTTTACAGCCATAATGCTGACAAAGCACCAGGTGACACAGGAAGCACCTCTAGTGATCGTCTGAGTGACTGTCACTAGAGGTGTCACTAGTAAGCAATGTAAACACTGCCTTTTCTCTGAAAAGTCAGTGTTTACATTGAAAAGCCTGCAGGGACAGGCTATAGATACCAGAACCACTACATTAAGCGTGTGTGTGTGCCTGCTAGTGAGTGAGCTTATGTATATCAGTGAGGTTGTCTATGAGGCTGTGTATCAATGAGCTTGTGTGTGTCAGTGAGATTGTCTGTGTCTGCATGTGAGTATGCTTACTGTATAATTAAACGTTTTACTCTGAAAGGACCATTATTTTATATTAGAAATAGCAATATATATATGTGTGTGTGTGTGTATATATATATATATTACTCAATCATCATGGGGTGGCAAGACATTGCCTTACATATTACATGCGACAATATATGGCGCAATGACCTATGGGGCTGGCATAGATTTTTTTTCCAGGGCTGCTTTGTATCCCCAGTCTGGCCCTGCCTCCACCCCTCCCGTGAAATTTGGCATATATCGTTTTGCAGATGCAGCAGACAGTGGAGCAATAGCCATTGAACTTACATTGCATGTTTTCTGCTCTGCTCCACTGCAGCCGCGCTCTGCACACTTTCACTGCTTGCCGTGACTGGTTGTAGTTCTCAGCTGCACACGTTATCATGGTAACGAATTTAGCAAAAACTACACCTCCCGACATTCACCAGTTTCAGACTGATAGTCTGTACATATTCTCTATGTGCTCTGCACTTTGGAACTCCATCAGAGGAGGTTCTGTTGTAACTATCCAGCTTGCCTCCACTTTGTGCCTCGGTAGTTGTAGTGAAAGAGCCTGCGTTACCACATTAACATGGTAACGATGTGCAAGCAGCAAAAACTACAACTACCGAGTCCCAACATCCACAACAAGTCTTTTATTCTCGCGAGTAGCGAGATCCTGGAGTTTTCCATCATTTTCCCTGAGACTGTGAGGTGTGACAGGGAGCCTGAGTCGAACCAATATTAAAAACACAGAGTCGAGTTCCAATTTGAATAACTTGCTGCAGCTCCTAACTCCTAACTCTTGTCCTGAAAAACCAAAGTGAGTAAAGCTAATAATAATACATTTACATATTTAATTACATCCAAAAAATAACCTTGGTAAATGTCTGATCTGTAGTTTGTGACATTTTCCACTTTTCCACTTGTTCCCTATTTTTCCAACAGAGTTATTCACTAAAATGAAAGTGAAACTATTGCTGATTTGGAGAATTCTTTTTTAAGACAAATTTATACATAAGAGCAGTTATATCTTGGAAAAAGTATGTGAAACCCTAGGCTAATGACTTCAGCAAAAGCTAATTAGAGTTGGAAATTGGCAAACCTGGTGTCCAATTAATGAAACAATATTGGAAGTGTGGGTTAGAACTACTTTGACTTATAAAGAGCACTAAAATATTTTGAGTTTGCTATTCACAAAAAGCATCTGTTGATGTTTACAATGCCTTGCAAAAAAAAAAAGAGAGATCCCAGGAGTCATGTGATCAAGAACGGTTACACTACATAAAGCTGAAAGGGATACAAATGTATCTCAAAGAGCTTAGATATTTATCTGTCCACTGTTAGACAAATTGTATTTATACAAGATCTTTTGTTTTGTGAAAATCGGGCAATGCTGCATTACTTAAAGTATTATTACCAGTGGTTTTAAGTGGGATAACTGAAATAAATGCCAAACTTTTGGTTCATTTCTGTGACC
>OW240922.1:40122118-40132122 GCA_933207985.1 Pelobates cultripes | reverse complement strand
GCCCAGGAAAAGAGGGTGGCCACACTGGCGTGCATACCGGGTTGCAGGGCGGTCGGGCCCCCCAGTATGTACACCACTGGATGTGGCCCTATATAGTTACATAGTTACATAGCTGAAAAGAGACTTGCGTCCATCAAGTTCAGCCTTCCTCAAATTGTTTTTTTGTTTTTTGTTTTGATCCAAAAGGCAAAAACAGTTTGAAGCACTCCAATTTGGCAACAAATTAGAAAACCTCTTGACCCCAGAACTGCAATAGGAGGAGTTATAGAGAGGTTATATGGAGTAATAGGAGGAGTTATAGAGAGAAGTCATATGGAGTAATAGGAGGAGTTATAGAGAGAGGTTATATGGAGTAATAAGAGGAGTTATAGGGAGAGGTTATATGGAGTAATAGGAGGAGTTATAGAGAGAGGTTATATGGAGTAATAGGAGGAGTTATAGAGAGAGGTTATATGGAGTAATAAGAGGAGTTATAGAGAGAGGGAATATGGAGTAATAAGAGGAGTTATAGAGAGAGGTTATATGGAGTAATAGGAGGAATTATAGAGAGAGGTTATATGGAGTAATAGGAGGAGTTATAGAGAGAGGTTATATGGAGTAATAGGAGGAGTTATAGGGAGAGGTTATATGGAGTAATAAGAGGAGTTATAGAGAGAGGGTATATGGAGTAATAAGAGGAGTTATAGGGAGAGGTTATATGGAGTAATAAGAGGAGTTATAGAGAGAGGTTATATGGAGTAATAGGAGGAGTTATAGAGAGGTTATATGGAGTAATAGGAGGAGTTATAGAGATAAGTCATATGGAGTAATAGGAGGAGTTATAGAGAGGTTATATGGAGTAATAGGAGGAGTTATAGAGAGAGGTTATATGGAGTAATAGGAGGAGTTATAGAGAGAGGTTATATGGAGTAATAAGAGGAGTTATAGAGAGAGGGTATATGGAGTAATAAGAGGAGTTATAGAGAGAGGTTATATGGAGTAATAGGAGGAGTTATAGAGAGAGGTTATATGGAGTAATAGGAGGAGTTATAGAGAGAGGTTATATGGAGTAATAGGCGGAGTTATAGGGAGAGGTTATATGGAGTAATAAGAGGAGTTATAGAGAGAGGGTATATGGAGTAATAAGAGGAGTTATAGGGAGAGGTTATATGGAGTAATAGGAGGAGTTATAGAGAGGTTATATGGAGTAATAGGAGGAGTTATAGAGAGAAGTCATATGGAGTAATAGGAGGAGTTATAGAGAGAGGTTATATGGAGTAATAAGAGGAGTTATAGTGAGAGGGTATATGGAGTAATAAGAGGAGTTATAGAGAGAGGGTATATGGAGTAATAGGAGGAGTTATAGGGAGAGGTTATATGGAGTAATAAGAGGAGTTATAGAGAGAGGTTATATGGAGTAATAGGAGGAGTTATAGAGAGAGGTTATATGGAGTAATAGGAGGAGTTATAGAGAGGTTATATGGAGTAATATGAGGAGTTATAGAGAGAGGTTATATGGAGTAATAGGCGGAGTTATAGGGAGAGGTTATATGGAGTAATAGGAGGAGTTATAGAGAGAGGTTATATGGAGTAATAGGAGTGAGCATAGAGAGAGGTTATATGGAGTAACAGGAGTGAGCTATAGAGAGTTATATGGAGTAATAGGAGGAGTTATAGAGAGAACATATGGAGTAATAGGAGGAGTTATAGAGAGAGGTTATATGGAGTACAAGAGGAGTTATATGAGAGGGTATAAGTGGAGTAATAAGAGAGTTATATAGAGAGGGTATATGGAGTAATAGGAGGAGTTATAGAGAGAGATTATATGGAGTAATAAGAGGAGTTATAGAGAGAGGTTATATGGAGTAATAGGAGAAGTTATAGGGAGAGGTTATATGGAGTAATAGGAGGAGTTATAGGGAGAGGTTATATGGAGTAATAGGAGAAGTTATAGGGAGAGGGTATATGGAGTAATAAGAGGAGTTATAGGGAGAGGTTATATGGAGTAATAGGAGGAGTTATAGGGAGAGGTTATATGGAGTAATAGGAGGAATTATAGAGAGAGGTTACATGGAGTAATAAGAGGAGTTATAGAGAGAGGGTATATGGAGTAATAAGAGGAGTTATAGGGAGAGGTTATATGAAGTAATAAGAGGAGTTATAGAGAGAGGTTATATGGAGTAATAGGAGGAGTTATAGAGAGGTTATATGGAGTAATAGGAGGAGTTATAGAGAGAAGTCATATGGAGTAATAGGAGGAGTTATAGAGAGAGGTTATATGGAGTAATAAGAGGAGTTATAGAGAGAGGGTATATGGAGTAATAAGAGGAGTTATAGAGAGAGGGTATATGGAGTAATAGGAGGAGTTATAGAGAGAGGTTATATGGAGTAATAACAGGAGTTATAGAGAGAGGTTATATGGAGTAATAGGAGGAGTTATAGAGAGAAGTCATATGGAGTAATAGGAGGAGTTATAGAGAGAGGTTATATGGAGTAATAAGAGGAGTTATAGGGAGAGGTTATATGGAGTAATAGGAGGAGTTATAGAGAGAGGTTATATGGAGTAATAGGAGGAGTTATAGAGAGAGGTTATATGGAGTAATAGGAGGAGTTATAGGGAGAGGTTATATGGAGTAATAGGAGGAGCTATAAGGAGAGGTTATATGGAGTAATAGGAGTAGTTATAGAGAGAGGTTATAAGGAGTAATAGGAGGAGTTATAGGGAGAGGTTATATGGAGTAATAGGAGGAGTTATAGGGAGAGGTTATATGGAGTAATAGGAGGAGTTATAGAGAGAGGTTATATGGAGTAATAGGAGGAGTTATAGGGAGAGGTTATATGGAGTAATAAGAGGAGTTATAGGGAGAGGTTATATGGAGTAATAGGAGAAGTTATAGGGAGAGGTTATATGGAGTAATAGGAGGAGTTATAGAGAGAGGATATATGGAGTAATAGGAGGAGTTATAGAGAGAGGTTATATGGAGTAATAGGAGGAGTTATAGGGAGAGGTTATATGGAGTAATAGGAGAAGTTATAGGGAGAGGGTATATGGAGTAATAAGAGGAGTTATAGGGAGAGGTTATATGGAGTAATAGGAGGAGTTATAGGGAGAGGTTATATGGAGTAATAGGAGGAGTTATAGAGAGAGGTTATATGGAGTAATAGGAGTAGTTATAGCGAGAGGCTATATGGAGTAATAGGAGGAGTTATAGAGAGAGGTTATATGGAGTAATAGGAGGAGTTATAGAGAGGTTATATGGAGTAATAGGAGGAGTTATAGAGAGGTTATGTGGAGTAATAGGAGGAGTTATAGAGAGGTTATGTGGAGTAATAGGAGGAGTTATAGAGAGAGGTTATATGGAGTAATAGGAGGAGTTATAGAGAGAGGTTATATGGAGTAATAGGAGGAGTTATAGGGAGAGGTTATATGGAGTAATAAGAGGAGTTATAGAGAGAGGTTATATGGTGTAATAGGAGGAGTTATAGAGAGAGGTTATATGGAGTAATAGGAGGAGTTATAGAGAGAGGTTATATGGAGTAATAGGAGGAGTTATAGGGAGAGGTTATATGGAGTAATAAGAGGAGTTATAGAGAGAGGGTATATGGAGTAATAAGAGGAGTTATAGAGAGAGGATATATGGGTACCCCCTCCTTCTTATTCCTCCCCCTCCTTCACTTGTCCCTCCCCCTCCTTCACTTGTCCACCCCCTCCTTCCTTATTCCTCCCCTTCCCACTTATTCCCTCCCCCTCCTTCTTATTTCCCCCTCCCCCTCCCCCTCCACTTGTCCTCCCCACCCCTCCTTCACTTATTTTCCCCCCCCTCCACTTATTCCCCCTCCCCCCCTCCTTCACTTATTCCACCCCCTCTTCATTTACACCCCCCCCACCCCAGTAGCGTGGCCAAGCTGCTCGCTGGTCCGCGGTGCCCGGCCGGACTGATAGGAAGGTGCACACTCAGTGTGCACTTCCTGTCAGTCCGGCCGGTTACAGGAGACAGAAACCCCGCGCGGAACTGGAGTTTCTGTTTCCTGTAATCGGCCGGACTGACAGGATGTGCACCATCCTATCACTCCGGCCGGCCACCGCGGACCAGCGAGCAGCTCGGCCACGCTACAGGGGAGGGGAGGGGAGAAGCTGCAGCCGCCTGAGGCTCTTCACAGAGCGCTCAGGCGGCTGCAGTATTTAAAGGGCCGGCCCTGGAGTGGCCGGTCCCAACAGAATTTAGGGCGGCCTGGGGGGCAATTGCCTCCCTGCCCCCCGGCCCAGCCCGCCCCTGACAACAACGTGAACTGAGAAAGCCGCCCAGGCGAAACGCGTCATAACGTTCCATTATTCACAACGTCATCACATTCCATTATTCACAACGTCATCACGTTCCATTAAGCACAACGTCATTAGGTTCCATTACGCACAACATCAACGCTCCCGGAAGGACTCCCCTTTACACAGTATACTCTATATGCTACAGTTAGTCATGAGTTTGGAAAGCAGTATATTTGAAGGGTAAGAACTACATTGGGACTAAAGAGCTATATCACTTTGTGATTTTTACTTTTATGTCAATTAAAGAGAGAATTTCTACTTATCCAACTGCCGTCCTGATCATCTACCATTCTCCAGTACTGAGTTATACGACCAAGCCTTCAAAGTTAGAGCAGACTTCCACTGCTCTCTCTTTGTGAATTCATTTTCATTTACAGATCTTTCATGTAGAAGTGTTGCAGTAGTACACTATATTTTTCCCTTTGTATTTATTTGAATTATGTTTCAATTTATGCCTGGGAGATTACCAAGAGACTCCAGGATTAAAAGATTATTGTAAGATTTTTTTTACTATTTTTTCACTTATGCACTGATTTTCCACTCATAGTTATTTATACTTTCTGCACTTTATAGTACACTACCACTTGCACTTTATAACTTTGTATATTACTTAAAGGCACATTGCATCTTTTGTACTCTACTTTAACAGCATCCCGGACTGGGCCCCTGATCTGCAGGTACTCCGTGGCCATGGTGCAGAGGGGAAATTAGTATACTGTATTAACTCCAATGGAACAGAAAGTCACACAGGAGAGAGAGAATAAAAAGGAGGCAGTTGGAAGAGAGACCAGCCTCATTCAAATTCCCATCAGTCTCAGCCAGCCCATCCAAACCTTTAAAACATTCAATACTGGAGCGCTTAGGGTTAAACAATCTATAGGGGTAAAAATAGATTTAATTTAAATTATAAATATATTAATTATTAATACAATGCCTTCACCACATGTCAATTCTAGAAAAATAATAATATGTGAAGTGGAGCGGTCTTTAACTGCAATACACCCCTATCCCACATGCAGTATATTTAGCAAGTTAGAATATACTTATACTTCTTGCTCAATGGTATCTCAGTAGTTGTTCAGCATATACAAAATAAAAATAAAAATGATCATAGAACAGATCTGTTATATTTACTTGCACTTCTATCAATAGTGCTAGAGATCACATGTACTTGTCAAATCAGCTGAATATTAACAAGTTTATTACAATCTTAAAACAAATGTCAGAATTAAAACAAGATATAAGAACAGTTAAAATACAGATGCAGGACAAATCGCTATTTAGTTAACATGTCACAAACTGTGTATCACGTAACAAAAAATTTAAAGATGGCTACAATGCAAATGCCTGCTTACTAGAGCCCATCCAAACCTGCTGCAGCCAGTTCCCACTGGTCTCCAGGTTTATGGTTCTTGGTGTTAAAATCTTGGGGATCTCATCGCATTAATAAATGCTGTAACAATCTGCCACCCTGAGCTGAATGCGTTTGATGCCAACGTGTTTGAACGTGTTTGACTGGACAATAGGAGTCGACTCAATCAGTAACTTGTAGTTATAAATTAAGAGGCTTGAAAAAATATAGATTAAAATCTCCAACTGAGCATTTTTTCCAACTTGGTTTGTAATCTAAATGTTTCAGCTGTTAATGCTACATAAATTCTGTAGTGAAAAAACTTCTTAAAGGAACACACCATAACCACCACAGCTCACTGTCCTGGTGCCCCCCTATTGTAAGGAGTCAAATGAGTCTGCCAGGCACCCCTCCCTGCCTCTACAAATAATTCTGGAGAGCTGGAAGTCTTAAACCGTTACTCCTGCTAGCTTTCCTGAACAGAAATGCTACCCATACAGTGTAATTTGCACTAGGCTAGTTACACCCCCAGCACATGTGACTTTAACTCTGTGCCTACAATACGTCTGTTGTCCGCGTGCACTGCCTGTAAGGGAATCCGTGGAGAGTTGAGCCCTCCTGCCTCCCAATAAATTAAATACTGCTAGGTTTTTTTTTAAAATAGATTTCCTACTCCCCTTCTCTCCCAGTCTCCCTCCCTACTTCCTTTCCCCTCACCTGCTCATATTGCGCACATGCACTCTGAGTAGGCCAAATGGTCCACACACAGGCTATGAGAAGCATGATTGGACCAGAATCTAAAAATAGTTTTTTGAAGGTTTAGTGCATTACAAAGGGGGGGGGGGGGAGGTTCCTAAATAATAGTGCCCAATATGGAATTTTACATAGAAAAAGAATTGGTTGGAGTAAACCCCTAGGCAATTCTGGGAACTCACAATGCTAATGGGAATATTTAAAAAGCACCCAATGAGACCTGCTTTGCAGTTACCTATGGATGGTCCTATCCACTCCTTTACGACAGGGAAACTCCACACTGCTGGGAACTATGCCCTGTTGGAGAATCGTTGAAGTGTTGCACTATGCTGGGGGCCCGAAAGGCCAAGGCTGATTGTGGATGTTTAACATATCTGCTTGCCTGCTGTTATGTCTCCAGCGGCTATTACTGTTATTATTGTTATTATTATTATGTTATTATTTATTTAGCGCCAACAAATTCCGGGATACTGTCACTGCTGCCAAGTACTTAAATAGTCTCTTCACTATACTCTTGAATCTTGCATGTCTGGAAAATATTATGTGTTAGAAAGCCTTGCTTTCAGTACCTAGACGTGTTAACATTGCCTGTTTACTCATATTTGTAATTATTTCTTTTGGGAAAAAAACAAACAAGGGCAGCTCATCCTGATAAGACAAGTTGTACCCACAGGTTACATATATTTGTGCATATCTATGTTATTTGTCATTGCCTTCTTGTGTATATACTATTGTCCGTCATTAAAAAAAAAGAATGGAAAAAAAAAAGTAGTTAAGGGCTAAAGAAAAAAACAAATGCCACAAAAATAACATATTTTAGTTCAGTGCTGAGGAGGCTTACAGAATTCTGACAGCAGACTCAGAAGTGACAGACAGTGCCTCTCAGTTCGAGTAGCTGAATGCAGCAATTAATTTTTGCCTGATTCTGTTGGGCCCTCAGGAGAAAGACATGATTCCCCTACCATGCCCGTGATGAATATAACTGGGTGCCCCCTGATAGTTTTATTCTACCAAATATTCCACCTTTCACAGCAAATAGTATGCCCTTGCTCACAATTTGAATTGATGCACTGTTTATATTTATATTACCTTTGAAAAATAATTTGCAATTATAAGTTGCTAAAATTATCTAATATGAGACGTAGGCCCAGCATCAATTTTGGAAAAATATGAAATTGGTGTATCACAAACTTTCATCCTTTGACATCTACGTAAACCCTTGGATTTACACTTTAAGGATTGGTAGGCTTTTGTAAGCTAGTTTGATTCAGCAAACTGCTAAAATGCTCCAAAATGGGACATGGACCCAGCATCAGAATTCAAAGCATGAAAAACATGAAATAGCTGCCGTTTAAATGTTCCCCCCAAATCCACATATACCTGGCAAAGGGAAACATTGGGGTATTACTGAACTCAGAAGACATAGCAGAGCAACATATTAAGAATTGAACTGCCGATGCACACATAAGGATTTTAAAATAAGCAACAAAATGTGTCTGTCATAAAGGCAGAAAAAAAAACTTAAGGGATTACTCTAACCACCATGACCACTTCAGTGATTAGAAGTGATGATGGTGGTAGGAGTATGTACGTGCAGTGTTTCTGCTTGAAACACTGCACATCCATAGATATTAGTAATTGTGTGCTGGGGACAAGTTGCACCCCCAGCCCACATGACGTGTGAAATCTGTGCATAAAAAACATCCGTCATCAGCGAGCACTGCACTAATTATAAACTGGATTAATACTTCTGCATAATGTACAAACTAGAGGAAAAAAAAGGTTTTCAACAAGGTTCAAAATATGTCATTTGAGATACAGTGTGGTGTCTACCAGGGGCGGACTGAGAACCCTCAGGGCCCCCGGGCAAAATAAATCAAGGGCCACCTTACAGGCCCCATCCATACTCCGCAGCAAGCGCCACCCTTGTCCCGCCTCCAGCCACACCCTACACAATCTTTAGACACAAGGAACAAAAGTGCAATAATCCCTTCGAGGCCCCAGTAGAGACTACAATTGAGGGCTAATGGGCCATGGGGGGGGGTCATTCTAGCAGAGGCTATCTCAGTGTCCTTTAGAGAGTGTGTTAGAAAGAATCTCCTCCAGGCCCCATTAGAGACTACAATGGAGTCTAATGTGGCCTGAAAGGGGGTCTCTCCAGGTCACAATATAGCAACACAACATAGCTCGCTGATACCAAGGCCAAGTTGGCTCCTCTTACCTTAATTACTGTTGCTGGCTGGCAGGCTGTGGGCTTGTTGGCTGTAAGCCTGTGGCTTGCTGTAGGCCTGTGGGCTGGCTAACTGGTGGCTTGTGGGTTGCCTGTGGGTTGGCTGGCTGGCCGGCCTGTGGGCTGGCTGGCTACTGGGGCACTTGTAGATTATTTAAAGAAATAATCCATGCACAATAACCACTACTGCTCTGTGTAGTGGTTATGGTGCCAGGAGGGCCGGGCCCCCCTCCCAGAGTAAGTAGTCAAACCATTTAAGAACAGTTTGACAACTTACCTGGGGTCTGCTGGGATATGGGGCTGTAGTAGGGTATAGGAGCAGTGGTGGAATGTGTGAAGGGTGCAGTGTGTGTGTGGGGGTGTAGTGTGTGAATGTGTAGGGTGTGTGGGGCAATGTGTGTATGAGGGGGCTGTGCATGTGTGTGGCAATGTTAGTATGGGGGTCTGTGTGTATATGGGTGGGCAGTGTATGTGTGTGAGGCAATGTGTGTAAATGTATATGGTGTATGTGGGGGCAGTGTGTGTGTATGGGGGGCAGTGTGTGAATGTGTATGGCGTGTGTGTGGGGGCAGTGTGTTGGTGGGGGCAGTGTGTTGGAGGGGGCAGTGTGTTTATGGGGCTAGAGTTCACTCTCACCACTGCAACCACCAGTAATCCCTGGTGGTCACAGTGTTGAGAGTGAACTCTAGTCTGTAGCTCCAGAGCTAGAGTTGACTCTCGCAAGAGCGGTAACGCTCTGTGCTCGTGCAAGAAGGGCCCAGAGGAGCTGCAGGCTGAGCTCCTGGGTCCTCTCTTCCTCCCTCCCCTGCCGGCTGCCCGCACGGTGCCTGCGGACAGGGGCTGGGGGTGTCAATTGCTCCGTTGCCCCCTGGATCCACCAGTGATATATACAGCCCTTCTGTGTGCCTTTTTGTCTCCCCCCGTCCCTCTGTATGTTTCTTTCTCCCCCTCACTGCTCCTGTGTCTGTCTCCCCTCTCCTTCACAGTCTCTCTTACCCCTCTGCCTCTTTCTCCCCCTCCCCTTGTGTCTCTCTCCTTTCTCCCTGTCTCTCTCTCTTCCACTGTTTCTTTCTCCCCCTTTCCCTGTGTGTCTCTCTTTTTCCCCCCTCACCATCTTTCTCTCCCTGTGTCTCATTCTTCCCTCTCTTTCTCCCCCCTCCCCCAACTCTCTATTTCCCCTCTTTCTCCCCCTGTGTCTCATTCTTCCCTCTCTTTCTCCCCCAACTCTCTATTCCCCCTCTTTCTCCCCGTGTCTCATTCTTCCCTTTCTTTCCCCCCTCCCCCAACTCTCTATTCTCCCCGTGTCTCATTCTTCCCTCTCTTCCCCTCTTCCCTCTCTTCCCCAACTCTCTTCCCCCCCTCTTTCT
>OW240922.1:40065170-40122018 GCA_933207985.1 Pelobates cultripes | reverse complement strand
CCCCATCTTTCTCCCCCTCCCCATCTCCCTATCCCCCTCTTTGTCTGACTTGAGACACAGGTGTTTCATGGTGGCAGACTCGCCGGTCCGGCGGCACTCCTGTCCTCTCACTAACGCTGAGGAAGGAAGGAGGAGGAGCATGTCTCTCTGTCATGCTCCTCCTCCTTCCTTCCTCAGCGTTAGTGAGAGGACAGGAGTGCCGCCGGACCGGCGAGGCTGCCACCCGGCCCGGCGGCTCCAGCATGAAACGCGGCCGGACACCTCAGTCCCCAGGTGCCGCCCCCAATCCAGCCCTGCCGCCGGGCCCCCTGATGGCGGCGGGCCCCCCTCCCGGCCGGGCCCTCGGACCATGTCCGAAGTGCCCGACCGGTCAGTCCGCCCCTGCCTCCCAGCATGTTACTTACACAGGCTTTCTAAACACTTCCTGTAAAGAGTCATCTAATGTTTACACTTTCTTTATTGCACTGACTAGGCTTTGAAAATTGCAGTGTTGTATGAAAGGTGGTTATAGTTTCAGGAATTAGAGCACTGTGGTCCTTCCTGAAAGAAACTGAAAAATAAAAGGTTGTGGGGAGACTAACTGGAAATGCATGCAAAACTGGCCACTATGATGTTCTGACTATGGTAGACTGACCCATATGCTAAGCTGATAAAAAATGTCATTATATCATGGAAGGAAGGAATATGCAGCTTTTAACGTATTTCCTTGTCTGGATTCTTAATGTGTTCTCTCTGTCATAGCAAAGTAAAAAATTGGACACGTGCACTTTAGCTCTTGGGATATATATATTTTCTGCATTAGAAGTTCTTTTATTGGAATTCCTGTGACCTATACATGGACATAGGAGTATTACTGTTAACTGAATGTTTAAGACCCTCTTATTATTTTTGTCTATGCCTTATCTGTTCTTTTGAAACTAAATTGTTTACATCAGGGATAGCGTCTCTCTTCTGTATTTTTTTACTCCCTATTTGCCATAGGTTAAGCTATTACGCTGTAATCAATTGCATTCTGCTCTCCTAAAGTATTTGCATTCTGTTATCCTAAAGTCCTTGCAGTTATCAGATCTGGTGAAATATACTCAAAGCAATATAATTATAATTAAACATTTTTTTAAAGGGACACTATAGTCACCCAGACCACTTCAGCTCAAAAAAAGTGGTCTGGGTGCAATGTCCCTCAGGTTTTAACCCTTCAGATGCAAACATAGTAGTTTCAGAGAAACTGCTATGTTTACATTTGGGGTTAAGGCAGCCTCTAGTGGCTGTCTTCCGGACAGCCACTAGAGGCGCATCTGCAACGCTGGAGGCATATTATGCCTCCATCACGCAGCGCGTCCATAGGAAAGCATTGAAAAATGCTTTCCTATTGACAGCTTGAATGCGCGCACGGCACTTGCCGCGCATGCGCATTCGGCTCCGCTGACGTGGGCAGAGGGAGCTGACGTCGGCGGGGAGGAGAGGTCACCAGCGCCGAGGGAGCCCGGTGCTGAAATAAGGTAAGTTGCTGAATGGGGTTTTAACCCCTTCAGCGCCACGGGAGGGGGACACTGAGGGTGGGGGCACACTCAGGGCACTACAGTGTCAGGAAAACTGCTATGTTTTCCTGACACTACAGTGATCCTTTAATATAGCGTCAGTATATTCCACAGCATTGAACAATCAGTAAAAAAAGACAAATCTAACAAAACACATTTGACATACAAGTGCAGAAGGTGAAGATGACCCTGACCAAATAAGCTTACAACCTAAAATTTGTTCACAAACTCATGTGTTTTTTTGAAGGACTGGAGAGACAGGGGAGTTACATATATCACCTGAGGTCACATTGAGGCACTACTCCCAACTCCTTTCCACTATGTCTTCATGGTGCTTTCCTCTCGTAATACTTTGGTGGCCAGCAGCCAAAACTGCCCGGTATATCAGTGGCTAGTGGGGCCACAGGTATGCCTTCTAATCTGGCCACAGCTATTCAGAATTTTACTACACCTGCAACCTCTTCATTAACATAAAATAATGTGGATTACACATTTCAGTAGGCTGTGTTTTAGGACTACTTGCAAAGAGTTACTGATGCCAGCTATATGTGCTGCAGAAGAGGTTGAGAGATTAACAAGATGTGGCCTCCTCTCATGCTGAGTTAGTTCACAGAGATCAGTATGCGTTCAGGCATTGCATGGTTAAATCCCTATTTTTAATTTGGAAATTAGTCATTGGATTTCTTATTCCTTGTTCTGTTTAGAGATTTTACAGTATGTTCTCTTGGCAACCTCATCTGCAGTGCAGCCAAAGGGGTTACACAATTTCGGAGGCCTTATTTTATTTTGGAGGTTTGTTATTTTGAGTAAGACTGGGGGAGTAACACTAAGAAGAGGAACAGGTCATGAGAACACTGGAGTTTCAGCAGGAGCGGAACACATCTCTCATGGAAATGCTGTGTTACAATATGACAGCCCTGCTATCTCTAGTCATAGAAAGAATAGACATGTGAGTACTGTGTATCCCTCTATGCTGTATTTCACTACTGTGAAAAAAGTACTCCTTTCCTTTTGTACCTTGGTATAGGGTATTTATTACACACAGTCGTTTCAGGCTTCAGAGACACTTCACACACCGGATTAGGTAAAATTACTTTTTATTGTGGTACCAAAATTCAACAATGTGCAATTAAGGATAAGAAACTATAGCAAAATAAAGAAAAACAAAATCCTTGCTCTTCTGAGCGCTAACTTAACAAAATAATACACTAACTGGGTTGGATGGCTTGTCCATTTCCCAACATAAATAAACATAAATATCCATCTTATTGTTTTAGGTTCTTCCAGCTTTCTCTTTAAACTCACAGGAAGCAAACACAATCTCTCTTCCTTCTTTGGCATGGGAGTACTTAATAGCACCTGATATTAACTATCGTTTCCAGTGAGGTAAATCAGAGTGTAGAAACACTGGAACTGAATTCCTCACCTGCAACTTTCCAAGCAACCTCCAAAATGTGGAGTGGAGCACTGGCCCACCCTACTCTCTATGTGCTCCACCCCAGGGCCCAAATACACGCTAATGTAAAGTGCAATATTAATTTTAAACAAATTATTATTTTTTTAATTATTATTTTATTATATATATATAGCGCCAGCAAATTCCTTAGCGCTGTACAATGGGTGGACTAACAGACACATAATTGTAACCAGACAAATGAACGCACAGGAACAGAGGGGTTGAGGGCCCTGCTCAGTGAGCTTACATGCTAGAGGATGTGGGGTAGAGTGACACAAAAGGTATAAGTAGGGGTAACGAAATAGGTTGTTAGGAAAGTTTTCATTGAGAACTTAGGTAATTTTTGACAGCTGCAGGAGATGCGTCATGGGGGGAGGAATGAAAACCCGCTAACAGTGTAAATAATATGCTTTCCCGAAGAAGTGTGTTTTCAATGATTTTTTTGGAAGGAGTGGAGACTGGGTGAAATTCTAACAGAGAAGGGAAGGGAGTTCCACAGAAAAGGTGCAGCCCTGGATAAGTCTTGGATGCGAGCATCAGATGTGGGAGTACGGACAGAGGATAGACTTGGGACTAATCTTCTGCATTACACAAAGTATGAACCTTCCCCACGACTCTGGGGAGATATAGACTCCATCCAGCACAATTCCTTGCTTTTGGTCACACTACAAATACAAAGCCAATGTTATTTTGTAATATCTATGTTTTCAAATGTTTTCAAATCTATGTTTACAGACTGTTTCTAATGGCTCCAAATATGAAAATGTCTTAAAAAACTATTTTAGATGTATGCATTGACATCAAATTAAAGCAAACCTGGTGCTGAAGACCCCATGAATATGAGTAGCATGGGTGAGAGCTTAGGAAAACCCTTGGTGGTATAATGGGCCAGGACTCGTATTTACTAGTAATAAACAGGTTCTGGTAGACATCTTCCCTGTCTATACTGATATAGTAACTGGGGCTAGAGCACTGTGAAATTACCAGACTTATCACTGTACAGCAGACTAGAAACACCCACTGATTAATACATTTTACACATGAAGAGATTAATGGGACAGAAATAAATCTATTCATGACTGCTGACCCATCCTCCTTTTACCTTCCCGTTACCCTCCCAATAAGACACCACACACTTTTCTTGTGGATAAGGACAACGGCCACAGCTTTATTAACTTAATTCAAATCCAATAATCATGACCTGTCAGCTGTTGGGTCGGTTAACCCAACAGACAGTTCTCCACCTCTTTTTCCCAAGAGCCTCAACAGCCCGCACTTGCCATCAGCCCTTGTGCGGTCTGTCGTCTCCCCAACGGACTCCGTGTCTATATCCTTTACTCCCAGTTGCGCTGTCCAGGGATTCCGCCACCGCGATGCCAACCTCTGCGCGTTACGCCGCGCCGACACAGACAGTGCAGCCTCCAAACCCGACTGTAAACCCACATTGAAGATATCCAAAACAATGGGAGATAAATGATCCCCGTCCTTCCTCATAACATTCTCCCCTTTTAGCTCCACATTCCCGAATGACCAACTCTCCCAGCCGTTGCACAAATCTTGCAATAGTCATATTGACTTTGCGACGGCAACGGTCCAAGGGCCTACCTTTTCCCAAAACCCCCCAAACTGGCCGAGGAATTATTTCTGACCATATAAGGGTCAGCTCCTGAAAGAGGGCAAAAAAACTGGCCATGTCCTGCTTCATCCCATGAATCAAATCAATTGACCTCCTACGGCCAATATCATTCCCACCCGCATGGAGCACTAATGTTACCGGCCCCGACATGTATCGACTAAGCTGTACGCACTTTGCATACATCTGAGCCCACGACAAACCCCTCAAACCCCTCTAACGAATTCGCACTAACTCACATGGAAACCCCAGATTACGCCCATATGGTCTGGCTTCGGCTCGTCTAGCCACCCAATAAACATAGGAATGGCCCAGGATCCATAAGTATCTGGTAACCACGCCTGCGAAAACAGACAACAACAAAGACAACAAGAAGAAGAACAGGGAGTCGGTTATAACATATGAGGCCGAACATACAGCTGAAAATGACTTGACTGCCACCTGCCCAGGTGCTTAAGCGCATCCTCCTGAAACCCATCACGCTGGCTTGGGTCGCTGCCCCAATGCGAAAGGAGTGGGTAGTATAAGAGGAGGGATCCAACCCCACTCTGATCACACTTGACCTCAGAACCCTTGAAAATTGGAAACGACTCAGTGAAGTCCCCTCCCGATAAAGAAGAAGGGACCTCTCTTCACCTCCTCAAGCTGTCAGGAACTCTCGGACCATCGCGATGGGACAAAACGGACAGCCTGTCCTGCCTATGCGAACTCGCGCACCCACTCCCTTGGAATCCATCTTAGACTGTCTAATTAACAGCACCAACCCACAGTCGGAGATTGAGACATCCGACGGTAGCAGCGCCGCTTGCGCACTGGCCTGAGGGGCCACCAGTTCCCCGACCCGAAGGGCCCCAAAAAAGCATAACAAAAAAGCCACCGAAACAGTAGAACCTCGTACCCCGAAAAACAGACCTGCGGCAGACATTCCAACAACCAACACAGAACCTCGAAGGATATGGGTCGTCGCGCATAAGGGTGACGGCTCTTCTTCCAACCCTTCAAGGCCCACGCAATGCAGAAGGCCTTTGTAGCATCCTGCCAACCAACCATTGAAATAAAAAGGAAAGGGTGGCCAAGTGACGCCCTGCGACTGCCGCAGACTTACCTGCTGCACAGAAGAGCCAGTGTGTTACCCAATCTCCCTGCCTCCGACGAAAGATCTTCAATGGACCCCACAATGCACCACCATTGCCTAACCGACAAATACGCGGACCACGTGGACTCTGATAACGAATCCCTCACCATTCTCGTCAGATGTCTGAAACCAGGTCCCATATGTTCTTCGGGCAAGGCGTCCCTGTGTGTGACGCCTCCGGGGCCACCTCTCGAAATCGGTCCCACTGAAACCGAGACAGAGAGTCGGCTTTCACGTTCAAGGTGCCAGGAACGTGACGTGCCACAATCCATACATTACGTTGCAGACACAGCAAGACTAACCGCCTAAGCAGCGCCAACACCGGGGGAGAGGCAGACGCGGAGCGATTGATCACATGCACCATGCTCAAGTTGTCCATGTGAACAATCACTTTTCGATTGGCAAATTCACCACCCCACAGCTCCACCGCCACCACAATGGGAAAAAACTCCATGAAAGTCAAATTACCTATCAGCTCACTGCCACGCCAGTCCTGAGGCCAATGCTCCGCACACAAACGTCCCTGGAAGTATGCCCCGAAGCCCACAGACCCTGAGGCATCTGTAAAAAATTCCAAGTCCACGTGGGAAATAGCAGACCGCAACCAGCAGGACTGCCCGTTGTATGTCCCCAAGAACGAACCCAAAGTCTGGTGATCATCCCGGAGACGCCCGGTGATGCGTATAAAATTAAATGGTTGGGCCACCACGACCGTCATAATGACAACCTGCGAGAAAATGCCCTGCCCATGGCCAGAACCCGAAACGCGAAATTAAGGTGCCCCAACAAAACCTGCAATTGGAGCAGCTGGACTTTCTTCGTGCCTTATTCTCAGGAAGCCGAAACACCATTTCGCCAGAGTCAATTTCAATACCCAGGTACGACAACACCCCCGACGGCCCGACCGTCTTACCCGTCACCACCAGCACGCTAAAATCTGCCACCACGTTTTGAAAGCACTCCAGTAGCACCGCACATTCCCGTGACACACTCGGCCCCATAAACAGGAAGTCATCCAGGTAATGGGTCAGAGATGTCAGACCTGCCACCTGGGAGACCACCCATTCCAGGAAAGAAGCATACATTTCAAAATACGAACAGGAAATGGCACGACCCATGGGCAAACACATGTCAAAGAAATACAAACCTTGGAAATGACACCCCAACAAGTGGAAACAGTCCGGGTGCCCCGGAAGGAGGTGAAAAGCCGCTTTGAATTCGCCAGTTGGGCCCCTGTCCCGGCGTCCCGCACCAACTCTGACCCTAGACACCTCCTTATCAATCCCGTAATTAACCGACCCGCCCGAGGGATACGACAGGTGGTGAATGAGGCGAAAAGCGTCCGGCTCCTTTTTGGGAACCAAGCCCAGCGGAGAGACCCGCAAATTGGGAAAAGGAAGGCCATCAAAGGGGCCCGCCATACGACCCAGACAAACCTCCTTCTCGAGCTTGTCCCCCAAAATGGTTTTCTTCCCCACCACCGACTGCAAATTACCCGCAAAGGTCGGTGAGGACGAAGGCACAAAGGGGATCCAAAACCCAACCCAGAACCCATCCAATAAAACTTGCGCGTCTCGATGCCTAGGATACCGGTCGAGCCACGGCCGCATCCTTTCCACGCTCCCCTTCTTAAAACACCTGGAGGCCGGGTGAGCCCCGCCGCAGTGCGAGCACTCGTGTCGAAATCTACATGACCCATACCATCGGCAATGGCTCTCGTTAAAGAGCCAGCATACTCCTTTTCGTGGCCCCTGAAAGGGGGCCGGGTGACAAGGGGTCATCAACAGCAGCCATAGGCTGCCATCCTGCACCCCAAAATCCATACCCGGACTCACCGCCATTTTCTGGCGAAACTGCTGGTCATAACGGAACCAGCACTGACCCCCATAAATTTTATAGGCCCCCCAAATTAAATACAAATATCTGAATAATGACGGCGCCCTCTCTGGCCACCGCCGTGAGAGAATACCTGCGTACACACAGAAGCCCTGGAGCCAATTCCTAAAGGTACGTGGCAACTGCTTACCTTATTCACCTTCCACCATCGGTCTGTCCACCGATTCACGATCCGGAGGGACCAGGGAGAGGAGATCCACAAATTCACCCCTTAAAATTTTGTCCTTGACGTCCAAGGGAATGTGCATCCCCATGGGTGACAATTCACACCCCGGCAGGCACGGGCGCGCTACGCCCGCCACGCCTGCTTTACCGACCGCCTCGGGTGAGGGTACTGCGGGAAAAGGGGAGCCCCTACCGGGAAGCCTCTCCAGGACAGCCCTCAGCAAGCTAACTACCTGCCCCTGCCCTTGCAACCCTTGCGCGGTACTCTGAGCACCCTCTCCTACTCCTGTCCCCCCTGCCAGGGCAGCCCAAGCGCTAGCACAATACTCACTGGGCGCTGGGGCAGGACCTGGCCCTGGGACACCATGGAACTCCTCATCATCCGATGCAGACTCTGCACTCTCTCCTTCCGATACTTCCGGGGACCCGCGGTAGCCTGACTGGCCCGCCCGCGGTCCGGCTCTCCTGCTCCTGGGTAAATCTTCCGGTGCACTCTGCAGCCGCACAGCCTGTGATGTCCGTGCTCCTCCCCGTGGCAACGCCACGTACCCGCTGTGCGCGATGACCTCATTTGTGGATGCACTCACTCTACGTGCCGTGCGTGCCGATGTCACTTCCTGTGGAGTCAGAAGAGAAGCGCGTGGACTGCGCGATCTTCCAGTGATGCCGGCGCCATCTTCCTCACCGCCATCTTGTGCCGTCTCCACTCCGACCGGCTGGGACCTTCTCTGACGACCTCCTTCCAGCACTGGGGAAGTCGCCACCGCAGCTTCTTCTCTCACCGTGTCGAACAGGACTTGGCGATAAGCGCGACGGAGGCCGCGACCGCCCGGCCCTCCGCCCGCCAGCTCCATCCACCGACACAGCCATCGCCTCAGGGCCAATCCCAGGGACCGCCGTAACACCGGACATCAATGCCTCCAGCTCTCCCCGACCATGGGAGACCTGGTACTCCTACAGCAGCCTCAGCAGATCAGATTCCAACATGTGGGTCATGTGTGCGGGTATGTGGAGGGGGGCATAGGGTGACAGGCTGCAATTCAGGGAACTAACAAACTTTCTTTTCAAACAGGGCCTAATCCAGCCAGCACAGAAATTTTCACCAGTTTCCTTCCAGAGTCTCTGCTGACTGTTAAGTCTCCTCCCCACTCCTCTCCCCAAACCCCATATCTTTGCAACATTTTATCCAATTTAGTCCAGCCCCCCCATACATGGGCAGCAGTCATGATCCCCCTTCCCAAGGTGTACAGGGGGAAACTTAAGTTGTGCTCAGATGTAGAGAAAGAATAAAGTATGGCAGAACTCCCATACATTTTCCATCAACATTGTTTGCTATAACTTAGTACACACTCTTAACATCCGGTAAAGCACATTTCCAAGACTTTAAAAGCACACTAGTCATGAGCAATCTGCTACTACATTAAGCTTTTTAGTGCTGCTGCCTGAATCTATACGTAAATACAATAGCATATATAAAAATAATGTGTTATATGTCTTTAGAATTCAAACTACTTGTGATGGGACGCCTGCCACCCTGACTGGGTGCCTCCGGAATCTCCAGTAGCTGGACCAACACATGCAATGCCTGAGCCTGCACGGACCAGTGAGATCTGCCATGACGGGTCTGGCGGGTATAAACCCCTCCACCATCCAAGAGTCCATCCCTCGCTCAGCGCAACGCAAACCGCAAGCCAGAGGAGAAACCTGAAAAACACCACTCTTGTAACTGGACTTTCTACTCCATACCAGGTCCACAGACTGAATATACTAGGTCCTGAACTCAGATCTAGGATTACCGCAAAATGCTAATGTTACATAGTTACATAGCTGAAAAGAGACTTGCGTCCATCAAGTTCAGCCTTCCTCACATTTGTTTTTTGCTGTTGATCCAAAAGAAGGCAAAAGAAAACAGTTGAAGCACAATTTTGCAATAAGCTAGGAAAAAAATTCCTTCTTGACTCCAGAATGGCAGTCAGATTTATCCTTGGATCAAGCAGTTATTACCCTACATTGAAAGATTATATCCTTGAATATTCTGTTTTTGCAAGTATGCATCTAGTAGCTGTTTGAACATCTGTATGGACTCTGATAAAACCACTTCTTCAGGCAGAGAATTCCACATCCTGATTGTTCTTACAGTAAAAAAACTTTCCTTTGCCTTAGACGAAATCTTCTTTCTTCCAGTCTAAACGCATGGCCTCGTGTCCTATGTAAAGTCCGGTTTGTGAATAGATTTCCACACAATGGTTTGTATTGGCCCCGAATATATTTGTATAATGTTATCATATCCCCTCTCAGGCGACATTTTTCTAAACTAAATAGGTTTAAATTTGTTAACCTTTCTTCATAGCTGATATGTTCCATTCCTTTTATTAATTTTGTAGCCCGCCTCTGCACTTTTTCTAGTGCCATAATATCCTTCTTTAGAACAGGTGCCCATAATTGCACAGCATATTCAATATGGGGTCTTACCAGTGATTTATAAAGAGGCAAAATGATATTCTCGTCCCGAGAATGAATGCCCTTTTTCATGCATGACAATACCTTACTGACCTTAGCCACTGCTGACTGACATTGCACATTGTTGCATAGTTTGTTGTCTATAACAATTCCCATTAAGGGTATACGTTGCTTGTGTATTCTTGTAATACTTATTTTGTAATATTTCTTTAATTGGAACTCAACTGCAGCATTTCTTGGTTGCAACAACAATAAGGTTCACCTCCTTTTATATTGGTATGAAACTATGGTCACTGTACCTTTAAATATCCATGTAGGTAAAATTAGGCTTTGTAGCAATCCCTTATGAGTAAGAGGAATAATTAGACAAAGTGACACTTTAGTGAGTTTTAGATACTGTGTAATATAAATAATAGTAATTGACTTGTTTGGTAAAAGTATTACTTAACTTAAAGGCAGTTCTGGCACTGGAAGGGTTAATTCACCCAATGAAGGAGAAATTAGAAGTCCGTTTCAACAAGCTGAGAACTAGGAGTGGAGAGTGGGGAAGTCCGTTTTAACAAGCCGAGGTCTGGGAGTGGAGAAGGTAGAATTCAGAGTTACAAGCCGAGGTCTAGGAGTGGAGAAGGTAGAAATCCGTTTACAAGCCGAGGTCGAGAAGTGGAGAAGGTAGAAATCCGTTTACTAGCCGAGGTATAGAAGTGGAGCAGGTAGGATCAGAAGTAGAGCAGCTGATCTTCATGCAGCACCTGTGCGAATAATTCAGCCCTTTGAATCTGGCGCGGTCCTCCTAAGTATCGTGGAGGGACCGCGTCAGAGAAAGGGGCGGGGCTGAGCGCCGTGAACCCGGAAGTGGGTTCCGGCGATAAATTACATGCCATGCTATACCTGACAGTACCCCCTTCCCATGGGGCATCCTCTGGGTGCACTATTTCGGTTTGGAGGGATAGCGTTTGTGAAAGGCAGTAACTAACCTCCTAGCATGTACATTAGATGAATCTTCCCAAGTGTCTTCATCAACTCCATAACCTTTCCATCTGATAAGGTATTGTAAGGAGCCACGGTGGACACGAGAATCCAAAATTTTGTGAATTTCATATTCTTCTTCACCTTGGACAATGATAGGTTCAGGAGTTGTTACTATTTCTCTATAAAAAGGATCAGGGATGTGTGGTTTAAGTAAGGAGACATGGAATACTGGATGAAGTTTAAAACTTGGAGGAAGTTTTAGTTTAACAACGTTATCATTAATGATAGTAATTACTTGAAAGGGACCAAGAAAAAGAGAGCTCAATTTCTTTGAAGGACGGCTTGTGGTAATATTCCTTGAAGAGAGCCAGACAAGATCCCCTACCTTGTAAGGAGGGGGAATTCTTCTATTATTGTCAAAAAACTTTTTCTGGTTATTTTGGGCGAGTTGAAGATTCTCCCGTAATTTGAAAAATAGAGAAGACATAAATTCATTTTTTGATGTAACAGTAGGATTGGATGAAGTAATGGTTTGGATGGGGAATGAAGACGGATGAAAACCATAGTTGGAGAAGAAAGGAGTCATTTTCGTACTAGAATGAATGGTATTATTGTAAGAAAATTCGGCCATAGGTAACCATGTGGTCCAGTCATCTTGGAGGTATGAACAATAACATCGAAGATATTGTTCCAAACATTGGTTAACCCTTTCTGTTTGCCCATTAGTTTGGGGATGATAAGCGGAAGAGAGTTTGCGTTGAATTTGAAGGGAGAGACACATCTCTTTCCAGAATTTGGAGGTAAATTGTGTCCCCTATCAGAAATAATTTCTTCAGGAAGACCATGAAGTTTCACAATATTGTCAATAAAGACCTTAGACAATTCTACAGAGGAGGGTAATTTTTTTAAAGAAATGAAATGGGACATTTTTGTGAAGCGATCCACAACGACAAGAATAGTGGTGAAATGTTGAGAAGGTGGAAGATCAACGATAAAATCCATAGAAATGGATTGCCAAGGTTTTTCTGGAATAGGTAAGTTAAGTAGTAATCCAAAAGGTTGATTATGTTCTGGTTTAGACCTTTGACAGATAGGACATGTTTTGACATATAATGCAATGGTTCTATCCTGGCGAGGCCACCAATAATATCGTGAAGTTAGTTCAAGTGTTTTCTTTATTCCAGGATGTCCAGCTAGGGGGGAATCATGAACCATCTTAAGTAATTTATTCCTAAGAATGGGAGGAATATAAATTCTATTTTTAAAATAAAATAGACCATCCTTTTTTGTTAGTATAGGTGTTTTGGGAAGTTCAAGATCCTTCTGATTCAAATTCTTTATGTCATCATGAAGAGAAGAGAGGATTCCTATTATTTTGGTAGAAGGATAATCATCAGTAGTAGTTTTAGAAGGAATTCGAGAAAGAGCGTCAGCCTTTTTATTTCTATTTCCAGGTCTGTATATTAATTGGAAGTTAAATCGGTTAAAGAATAGGTTCCATCTAACTTGTCTAGCTGTAAGGGTTTTGTTAGTATAGAGATATTCAAGATTTTTATGGTCAGTATAAACTATTATAGGTTGTTTTGTATCTTCCAGAAGATGACGCCAATTTTCGAAGGCAGCTTTAACACTTAATAATTCTTTTTCACCAATAGGATAATTTTTTTCAGCAGAGCTCAAGGATCTTGAAAAAAAGGCAACTGGATGAAGTGGATCTTGTGGAGTCTTTTGTTGAGAAAGAACTGCTCCGATGGCTGCATCTGATGCATCAACTTCAAGAACATATAGGAATGTTGGATTAGGTAGTTGTAGAATAGGTGCAGTTGTAAATCTTTTTTTTAATTCGTCGAAGGCTGTTTGAGCATCTTTATTCCAATTAAAAGGACGTTTACTACTGTTGAGGAGGTTAAGAGGATGTGATACATCCGAATAGTTTCTAATAAATTTTCTATAGAAGTTTGCAAATCCAAGAAAACGTTGTAATTCTTTTGTAGTAGTAGGAGCAGGCCAATCAATAATACATTTGATTTTGGAATTATCCATCTTCAAAGAATGAGGTGAAATAATGTATCCTAGAAAAGAGAATTCAGTAACCTCAAAAAGGCATTTTTCTGGTTTAGCGTATAATTTATGAGTTCTCAGTCTAGATAGAACCCATCTAACATGTTTCCTATGTTCATCCAAATTGTTAGAATATATTAAGATATCATCTAAGTAGATAATAACACATACATCCAGAAGATCTCTAAAGATATCATTGATAAAATGTTGAAACGTTGCAGGGGCATTACAGAGCCCGAAAGGCATCACTAGATATTCGTAGAGACCATATCTTGTCCGGAAGGCGGTTTTCCATTCATCATCCTGTTTTATTCTAATGAGGTTATATGCGCCTCGAAGGTCGAGTTTAGTGAATATAGTTGCAGTTCTTAACCTTTCAATTAATTCATTTATTAGTGGAAGAGGATAACGATTTTTAATAGTTATTTTATTTAAGGCTCTGTAATCTATAATAGGACGGATGGTTTGGTCTTTATTCTTCACAAAGAAAATACTAGAAGCAGCAGGAGAGGTCGAGGGTCTGATGAACCCTTTGCGTAAATTTTCATTAAGATATTCTTTTAAAATTTCTAACTCCTTTTCAGAGAGTGGATAAATATGACCATAAGGAATAGGAGCTCCGGGTATGAGATCTATTGGGCAATCATATAGCCGATGAGGAGGAAGTGTTTCCGCTTCTTTTTTACAAAAGACATCTGCAAAATCGGAGTAGAATGGAGGTATAACTGGTTCTACAGTAGTTTGGAGAATAGGAATGTGTTGTAAGCACGTTTTTTTACAGAAATCAGAAGCAAAGGAGATGGAGAAGGGAGACCACTTAATTAAAGGATCATGGTTTTTTAACCAATTAATTCCTAGAATGACGGGATAAAGTGGAGATTTAATAATATCAAATGTAATGAATTCGAAATGTACGTTGTTGGTAATCATTCTTAGAGGGATTGTTTCATCTTTGATGGGTCCTGAGGATATAAATGAACCGTCAATAACTCTGATTGGAATAAAATTGGTTTTTTGAACACAAGGAATTTTATTTTTTGAAACAAAAGAAAAATCAAGAAAAGTTCCATTAGCACCAGAATCAATGATGGCCTCAGTCACGATTCTTTTTGTATCCCACTGTAATATGAGAGATATAGAAAAATAAGTAGATGCTTTTCTTTTTTGAAAAACGTTCAATATAGAGGTAGATGAATGAAGCTTACCACCTTTTGAATGTTTCAGTAGAGGACATTCGGAAATTAGATGTTCATTCGAAGCACAATACATACATAAGTTTAGTTGTCTCCTTCTTATTCTTTCTTCAGAAGTAAGAGGACTTTTTATTATACCTACTTCCATAGGTTCAGTTTGTGGAGGAATTTTTTCAGGTAGTTTTAGAGTAGTGAAAGGTTTTCTCCAGGTAGAATTAGTAAGAACCCTTTCAGCTTTTCTTTCTCTTAGACGTCTATCAATACTGATAGACAGTTGAATCAATGCATTTAAGGTAGGAGGAAGTTCTGTACGAGAGAGTTCATCTTTCACAGCTTCAGATAATCCGAGACGGAATTGATTGCGTAAAGTAATGTCATTCCATTGGGTTTCTGTAGCCCATCTTTTGAATTCTGCAATATAATCTTCAACAGGTCTATTCTTTTGGTGTAATGTTCTGATGGTTAAATCAGCAGTAGTTTGTTTAAAAGGATCTTCATATAATAAAGACATAGCTTCAAAGAACTCATCCAATGAATCCAATATGGGATCATCATTTTCCAAAAAGGAATGGGCCCATGCCATAGGTTCACCTCTTAAAAAAGAGATCACTGAACAGACTTTGGATCTTTCGGTGGGATAAGATCTAGGTTTTAAAGCAATTAGTAGTTTGCAAGAATTCAAAAACTCTCTGTACTTTGTTCTATCTCCATGAAATTTTTCTGGATTACAGACAGCAGGATCACCAGCCGATTGAAGAGCGGCATGAGGAAGATGACCTTGAATGTCTCTAACATAGGTTAATATTCTCTCATTTGTAATTTGCAGTTCCTGTAACCCTTGAGCAATCGTATCCACTCTATTGGTTAGGGCAGAAACTTGAGAGTTAATATCTGCTGGTTCCATTGAAGGGCTGAATTATTCTGTAATACTTATTTTGTAATATTTCTTTAATTGGAACTCAACTGCAGCATTTCTTGGTTGCAACAACAATAAGGTTCACCTCCTTTTATATTGGTATGAAACTATGGTCACTGTACCTTTAAATATCCATGTAGGTAAAATTAGGCTTTGTAGCAATCCCTTATGAGTAAGAGGAATAATTAGACAAAGTGACACTTTAGTGAGTTTTAGATACTGTGTAATATAAATAATAGTAATTGACTTGTTTGGTAAAAGTATTACTTAACTTAAAGGCAGTTCTGGCACTGGAAGGGTTAATTCACCCAATGAAGGAGAAATTAGAAGTCCGTTTCAACAAGCTGAGAACTAGGAGTGGAGAGTGGGGAAGTCCGTTTTAACAAGCCGAGGTCTGGGAGTGGAGAAGGTAGAATTCAGAGTTACAAGCCGAGGTCTAGGAGTGGAGAAGGTAGAAATCCGTTTACAAGCCGAGGTCGAGAAGTGGAGAAGGTAGAAATCCGTTTACTAGCCGAGGTATAGAAGTGGAGCAGGTAGGATCAGAAGTAGAGCAGCTGATCTTCATGCAGCACCTGTGCGAATAATTCAGCCCTTTGAATCTGGCGCGGTCCTCCTAAGTATCGTGGAGGGACCGCGTCAGAGAAAGGGGCGGGGCTGAGCGCCGTGAACCCGGAAGTGGGTTCCGGCGATAAATTACATGCCATGCTATACCTGACAATTCTTTACGCCGAAGTGCATAACTTTGCATTTTTCAACATTAAATTTCATCTGCCATTTGAGTGCCCAGCCCCCCAGTCTATCTAAATCCCTCTGTAGCAAAGTAATATCTTGCTCACATTGTATTATTTTACAAAGTTTTGTGTCATCTGCAAACACTGAAACATGACTTTCAATGCTTTCTTCAAGATCATTTATAAACATGTTAAATAGAAGGGGTCCCAGAACAGACCCCTGAGGGACACCACTTGCCACCTCTGTCCAGCTTGAAAATTTACCATTAATGACAACTCTTTGTACTCTGTTTTTAAGCCAATGTTCTACCCAAGAACAATCATTTTGATCTAGACCGATTTCCTTGAGTTTGAACACTAATCTATTGTGTGGAACTGTATCAAATGCCTTGGCAAAATCCAAATAGATCACATCCACAGCAACACCCTGATCTATACTTCTACTTACTTCTTCGTAGAACGCAATCAAGTTAGTTTGACATGACCTGTGCTTCATAAAACCATGCTGATTTTTGCTGATAACCATGTTCTTCTCAAGGAATTCTTGAATATTATCCCTTAATAACCTTTCAAATATTTTACCAGCCACAGAAGTTAAGCTCTCAGGTCTATAATTTCTAGGCAAGGATTTTGAACCCTTTTTGAATATAGGAACCACATCTGCCTTCCTCCAATCCTCCGGAACACTTCCTGAAAGAAAATAATTTTAAAAGATTAAAAACAGAGGTTCACTTATTTCTACACTTAGTTCCTTAAGTACACGTGGATGGATATTGTCAGGCCCTGGAGCTTTGTTTATATTAACTTTCTTTAGTTGCTGCAGCACCTTGTCTTGAGTTAACCAATTACAATTATTCTGCAAGTTTTTAGTAGCAATCATTTGCACATCTATTGCCATGGGTTCTTCCTTAATATATACAGGAGGAGAAATAGTTATTTCAAATTCCTGCCATTTCCTGGTCTTCATTAACTAACACCCCCGTTTCAGTTTTTAGTGTACCCACACATTCATTTTTGGGTTTTTTAGAATTTATGTACTTAAAAAATGCTTTGGGGTTGGTTTTGCAGTCTTTAGCTATCATTTTTTCATTTTGAAGTTTAGCAAGTCTAATTGCCTTTTTACACGCATTATTTGCTTCCTTATATCTTTTATAAGATGCATCCGATTTGTCAGATTTAAATGCTTTATATGCCCTTTTCTTATTTTTAATCTCTTGTTTTACTTCTCTACTAAGCCACATTGGTTTTAATTTGTTTCTTTTATATTTATTTCCCAATGGTACATACTGAGAAATGTACCTTTCTAATATTTGTTGGAAGATGTTCCATTTATCATCAGTGTTCTTTTCACTAAATAATTTATGCCAGTCAATATATTGTAAAGCTTCCCTTAACTTATTGAAATTGGCCTTTTTAAAATTATATGTTTTAGTATGCCCCATGTGCTTTTGTTTTTTTGAGTTTATTTCAAAATACACTATATTGTGATCACTATTTCCCAAGTGCTCACCTACTTGAATGTTGGTCAAAAGATCAATGTTGTTTGTTAAAACCAGGTCCAGACAAGTGTCCATTCTAGTTGGTGCTTGTACAAGTTGTGACAAAACTTACTGTTATTACCTTTTTTTATTGCCTCTTCCCACTATAGTTTCAATATGCTCCCCCACCACACATAACTGGCTATCTACGGTCATGTTCCTTTAAGGCCCACGATTCAGACCCACAATGTACCCGCAGTAATACCGAGAACCACAACAACAGAGACCCCTCCCCTCCCTAATCAAACGAAAAGGCCACCACACCTTCGCCTCTGCCCAGGAAGGGGATCTACCTATTCATACATGTAGGGACTCTGACACACAGGCCTACTTATCTATACGAGGGAACTCACTGAGACCCCCTTACATGTGTCTCACACGTAACGTTCATGTTACATCCACCCGCTAGTACAGCCCTGTGCCCCTGGAGAACCAGTTACCAGACACTCCTTTCACCCTAAACCAAGCTCACACTAGCCATATCATACAAAATTCATAAAAGTGCGCTCGGTCTGCCATGTAAGTCTTTATTATGTACACCTTGCGTCTGTATCAGTTGTTGTGGCAGTACAGGCCGTCTTGTAATATACTGCACGCAAAAAAAAAAAAGAATATATAAATCAATTTAAAAGAATAAAATAAAAATAATCTAATTATCCACAGGCAGAAAAACACACATTTTCCCCAAAGTCCAGAAAACACCCCAAAACACAACATATCCCCATAAATTATATCCCTGGGCAGTGGCGTACACACAACCCATGGGGCCCCAGTGCGAAAATTGATCCATGGGCACCCCCCCTCCGCGATTACTGGCGGCGGGCACCTGGTCGCAGGGCTGCAACCCCTGCGACTGGGGTATGTATGACAGTGCATGCAGATACACACACACTTAAAGAACCACTACAGACACCCAGATCACATCAGCTCAATGAAGTGGTCTGGTTGCCAGGTCCCTCTAGTTTTAACCCTGCAGCTGAAAACATAGCAGTATCCCCAGCGCCAAGGGAGTCCGGTGCTGGAGAAAGGTAAGTGCTGAAGGGGTTTTAAACACACACACTCTCACGAACAGATGCATACACACTAGCTAACAGACAGACACATTTACTGACAGAGACACATTCAGCAACATACATACACACACACTCAGTGACAGACAGACACACATACACATACACACTCACTTACAAAACATACACTCTCACTGACAAACACACACTCACTAACTGACATCAGACTCACTAACAGACACACACAAACTAACACACTCAGTAACAGACACACAGTAACACACTCACTGACACACACACTCACTGACACAAACTAACACACACACTGACACTCACTAGCAGACACACACTCAATAACAGACACACAAACTAACGCACACACACAAAAACTAACACACTCACTGACACTCACTAGCAGACACACACAGTAACACACACACTGACACAAAAACTAACACTAACACACACACACACACACTCTAACACTAACACACATACACATTTTTTTTTTAAAACGTGATCCCCCAGCCTCCCTACCATTGGGAGTGCTGAGGGGATTCCCTGGGGTCCAGTGGTGTTGCTGGGCGGCTGGTCCTGCGGGCGCGCAAAAGAGAACTGAGATCCACCTGTTCATCTCCCTTGCGCGCCGTGAACTGATGCAGGAGCCTGAATATAACGTCATATTTCGGCTCCGGCATCAGTGCAGTGCGTGCCCGCCAGCCAGCCAGCCAGCCCGGTGACACCAGGTTGCCAGCTCCTGGGCCCCCAGGAGAAGAGGCTGGCCACACTGGCATACATACCGGGTCGCAGGGCAGCAGGGCCCCCTGGTGGCCCAGGCCCGGTCGCAGCCGCGACCCCTGCAACCCCGGTATGTACGCCACTGTCCCTGGGTAGCCCTGATCTGGGTAAGCAACATATCCAAAAATCACCCAGATCAGAGAAGAGAGTTGAAGTTCAGAGAAGGTAAAGTTTCAGCGATGTCTGTGCAGTTGCGTGTCCGATTTGAGTTCCATGAACTCGACGACAAACCACCCCTGAACTCGTTCGACTGAATTAAAATGGCCGCCGCGGGAAACAAAAATGAACTAAGAGGTTTACTACTCCACCCTTATAACTGGAAGGGACCTGATGAGGACCTTCCTCTAGAAAAGAAAAATTGTGCATGAGTCTCTAGGACTCCCAAGTGATCAACACAAGCACAACATGTGATGTCCCCAATTCTTCACCTCCATAGTATTGGATAATTTAAGTACAAATTGATTTCACAGGTTTTCACTATTTTACTTAACAATTAGGTAATTTTTTTTATGGTGGGTGACAATTTGGAGGTTTTAATTACAGTATATCTCCAGGATTGTATTAAATAATGGTATCCATAGTCCTGTATGGATGGGCAGACCCTAAGAAGGGGCATGGTAGCCCAGAGAATGTGTTTGTCAGCCAGCCAGGCAGATTTACAGTCTCTCTGGCCAGCCCCACTCAGGGTAGACCAGACAGAGAAGTACCCTCAGTACAGCTCAAGCATGTATAATAATCGTTCAACGCATCCAACTACACCAGGGAACCAACCCAGGGACAGAAGCCCAAAATTGTGATGGCCCACTGAGGTCAGGACAGTTTTCAGGTATGTTAAGACCTCATCCCATGATACTGGATAAGAGCATTATGCAGCTCCAGCTTGGTATATTTACCCCTCCCCATGATCTCACACACATTGGGTGATAGAGAGGGAATTAGGACATTATCAGTTATTCAGGGGTCCTAGTGACAGATGCTTGTTTTTAACCATAAGTCTTCTCTGTTAATATGAAAACCAAGGGGACCTACAACTACATTCTTTTTTTTTTAATTTTCCTAATTAGCCCAACATTTTCAGCCTATCATTACCATCCAAAGTTAAATAAACATAAACATCAAGTACTACTCTACATTCCTTGCACTTACTGTATCTCAAATACAACTTGGTGAGCGATTAATTGAAAAGTACTGCTATGAGTAGGTGAGATTGACACTGCATGTATTTTGTGAGGTTTAGCACATCACATGTTTTAATTCTGTTCACGATGATTATATGTTGCTAAGTACACTAGTGTTGATATCAATGGAGAGTAATGCAAGAATCCTTTAAATAGCACCATGTGCTGTTATTAATCAGAAGGCATATTAAATAAATCATACAAGTTTTTGACTTTGTCTAGAACTTGTTTAGGAATTAATGGTGAGAAGTGTTGTTTCAAATCATATACCATTCACAACCTGTAAGAGATAAGGGCTTGAAAAAAAGATAAAGAAATAATGTGAAACACAAAATAGTCCAAAAAAATCCTGCCGTAATCAAAATAGGCTAAAGTTCCCTCAAGATAATTTGAGCTGGCTGGGAGTCCAAGTAAGGTGCATTGATTTTGGTCATATTCCCTGGTGGCAGATATTTAGTGATATCCAAAATAGTGCGTAGGATTTATAGGGCAGGAAAAAAAAAAACATAACCAACAGAGTGAACTATGGACTTTGAGCCAATAGGATTTCATACGGAGAACCATTACCATAATTCTGTTTAGGAGAACTGGTCCAAACACACTGTCCTGAAAGCTCATTGTCGGGTATTTATACGTCTATAGATGAGTGCCACTTGCCATATGTGAGGGACTACCATGCGCCAACCTAAACAATAGAGGTCATTGACTACTTGTTCCCTATATTTTAATTATTTGTAATTCTGGAATGATTGCAAACATAGTTTTTAAACCTAATGAAAAGCTATTGTAAATGATTGACAAGAGTTGCCATTGGTAGTGCAGTTAAACTGTTTACATGGCAGGTTTACGAGACTGTCGAGGAGACTGGCATTATTACATATTCTGATAATGCTGTTAATAAACTATGGGTCCATTCGCCATGGGTCAATTTTTAGTAACAATTGTTGTTGTAACAACATGTTAATATTGGCCTAACTGCACATTTGCTGATTTTTTTCCCCATTCACTTGCTCTACCTCTCTTCTCACTTTTCCAAGCGAGGTGGGATGTCAGCAGGGAAATGAAAGCCAGGTGCTGGGGATGTTGGTAATGGGGAGGGGGTCACTAAGAGATAGAATGAGAGCAGCAAAACACTGCCATTGATCCATAACATTGCAGCAGTCCTGAAAATCTCAGAGGCAAGTGGCTCAAACTGTAGACAACTAATTCGAGCAATTACTGTCACAGAGCTTGCCAGTTAAGGTTGGGGAATGTGTTACTTGCATGCCTGGCAATGAAAGGTCAATCTGCTTCCTAATTCTCATGACTCGCATGGAAAATCCTTGGCTGTAGCTGCGCATTGAAACGATTGAATAGTACTACTTATACCTGGATTATTAGCATGTTATCCTAGTTAAAATCCATAATTAATGCTCTTCAGGGATGTTGTCTAATCTTTCTTTATTTTTATTTGGTTGTAACCATTTTATTGAAATTGTCCACATTTCTGGTGAGGTGGGGGCGATTGTGCAAACGTCAGGCTTTTATTTTGTTTGCTTTTCATGAATTGCAATGTATTTCCTATTTGCGCACTTCACGTGGTTACATGTCATAGTTTGATTCTTGGATAAAAATGAGATACATATGAAGGCCATCAATTTTTTTGTAAATTTAATTTGTTCTAAGGATCAGGTAGAGCTAGCAACAGGGAACTTGTTTAACTTTCTGCTCTACGCTAAGCTTAGAATGTGGGGCCCATCTCTGCTTAGGAACTACTTGCTGAGCTAAAGGAAGTGAAATACCACTCATGCGTTCAGCACTTTAAGCATTGCGTGATGGGTTGGTGCTTAAAATATCAGTAATGGAAACCTAATCGCCTTGCTTCAATCTGTGAACGGTATCTCTGAGGCCCCTTAACTCCATTACAGCTTCAATTCTGTATTTTGTTTTTTTTTGTCTTCTTTCCTAAATTTCTAAACTTAAAGTGGATCTGTTCATTTTGGAGGTCTCTGTATATATTGGACAGATCCAATGTGGGTCTGGTGGCTGTGGGATGCAGGGGAAGTGAGTTTACGCCCCTCGCAGCTGTCTTTATCAGGTCTCTTCAGCTCCTGGTGCCTCAAGAGTACAGCACTGAGCTCTATGAAGGATCATCCCATGAGAGCCATAAAGAATTCCATAAAGTATTTGGCAAACTCAAAATCATGATTTAGTGGGCACCCTAGACCCTAATTACATTAATAGTCCCTCACATTGCTCAACTCTTGGGAAAGTTGCAGAGCAGGATTAACCATAGAGTGACTTTAGGTGGCCGTTTCGGGATAAAGGGTTAGACAGGGGGCCTTTGAATAATGAATTTGCTTGACCCTATTTACATAAAATGAAAGTAATATAAAGAAGAAGAGGAGGAGACCACGCCCCAGACTATATAATTAAAAATGATGTAAGTACACAAATCTTTTGTGGTCTTGTACACACAATAGACCTCAAAAACAAAAGGACATAAAGAAACCAATAGTGCAATATGATATATTCAGTGAGAGGTGTTGGAGTTATTCTATATAGTGTCACTAACATTTGCCAGAGCTAACTTAGAGCTCAGCTGTACTGCGCATGGATGGAACAATCCCAGTCTAAGGATATGTGAAGATATTGGTACAAGACCACGAAAGATTTGTGTACGTATATAATTTTTAATTATATAATCTGGGGCGCGGTCTCCTCCTCTTCTTCTTTATATTACAATACTCACAAGGTTGGGAATCATTGTACTGGTTACTGCTGCCCACTATCATTCTAAGTTTACTACTATAGAGAGCGCCTAACTCCTTTCTTTTACATAAAATGAAAGTAAACTTCCTAGGGCCCTGTGGGAAAGTTGCCAACAAATTGGGTTTATCAAGTTTTTTTTTCAAACTGCTCCTGAAGCCAAAAATAACTGGGAGACAATTATAATCACAATTATTGTGTGCACACAAATACCTAATATTCACTGAGTTTTAGACAGGACTGTGGAGTTGGCACAAAAAAACCTTCAACTCCTTAATTATTGTTAGCTCCAACTCCAACACCTATATAACATATTATATTATATACACTAGTGATCATAATTGTAGACCCATTTTTAAAACATTGTATTTCTAACATTTAATGGGTTGGTTCTCTATGCATGAGAGATACAGCAGCCCCAGATTATCATTTCGGCCTTCTTTGGGCCTCATCAGTGAGGTGTAGCAGATACCTCTCTTGTCACAATGAGCAAGGGGCCCGCCTCTGGATTACCCTTTTAACTTGGGGAGAACCAAGTTAATGCATTGCAACAAAAACAAAGGATATGAGAACTCTGAGAATTTCTCTAGAATTTACAAGATATCCATGATTTGCATTTGTAGAAGCCTATTTTATTAAAAAATGTTTTATTAGAACTGCTTGTCTTTCTCATAGTTTTTTTGTTAAAAACGTTTTTAAGCTTAGGTATGATATTTTATAGGATATTATCTTCTCTTAATATGTTATAATGTTTGTTGATTTTTTTTTTTCCATTTTCAGGTTTTTATTATTGTAATCTATCACTATATGGACGTGTGAGATCCCATCTCCACTGCAGACTGGGTCAGGCTAGTCGGATCCCCCTTTTGGTACACTCCACTGATGACTACAAAGAAGACCCGCACTATATCAGGGCACCCTGCCTCACTTACTCACCCCTTGCCTACCGCATCGGGGTTGGATGACGCTGCCAAGACGATGTTACCACATGGCCGGATATAGTATAGCCCGCCAGCAAGCCCCAGGATGCCAGAGGCCTCTTCGGAGGAGATAAATCTTCACTCTTTGCTGGTCCAGCAACCTTTAAAGCAGGTATGCTGGGTAAATTAGTATCTAGCTTTGGGGACAAACTATTGATATTACGCACTGACTTGCAACAACTTGGTACACAAGTACAGGCCTTAGAAGAGGGGAATGAAGCAGCTGTCACTCACTGGGAGACATCGCACAACTCTATACAGTCCCAAAATGAAGTCTTGGTTTACCTGTATAAAAAATTAAATGAACTTGATAACAGAGGCAGGAGGAATTATATTAGGGTTAGGGTGGTCCCTGAACCTTCAACAGAGGAAAATTACGATATTACACTTATTTTAAGGAGAATTTTTAACCAAATATTAAATTGCCCACCTGATAATCTGATTAAATTTGATAGGGTACACAGAGTACTGAGTAGCAAATCTCTCTAAAGATAAACCATGTGATATTATATGCAGACTACATCATTTTACCAGAAAAGAGGAAATTACTCGTCAAGCAAGGACACAGAAAGATATGGTAAATGAGGGGAACACTAATATGATCTTTCAAGATATATCCCCATTGACTCTTCAGACAAGTAGAGCATTGAAACCCCTCCTGCTACATGAGAAAGGGATACGCTATAGATGGATTTTTCCTTTTGCCCTCTCTATGATACATCAAGGAAAACCATTGGTGATTAGTTCACCATCATATGTCCCAGTATTTCTGCACGCTTTAGATCTGCCATCATTGGTGATTGAGGACTGGATAGGTCTAGGTAAGCATGTTTCAAAACCATTAACCCAAAAAGCGAAATGGCAAAAGGCCATAAAAAAGAAACAAAGATTAAACTCCTCTACTCATGACCCCTCTCCAAGCCCAAGAGACAAAGCTTGCTGAAGGGACTTGGACTGTAATGATTAAATAATTAAACCAGCAGTAGCATGAATTTTAAGTGTGTTATGGCATTCATCCTACTGCTTTGTTTTTCTTTTTTTCCCTTTCTTCTTTCACCCCTATGCCTTACTGGTTGGAGGTTTTAGTCTTAATTCCTCAGTTCTGCAGTCCAGAGATGAAAATGTTATTCAATGAGATTTGGAAAAGGAGA
The DNA here is from genome assembly GCA_933207985.1 of Pelobates cultripes. Taxonomy (NCBI): domain Eukaryota; kingdom Metazoa; phylum Chordata; class Amphibia; order Anura; family Pelobatidae; genus Pelobates; species Pelobates cultripes. The sequence goes on along the minus strand of OW240922.1, from coordinate 40,096,462 downwards.
GACAGAGGTGGGGAGAAGAGAGAAGGCCATGAGAAAGGAGAGGAGGGATGGAATATATATATTTATCTTTTTTACAAATACTTGGCACTTACTCTTCATCTATTCCAGATAATATCTGCCTTAATGCAATCCCGTGTCGAATCATATATGTGTGGAGGGAGGGGTGCACTTGCCGGTCTTTTCCATAGAGGAATTGTGTTGGTTTGTCGCATGGTACATGGGGGTTCCGTGGTCGGCGTTTCGACCCCTCAGGGTCTTTCTCAGGATCAATGTGGTCTTGGGGTGAGACGCTGGGGGATCGGGGTGTCGATCGACGTTTTTTTTTTTTTGTGTGGTTTTGGAGTGGGCTGTCGTGTTTTTCGCGGGGGAGACCTGTGGGTGCACCCTTCTTCCTACGTGTGTGTGTGTGTATATATATATATATATATATATATATATATATATATGATGGTATATATATATATATATATATATATATATATATACAACATGGGTTATTTATTTTTTTTCTTCTTCTCTTCTCCTCCTCTTCCCTTCCTCCAAATATAGGAAAATAGGGATCCACTATGTATTATTATAATTATCGTTTTAATGGTAATTGATTGTACTTATATTGATAAAATTACTTTGGCTACCAAATAATCGGCCCGGTTGGCAGTATATCGCCCTAGGTGAGCCGTCTTACCTATGAAATGTACTTTTTTTTACAGGCTACTATAGTCAATGTGCCATCTTATATCAAGAATTTTCATACATCCCATAACTATTCCAGGATCGATATGATCCTTTATCCCATAGGTATATACACCTTGTAAAAGAGGCTTTTATTGGAAACATCACATGGTCAGACCATGCGCCACCTTCCCTCCCCTCGAGCCCCCACCCACCGGGATTACAACCCACCCAACTAACTTCCCTGACCATACCAATAGGCCACAAAGCCTATATTTCTGTTTTTACTAAAGTGTTACCTTTGTTATCGTTATTACTATTATTGACCTTAAAATGCAAACAAAGAACTACAAAAGAGATCAGAACCGGAGGAAAGGCCCTAACGCACGAGAAGGCACAGAAGCGCACACTTGCCACAGATTTACAAACCTTCTGTAACATAATATGCAATTGTACTGAATGTAAACCTGTTTGTAAACTGCTATATATGACGGTACCACCTAACGCTTTCTCTTCTTTCTGTAACCCCATCTGTGTAAAGGAAACTGAAAAATGATACAAATAAAGAATTTATAAAACAAAAAAAGATACAATTTTACAATATGCATATTTATGTACTAATTTTTTATTAATACATACAATACAGAAAAACAATATATGATAAAATGTTTTAGAGATTATATAATATCCTTGCGACTGAAATAGAACCAGGAAGAGCATTTTCTGTTACACATAGTAATTGTAATAAAAATGGATAAATAAAAATGGTAAAATACAAAAAATCTTAGTTTATTTACTTTTTCTCCGTGAATTTGTCACTTAGAATGTTAGCTTGTTCCTTAAAAATCTCTGGTTCTGTGCAATTCCTTTTCAGTCTGATTATTTGACTTTAGGGATACGTCTTAACCAGAGTGAATAATGGCAGCTGGTAAAATCTCTAAAAGTATTTGTATGGACTTCAAATTATTTTTAGTATTAATTGTACTATTTCCAATGTATATTTCTAAGTCTAAAAAGTGGTTATTAGTTGTGCCAAAATCTGAGCTTAATTTAATGCTTCTTTTATTGCTGTTTAAAAAAACTTAAAAAGTTATTCAGATCTCTTTCAGAGACTTTTCAAATAAAAATAAACCCCAAACAAATCATCTATATATATATATTCTGTATAGACTAAGTTTGCCGTCCAGTGGTGACCGGTCCAAGTGACAATGATGGTGTTTAATTGCACATCACTAGAAATATAATTTTATGCAGAATGAAATGCAACAAATGTGTTGAATTATCTTTGTGCTATAAAAAGTTATAGCTAGGTAAACAGAAAACGAAAACACAACTGCCTCATGTAACATGAAGTGGATTTCCTTAACTAAAAACTGACCATTGAAACTGATTTGTCTGAGAGTTCCGTGTTACATAATAGAAACAGGTTTAGTATGAGCAAACGCAATGGCCATGACATGAATCCCATAGAAAAAAAAGCTTAAAAGTCAATTGATAGAAGCAATCATAGAATCTTGGTTTCACATTGTAACACCTGTTGAACTAAAACACTTGGTTCACAAGCTGTAATACAAATATTTCCCAACTAACAGAAATTGTTAGAAGTTATGAATTACGCTTTGCTGTGGTTTTCTTCTGTTTATCATAGTTTTCTGTCTTTTACAATGCATTTTTTAATAAAGTGTATTGCAGTACATCCTGCATTAAATTAGTTTTTTAACAATAAATATTTTTATGGTATTATTAAAAAAAAAGCAGACTGAAGTTATCAAGGCCATCTTTAATATTGATTTATTCCTGGGTAAGCAATTGCTTTGGCCGCCTGGACCCTGCCCCAACCCCCACCCAACTCCATCACATGCAATCATGCCCTCCACTTCCCAACACAGTGGCGGAACTAAAGTAGAGAGGGCCCTGGTGCAAGAATTTTATTGGGACCCGCAATAGCAAGGGTGGCCAAAAGATAGATGCCCATCTGTCGTGCAACTCCAACAATGCCTTGACAGCTGGGGCTCTACAATTTTCTCATGCATGTATTTAGCAATGGAGAATGTTTGTGTTAATGTAGGGGTTTAGTTTGTATGTGGTGTTGGCGTTTGAAAGCAAGTATGCAGTTATGTGTAGTGTTTGGTTTTGAATGCAGGGGTGTACTTGTGTGTAGTGTTGGCATTTTGAATGCTGAGATGTATGCACATATACACATACACTTCCACACACAAGCTAAACCACATGTAGATACACAGATATACACACTGACACTCACAGTGAAACACATGCAAATACAGACTGACACATACAGATACAACCTGATACACATGCAGGTATACAGAGACACAGATGCAAACACTGACACACATGCGGATGCTCAGACACACAGATGCACACACTGACACATGCAGACACACAGATAAACCCACTGACTATATACAGATACACAGACAGATACACACACTGACAACATACAGATACACACAATGATAACATACCAATATTCACACGTACAGTCATGCAGATACACATACACACAGGTACACCCACTGACACACATGAGCATACACATAATGACACACATGCTGATACAGACTACATAGAAAAACACAGATACACACACTTACTAAATATAGATACACAGATACACAGATACACAGACTGACAACATACAGATACACACTAACAGACATATTGACACACACACACACACACACACACTGACAGACATACTGACACACATACTGACAGATATACTGACACACACCCACTGACAGACATTCTGACACACATTGACAGACATACTAACATACTAACACACCCTGATCGACATACTGACACACAACAGACACACACACTGACAGACATACTGGCACACATGCACAGACATTTTAAACATAAAAGGAATCTCCCAGAAACTAAGGGTTAACTATTATGCCAAACATACAGTTTTTGATACATGGACAAGACTAAAATAAGACTTTTTCCTAATGGTGCATTGATTCACGCAATACTTTTAACCTTCTCATACCTCTTTAACATTTCCAACTTCTTTTGTAAAGAAATAGAATATCTTGGCATCTTACCATCATTGTTATCACTTGATTGAGTACACTTACTCTATATACTCAAATTTTGGGAGAATTATCAGATGACATTGTACAATTGGTATATACACATAGTTAACTGGCTGGAGAACTATGTATCACTGTGCATATACACGACATGTATCGACAAAAAAATGAACTAACATGCAAATGTTTTGTTTGCTTACGTTTAAAATGTTGCTATCTTATTAATCATATAGTAAATATAACAGATTTATTAAAGGAACACTATAGTGACAGGAATACAAATATTTATTCCTGTCACTGTAGCTGTAATATTATTATATTATTAATAAAATTATTTATAAAGCGCCAAGAAATTCCATAGCACTGTACGATAGGTAGACTAACAGACGTGTAATTGCAACAAGACGAGCTGGACACACAGGAACAGAGGGTATTGAGGGCCCTGCTCAAAAGAACTTACATTCTAGAGGGAGTGGGGTAAAGTGGCACAAGAGGTAAGGGTAGGATGTATTTAATGTATGTGAAAAACATAGGTTACTAGAATAGTTTACAGTGAATGGTTAGTTTATTGGATGACACAATTGCAGGGTGGGTTAGCAAGGTGCAGGGAGGGAAAGCTATTTAACAGTTTAATAATTGATATGCTTTCCTACAGAAGAGGGATTTTTAAAGGAACGGAGAGTGGGTGAGCATCTAACAGAGCAGGGAAGGAAGTTCCACAGGGACAATGCAGCCCTTGTGAAGTCTTGGAGGTGGGCGTCAGAGGTGCAAGTAGGAGCAGATAATAGAGGCAGATCTTCAGCAGAGTCTAGGGGCATAAACGGGACATGTTTGTGTATCAATGAGGATAGGATGGTAGGCGTGTTGTGCAGCAATTTGTAAGCAAGCCCCAGAATTTTAAATTGAGCCCTATATCTTACAGGAAGCCAGTGCAGGGACTGACAGAGGGGGGAGGCATGGGACGTGCGGGCAGACAGGAAGATGAGCATTGCTACATTTATTATGGACTGTAGTGGAGCCAGCTGGGAATGCGTAAGTCCATTGAGAAGCGGATTGCAGTAGTCAAGGTGAGAGATGATAGCAGCATTGACCAAAACCATGGCTGCATTTTCTCTCAAAAAGTTAGTGTTTACATTAAAATGCCTGCAGGGACATGCTGTAGACACCATGACAACTACATTAAGCTGTAGTTGTTCTGGTGACTATATTGTCTCTTTAAGTAAATAAACATTTATCATGTTATATGAAACTGGACTACCTGTAGACTTCTGATTTATAACCTAGCTCCAAATTGTATGCTTACAAGTCTGAAGGCCTAGCCTAGGCCCAAATGTTGCACATTATTTAAAAGGGGTCAACTTTACCTGTATAACATCTCTAGTTTTTGGGAGTTGACTTATACTGTACATTTAGTTTGAGTCAGCACATCTTTTAGTGTCTGACTTCAGTAATCACAAAATTACTTCTGACTCCACAACCCTAGTTTTATGCCCTTAATTTGACTCTGAACTAACTATGTCCTATAGATGCCGTGAACTAACCAAGTATGATGTACAATGCTCATAGTGCACATGTTAATGTATTATCTTTTAAATAATTCTATATTATTCTTTCTCCACTGAAACATCTTGGAAAAGGTCAATAATTGCCTTATTTTCACTGCTCTTCCTATGAGAAAGTATGATTTTCTGACTGAACTGAACTCCAAAGGAAATCAGCCTTCATAATTGCTTTATATTTTTAATAAAGTAGAAAGGAATATGTACTTGACCATGGATACAGAGCAACGAGCTGATGATGTTGTGTGCTGCTCTTTCTAAGCCCTGAGTAGCACTTTCTCCTGAGTATCCTCTCTGGGGTGTGTAATTGATTTGTATCAGAAAACATCTTAATCCTAACCTTCTAAGTACATGGAGACTCATATTTCAGGCTATATATCAGTTAGCTGTACAGAAAGTAGGGCTGTGCTGGCAGGGTTTCCTGGAGTCTTTGCGGGAAGCTGTGTTTTACTCACAGACAGCTCTGTTTCAAGTCCATGTCAGATTGAAAAATAAATCCTAAATCGAGCAAAAAGAGCAAATGGATGCAACAACCTGGAATATATAAAGACAATCGTGCTTAAAACAACAGAGCTGTTCTTAAAGAAAACAGACTACAGCCGTGGCCTATGACTCCAGAACAAATTCATAACACAGATGGGCATTTTCCCTTGCTTTACTCTAAAATGGCTTACAGCTACAGGCGCACGTGTTAATGATTTATATAATCTGTAAAAATCCAGTCAATATAGTATACAGTAGCTGTTTGTGGACAATGTTTGCAGAGAAGCAACCATTGTCTCATGAAATGACAAAAACCTATGGCAGTCGACTTTCAAGTAGGCTGTAAGTAGAATTTAGTTATACATACACTGGTATATTTGCCTGTCATTATAAGAACAAGATAATGAAGGCCTTAAAGACTCTTCTATAATGCTCTTGATCCCTTGGTATGTTTTCACCTCTGTAGGTGCACTCTCTCGCCTTGCTCCTGCTCTAAAGCCAGCACAATGACAAGGTTGTTGTGGCCATAAAAAGCAAGTAGATGTCTGAGACAGGTATATTACTTACATAGCACAGTGCCATAACAGTCTTATTATTTCAGCACATATGGACAGTCATTGATAGCCTATATTGTCGGGCTGATGCTCTGCTGACCAAAATATCTTTGAAGAATGAACTGTCACTTCTGCGATATTAGCACAGCCAAATAGCTAAAGGAACACTCAAAACACTTAAAGTGCTTGTGAAGAGTGTGTCCTAGTTTTTCTTTATTTTACAAAAAGTGTAGATTTCAATAGAAATTGGTCTTGGTTATATCACCCCTGGCTGTCAATCAGACAATTGGTTCTGTTACTTCCTAAATAGTAAATTCAAGAGACAGCAATTGCCTCGAGCTCCTGCCTTGCAAAGACTTCTCACTGAGCTGCATTGGGAAGTTTGTGATTGGACAGCCACAGAAGTTCTGGGCTGAGGAAAAAGGGGAGGTCTTTCAAGACATCTGCAGTGTTTGCAGGCTGTTTATAGATATACTCAAAATGAAAAAATACAATCTCATTTTAATTAAATAGTAATTGTGATGGAAACTCCGATGTCACTGACTTTTGGAGAGGAATGAAGGCCAGCCTCCTTCCCACAGACTATTTGCCTTGTCCCAATAGCCCGTGAAAGGGGCTATTGTCACTGTGAAGAGGGATATGGGGGTCATTGATGCTTATGGACTTCTTAGCTAGACTTAAGAACCTCTAATGGTCACATGGAGTCATTCTGCACACCCAGGAACAAGTACACAATTCAGGGCACACCCAATGGTTTCCTAACAGGCAGTCTTTTATTTTACGTATAGAACAAAAGACAACATTTAGGCTCCACTCTGTCATGTATAATACAGTTGTACTCAAACGTTTGTATTCCCTTGGAGAATTGTTAATATATGTACTATTTTTAAAGAAGACATGAGTGAGCAGGCAAAACACATTTGTTATATTTCTTATGGGATTCATATTCAACTGTGGGTTATAACAGAATGGCACAATCATAAAACAAAACATGGCAACAAAGAAAAAAGTGAAATTACCCCTGTTCAAAAGTCTACATACCCTTAGTTCTTAATACTGTGTATTGCCCCCTTTAGCATCAATGACAGCGTGCCCCTTCGCCCTGGCAAAATTCCTCCACGTCATGCAAAGTCTTTGGTCGTCTTGCATGAACCGCATGTTTGAGATCTCCCCAGAGTGGCTCGATGTTAAGGTCAGGAGACTGTGATGGTCACTCCAGAACCTTTACCTTTTTCTGCTGTAACCAGTGGAGGGTCAACTTGGCCTTGTGTTTAGAGTCATTGTCATGCTGGAAATTCCAAGAGCACCCCATGCGTAGCCTTCACGCAGAAGAATGCAAATTGTCTCCCAGTATTTTCTGATAACATGTTGCATTCATCTTGCCATTAATTTTCAAAAGATTCCCCGTACCTTAAGAGCTCACAAACACCTCCCCTCCCCCCCCCACCCACAACATCAGTGAGCTGCTTTACAGTGGAGATGGTATTCTTTTTACAATAGGCCTTTGTTTACCACTCTTCAAACATAGCGCTCATGGTTCTCACCATAAAGCTGTATTTTGGTCACTACAAATTACAGTGTGTCAGAAGTTGTGAGATGTGTAAAGGTGTTGTCGGGCATATTGTAACCTGGATTTTTTGTGGCATTGGCGGAGTAAAGGCTTCTTTCTGGCAACTCGACCATACAGCTCTTTTTTGTTCAAGCATCATTGTATTGTGCTCCTTGAAACAACAACACCGTCTTTTTCCAGAGCAGCCTGTACTTCTCCTGAGGTTACCTGTGTGTTTTTCTTAGTATCCCAAACAATTCTTCTGGCAGTTGTGGCTGAAATCTTTCTTGGTCTAACTGACTTTGACTTGGTATTAAGAATTCCCTGGATTTCCCACTTCTTAATAAGTGATTGAACAGTACTAACTGGCATTTTCAAGGCTTTGGATATCTTTTTCCATGTTTATAAGGTTCCATTACATTGTTACAAAAAACTTTTGACAGTTCTTTTATGCTCTCCATGGCTCAGTATTTGGCTTGCTCAGTGCATCCATGTGACAGCTAACAAACTCATTGACTATTTATACATAGACACAAAGTGCAATTTAAAAAGCCACAGGTGTGGAAATGTAACCTTTACTTGCAATTTTAACCTGTGTGTGTCACCTTGTGTGTCTGTAACCAGTGGCGTATACATGACCCATGGGGCCCCGGTGCGAAAATTGATCCGTGGGCCCCCCGCTCCCCCTCGGCGCGGGTCGGGGCCGCAACACATGGCGGCGGGCACCTGGTCGCAGGGGTTGCAGGGCTGCGACCCCGTGACCGCGGTATGCACACACACTTAAAGGACCACTACAGACACCCAGATCACATCAGCTCAATGAAGTGGTCTGGGTGCCAGGTCCCTCTAGTTTTAACCCTGCAGCTGAAAACATAGCAGTTTCAGAGAAATGGCTATGTTTCACTGACGGTTAATCCAGCCTCTGGTGGCTGTCTCATTGACAGCTGCTAGAGGAGCTTCCGCGATTCTCACTGTGAAAATCACAGTGAGAAGACACTGAACGTCCATAGGAAAGCATTGAGTAATGCTTTCCTATGGGTGGTTTAAATGCGCGGCGCCTCTTGCCGCGCATGTGCATTCGGAGCTGAGAGGCGAGGGATCCCCAGCGCCAAGGGAGTCCGACGCAGAGAAAGGTAAATGCTGAAGACACACACACTCTCACGAACAGACACATACACACTAGCTAACAGACACACACATTTACTGACAGAGACACACTCAGCGACAGACATACATACACACTCACTTACAAAACATACACTTTCACTGACAAACACACACTCACTAACAGACATCAAACACACTCACTAGCAGACACACACACAATAACAGACACACTCACTGACACACACACTAACACACACACAAACACACAAACACTAACACACACACACACAAACACTAACACACACACTAACACACAAACACATACTAACACACACTAACACACACACAAACACATACTAACAGACACACTAACACACACACACTAACAGACACACAAACACACACTAACACACAAACACATACTAACAGACATACTAACACACACTAACAGACACACAAACACATACTAACAGACACACTAATACATACTAACAGACACACTAAACACACACACTAACACACACACACTAACACACTAACAGACACACAAACACATACTAACAGACACACTAACACACACACACACACACACACTAACCAACACACACACTTTTTTTTTTAAATTTAATCCCCCCAGCCTCCTTACCTTTTGGAGTGCTGGGGGGATTCCCTGGGGTCCAGGAAGCACAGAGGGGAGAGAGTGCTCCCTCGCGCGCCGGCCACCCAGACAGCCAGCCCGCCCGCCGGGGTCAGCAGGACCAGCCTCGGGGGGCCCTAAGGTGGCCGCCTCCTGGGCCCCCCAGGAGAAGAGGCTGGCCCTGTGGGTACATACCGGGTCGCAGGGGCGGCCGGGCCCCCTGCTGGGCCGAGCCCGGTCGCAGCCGCGACCCCTGCAACCTTGGTATGTACCCACAGGGCCAGCCTCTTCTTACTGTCTGTAACAAGGCCAAATATTCAAGGGTATGTAAATTTTTGATCAGGGCCATTTGGGTGATTTCTGTTAATATTATGATTTTCAAAGGAGCCAAACAATTATGCGCTAATTATCGGCTTCATATGATCTTTATAACTTTATCTTTGAAACTTTATATTCCTCCTCCCCTCTTCTTACCTTTGGCCAGGGATGAGAGGCAGAGGGAGCAATAAAACCCTGGTGGTAATGAGTGACTCTAGCCGGCAGCTTCTCCTGCTTCAGGCTGCATTCACTCCTCTCATCAGCTCAAGATGATGTGTCTGGGCATCGCTGTGGTAATTCAAGCCCACAAGAGAAATATTCTGCACCAAGATGCAGGCTAGAGTCTTTGGGGTCCTCATTCTCTCTCCTCTCCTGCAGTAGAGGCCTCTATAGTCTCCCGGCTGGATTGTGGTGACTCATGGCCCCCAGGAAAGGGATTTTGAGGGACTGGAGGGGCAACTGTGGTAAATATATTTTTTTCAGGGTGGAGATGGCCGGGACTCATGCGCCAGTTGATAGAATAGCGATGTGAGTTAAATAACCTAATTCCACAGAAAAGGGGGCCTCTGGGACCAGGCCCATAGTCTTTGTGCAGGAGGCTAGCTTTCACGGCTCTCCATGAGTCTTTGGCATTGGAGTTTACGTCACAGCATGTTCTTTAATAACAAAGAAGCTTTGAAATGACTCCTTCATAGAACGAGCACCCAGTCTGAGTAATGGGTAATGTATAAAACTACCACATTATGTAATATATGACAATATGGAGCACAAACTAATTTATATGCATTTCTTTGCAAATCACATAATATATGCAGCCAGTAATGTGTACAGGAATTTTCCATGATATAAAAACGTAACCTGAGTTTTTGTGAGTTTTCTCTTGACACGACCAGCCATTCTGTGCTTTTAATTAGTGCAAATCCAGTAGGAAACAGATTGACATCAGTAGAGCAGGTTTCTTGCAATATGACAAATGAGGCTCATTTATGCATTTCGGTTTGTACAATAACTGTGAATACATCTGTACAGAGAAACCCTTATGGGTACATACGTGTAGTCTGTTTTACATTATGTACGAAGATTAATTTCACATTCATAATTTGAACCTGTCACGAAAAAAGTTTTTTTTTTATAAACAGGAGTGAATTTTTTTAATAAAAATAAAATATATATACCAACATTTGTAATGGTCTACCTTTAATTAGGGGGTCACAGTGGCTTGGGTTAGGGATAATGCAGCGCAAAGCAATTCTGAAGCTAAAATTAATTTAGGTAAAATCAGAGCTGCACGCTCGATGTCACTAGGGTGATCTACTAAACGGGAGGAGTTGCACAGAACCTTTAGTACTAGGTGGTTTATTTCATTTTTTGAGATTTGTTATAATGAATTATGCCTTCATGTACTAATCAGGAAAGATGGTAATGGCTACAAGTTCAATCTATGTAGTGGTTCAATTATTAAATGTAGAAATAGAGGAAAATATGTAAATATTTGCAGGGCCGGCGCATCCTATAGGCTAAGTAGGCGGTTGCCTAGGGCACTTCTTAAGGGGGGGGGGGGGGCGATGGCAGTGGCTTTACTGATTGCCTGGCAGCCCCACCTATCAAGTTAAATTGATTTTCTAGAGCAGGCCGCGGTGGCCGCCTGCTGCATTACTGGGCGCTAGGGAGAACTTACATTCACCACAGCCTGCAAAGTCAGGACCCCTCTCCCAGCCAATCATTGCTGCAGTACATGGGCGCATCATTCACTCGCTCCTGCCCCTTGCCCTGGATGTGGGGACAAGTGGGCAAGAGAATAACAGGAAATGGGGCTGAGAAAAAAGTGCCGGGCGCAGTAAAGAAGACAGGAACGAAGAGCAAAGTGTCAGTTTAGGGAAGTCTGCATGATTGGGTGGAACGAATGGGGCAGCAAAAATCCTTGCACCGGCCCTGAATATTTGTAAACAAATATCTATATAATGTGTGTACCATTTTACACCATCATAAACTACAACTAAAAATACTCAAAGGGTACTTTTAAAGCACTTTAGAATGGACATTTTTGAAATGGTAACATTTTGCTACTATAAATAAAGGACTAAATCTAGATTCAGGTTTTCTAATCCACTACCAACATGTCATATTAAAGGAACACTATACGGTCAGAAACACAAACATGTATTCCTGACCCTATAGTGCAAAAACCACCATTAAAGTTGCTTGCCCCTTCCCCCTTAAAAGCATGATAAACTAACCTTATTTCGAGCGCCATGCGTGTTTGCCGACACTGGCCCGGCACCCCTTGGTGACATCATCAGAATTGCAGTTTTTTAGCCAATCCAATGCTTTCTCATGGGGAAAGCATTGGATTGGCTAAAAGCGGCAAGGGGGCGGGGTCAAACAACGTTTTGGCCAATCAGCACCTCCTCATATAGATGCATATATTTTTTTGAATCAATGCATCTCTATGAGGAAAATTAAGCATCTCCACGCAGAGCGTGGGGTGGTTGAATGGCAGTGCTGCTTACTGTGCAGCCCTGAGCCAGGAAGCCCCTCCCGTGGCCATCTAAGGAGTGACCACTTGGATGTGACCCTAGGGGCAATGTAAACACTGCCTTTTCTCTGAAAAGGCAGTGTTTGCATGAAAATGCCTGCATATAATGAGTATACTCACCAGAACAACTACATTAAGCTGTAGTTGTTCTGGTGACTATAGTGCCCCTTTAAGTAGAATACACTACTATCCATAACTTATATTCTACTTGAATGTATTCACGTATGCCAACATGTCTGCATTTTAAACCTGTTTAAGTCCTTAGGATGTTACATGCCAAAACTGAAATAGTTGTCTTTAAAGTTGGATTTTGTAACTACTTTTAAAGTTATAGTCTAAGCAGATCAACAATGTGGCTTTAAACCATACTTCCTTACAATGCTTGCCCTATATATTCCAAACATTAACTGAAGTCCTACATATGAGACATTTTTACAACCCGTACTAATAAATGAATTCATTTTGAGTTATTTTTTTTTACATGCATGGGTGAATTTTTTTGTGCTTATGCCCCCTGGTGGTCTCTGTTGGGGGCGAGGTAGAGGGTTCGACTTGTGGGAGCTCTAAAATGGAAGCCTGGCCCAGAGATCCACGGATGTACATCTGCTCTGTTGCTTGGCTAGCCACTCCACCCTGACCTAGCTACTCTTAGCGTATCGCTAACTGTAGGGAATGCATAATTATTTTTAATTGATTCTACTTTAAACATATATCACCATACAACCTTTTATCAAACATTCTGTTAAAGGAAAACTATAACTTATAAATCAGTTTTCATTTTTAGTATTATAGTGTTCCTTTCTGTGCTTAACTGGACACCCCCTTTATTAAAAGGGGAAAAAAGCAGGGGAAAAAAAGCTATAATTCAACATTAAACTTACCGTTATTCTAGCACTTTGACATTCTCCTCGCTGCAGGTTCAAGGTCTCTGATGAAGTCAGTTGTGATGGCTTTTGTTCCATCCAATGCTTCTCATTGGATGCATGTGTACTGGACAAATTAGCCGTCATACAAAATGTAACTATTAATATTTCTCAGCATTGGCAATGTTTTATATTGCCAAACAAAGAGGGAGCATATTCACACACCAAAACCACTTCAATAAAATGAAATTATTTTGCTGGTTAGAGTGTCCCTTTAAAACGAGTTTTGAGTAATTTCAAATAAAAACACACAACACGGCTTTTATTCATTGCAGTTGTAATACTGCTGTGAAAGTATGTGTAAGAAGACCAGCTACAGCTGTGTAAAATACTCCTGTGCTGGACACATACAGGTTTAAAGACGGCATTTGATATTGAAAAGTTATTTTGATATATTATTTGAACATTTACATGTGTAGTTTTTTGGGGAAAGGATGACGCACATCAATAGGCATTCTACAAGAGCTTTATCACATGCCAAAATTCATGATATAGATTCTTTGTCTCTTTTAATATACTATCTCGCTTACATTTTTTATTTTCTCTCTGCGATATACTCCACAATGATAGCACTAGTAAAAGATTATCGAAAATATAAGATGTCGTGGATTTGTTACAAGCCCAAAAAGTACATCTAGACAGAAATAGAAGAAAATGTACATTACAACAAGAGAGTTATAATGTATAATGCATTGTAGAATAGATATGAACACATTTGGTCTGGCCAGGTAGTGGTCGACCATTAAATACAACACAGAAGATATTACCTGGTGGAATAGGATGTCACCTATAAAATATCAGTCTCCAAATATTTGTACGTAGAATGATGGAGACTGTAGAATGATAAATGTCCTTGTTTCATTTGAAAGAGATGAGTGACAGGTCATCCAGAGACTTCAATGACAATCATTTCCAATTACTTTACTCATATCCTTCTCTCATCAACTCATCGTCAGATGATCCCTCCCCGAGGGAGTAAATACACATCTGCATTATGATCTTTTAAGACTGTATAAAAACAAATCTAAGAAAAATAATATGGAGTACACCACATGAACCTGAAACTGCTGAGAAACACTTAGAATACCATGATGAGGTGAATATCATGTTCCTCTGGACCTCCTACATGTTCATTCCTAAGGGGTGCAGGACACCGCTTCATACAAGATTGCTAAAGACTCCAGGAGAGTGTTGGAGATGCCTTACTGTGGAAGGTGTTTCTAGTTTTCCATTGAGTGGATAGATATGCGTTATATTTTGCCTAAATTTTCGCAGCAGTCCTCACTTAGCCCCATGATCTTCAATCACACAACTCATTCATTTGATAATTTTAGATGCTTGTAAATATTAAGTATAGCACAATATCTGCTCATTTTAAAGGGAACCTATAAGAACCATGACCACTTCACCTTATTAAAGTGGTCTGGGTGCAGTACCCATGTCCCCCTTAGTCCTTAGTTTTAAAGAAACTGCAATGTTTACATTGCAGTATTAAGACTGCCTCTACTTGCTGTCTACCTGCTCGCTGTGCTTGTCTATTCAGCCACCCATACTGGATGACGTTGAAAGAGGCAGAGCACGACCTAGGGTCGAGGTACATGGGCGCTGGGATCTGGTAAGTGAATAAGTGTTTATTTAACCCTTTACATTGCCGGAGGGGACTGCAGGGCAAATAAACACGTATTACAACATCTTCATGTTCCTAACACTAAAGTGTTTCTTTAAGTAGTGAGCAAGATTCTACTCCAACATTGGAATATTTAGTAATAGTGCTAAAGGACATTATAAGGTTGTTTCTCGGTGCTTGCCTTTTTCCTACTCCAAAATAAGAGTACTGATCTACCTACCTATCTATTCCAATAACCAGGGCCGTCTTTAATTTAGATTGGACCCTGGGCGAGCATTTACTTGGGCCCCCTGACTACGTTTAGATACACACAAATACACTACCTGACACACATGCAGATACACACTGACCACATATAGATACACACAAGAACATACAGATACACACAGACTACATATAGATACACTGACACACACATAGACACACACACAGATACAAACACTGACATACATGCAGATACAAAGGTACACACACTGACTACTTATAGATACACCGACACACACACTGACACACAGACAGACACACAGATACACAACCTGACACACTGAAACACAGACACTGACAGATATACACATATACAGACATTTTGAAACTCACAGACAGCCATACTGAAACACACATACATACTGAACCACACAGACACTGACGGACTCACAGACACAGACATACTGACACACTGACAGACATACTGGCACACAGACAGACATTCTGGCACACAGACAGACATGCTGAAACACACATACACACATACAGACAGACAGACATGCTGAAACACACATACACACTGAACCACACAGACACTGACAGACTCACACACAGACATACTGCAACACTGACAGACATACACACATACAGACACACTGAACCACACAGACACTGACAGACTCTCACACACACAGACATACAGATACACTGACAGACTTGCACTCATGCAAAATTTGATAACCACCCTCCAGTTTCTTACCTTTTTCTGGAGGGTGGCTTCCCTGGGGTCCAGTGGGCTGGCTGGGGTGGCTGGGAGTTAAGCTCTCCCTGCCTGGCCCCCTCCGGAACAGCTGGTCCGCCTTCCTCCCGCGCGGCTCCTGTTTCTGTGGGAGGAAGTGACGCGCGGCTGTCACTTCCTCCCAGTGCTGCCGAAAAGCAAGGGCCCGGTCGCGCTGTTAAAGCGCCACAGCGCCCGACCGGGACCTTGCTGACACAGGCCCACCGGGTGGCCCTAAGTGCATGGGCCACCCAATGGGCCCCCATAGTTTGCAGGCAGAGGGGAAATGGGGCAGCTGTCTTCGGCCCCCCAGCAGGGAAAAGGCCCGGGGCAGCTGCACCGTTTGCTCCGCGTTAAAGACGGCCCTGCCAATAACCTTAACAATGAGGAAGGCATTAATGTGTTCAAAATATGGCTAGATCATAGGGATATATGTTTGCCTAGGCATGGGCCTTGGGTGGCTTTAAAAAGGGGGGCAGCATGACTCCTATTTTTTTTCTTATTTGAGCAGTCTGCTTAATTAGAGCTGACACCTGCCATGATGTGCAGTAATTGGTGCAAAGTAATATACTGGCACCAGCTGCCTGTTACTATGCTGGCCAGCAAAGGGAAGGAGGAGGTAGCCTGTTCAAGCCAGAGCAAAGTTCTGCTTCTCTATTAGAATAGTCCTAGGACCTTAACTCCAGCTTTATCCCCAGTAACAAGAGAGGTGAGCTGTAGTGAAATGAGAGGATTTTTTGAGGAATGAAAATGTGTGTATGTGAATGATATTCAGGGCTGGATTAACATAGGGGCTGATGGAGCTGCAGCTCCAGGCCCAGGCCCAGGCCCATGAAATAGGCCCATTTAAAAAAAAAACAAAAAAAACATTTTTTTACACACACATTACTCTTAGGTTTGCCACCTGACTGGTCTTTCACTGGCACAGCCGGTATTTGAGGCTGCCTGGCCATGCCGGTAGTAATACCGGCAATACAAATGCAGGTATTTTTCTCAGAATAAGTGGAGATTACTCTGCAATACCAGCACCAGCCAGTAGGGGTCACTGTGTGTGGAGAGAGGCAGGGATGGGAAGTTATAGCATATCCCCATAGACATATAATACCTAGATGCCATTTTGGCCTCGGGGGGCCATGAAATGTGGGCGCCATTTTGGGCCGGTCACCTGGTGTGGTATTATATGTCTATATGGCAGATCCGGGGCAGAGTCAGCACAAGTCATAGCCCTGGCCAATCAGCATCTCCTCATAAAGATAAATTTAATCAATGCATCTCTATGAGGAAAGTTCAGTGTCTGCATGCCGAGGGTGGAGACACTGAATGGCAGTGCTGCACAAAACTTGTGTGGACTGGCTGACAATTAAATTAGTTTAGGTAATGCAGACGTTGGTCTCTTTAACACTGTGGCATTTCCCCATTCTTCTACACTCACTACATACACCTTTTATCTGTCTCAGACTATATACCAGGAACTTCTGCCTGCTAGTAAGAAGGTAAGGAGACAAGTGGACCAGCGAGTGCTAGGGGACAGTCCTTAGGAAGCATGGAGTGAGCGCATCATTAGACGCATTTATGTCAAGCTCAGGGTGCTGTCTGCATAGTATGCCCTTAGTTGGACAGCCTGCATGATTGGCGGGGAGCCTGACATGCATTCATGCCAGGCTGTCCTTCAAATTCTTTGGACAGACATGCCCCCCTTTTGGGCATGTTCTCCCCTTTTGGCAGGTCTGGTCATGTGATTCGCACCAGTGGCTCACCCTTTTGCCCCGCCCAGTGACTTCCTGCTTCACTGGACACTGCTGTTAAGGGTTATGGATTTACTTGAAAGATGAAAGTATGAATTAGAGAGAGATTAGCATATTTTAAGAGAATCATAGTTTTCTTATAGCTGCATCCTATGAGTTTCCCTCTGGCAACATCTCCATCAGATATATGACGCTTGGGAGGCATGACTGTTTTAGTGTTTTAGTGGTCAAGAAGATTCCGTAATTAGGCCCATCATAATTGTCAGCACCAGGCCCAGTATGCTCTTAATCCGGCCCTGGACAAGGGACTAGTGATTACAGCTCCCATGGGAGCAGGTAGGACGGTCCTTGACACGGGGACCGAAGACAGGGTGCGCAGGCCGCTTGTTACCTTGCGGTCTTCGGTTTTCACACCTCGCTAACGAAGTGTGAATATTCTAACCACACATTCTAAATTGAATAGCGGGGTGGTCCGGCACATGGGGCTCCATGCGCCTGAGCACCCCCGTGTGGCTATAAAGTAAACTGCATCATACATTGGAAAACACAAAGGGAAACACACAAATAAAACAATAACCATAGAGTATAAGGGGAATTGGTGGGAATAGACACCAAGGGCCCTAAATACAAGGCAAACACATAGGCATATACAGTGGGCATGGCACTTAGTGGCGGTGTCCCGCCACAGTTATGGTTCCAGGAGTGACCTGGCCCCCTCCTTCCCAATGTAAGGTAAATAGGTACACCATTTTAGAATGGTTTCACTTCTTATTTGGCTATGCCAGAATGCATATAGATATGTACATGGGAGACTGAAACGGAGAATGTGGAAGAAATGCCAAACATAAATTAATAGAATGGGAAGGGGTAAAACAGAAATGAACATGAGAAAAAAGGCAATTTAACGGACAGCGTGAATTAGGGGACTGAAGCAAACAGTTTAACACAATTTACCTAAGCTATCTAATAGGTTTTATTTAAACTTCCAATATGTTTGATCAACTGCTATCGGGACACATCCCATTTAGTGATGTGACAACCACAGAGAAATGTGAATGTGAACAGCCGCAGAGTTTTAGGAAGCGTTTAATAATTGATTGATATCTTAGAGACAGCAACAAAAGAGAATAACATAAATAAAAGAGCTTGGTTTAGGAAAGGAAATGCTTACTACATTATTTATTATTGTGTGTTATAATTTTACACTATTTCAGTTTAACCTCTGTACCAGGAATAGCCATGATGAATGACCCTAAAAGTGTCCTTCTGCCGTTCGTAAATACAACATAATGTCAGGCCTGTCCAGGTCTACCGTTAATGAAAATTATTGCTATTTATTCTCACAGATTAATTACCTCCTTCGAAACACTTATGTGTCCTTCGGGGAACCACAATTCACTAACTGGTTTTATATCAGTGATACAGATCACTAACTGTGAGCCTGGCCTAACTCTGCACTAACATCCAATTATCTTCCCAAAATAAACTAACATAACCAGGGGTGCTGCTTTAAATGGTTTAATTTAATTGTTTTGGTTGGAAAAAAACTGAGGTAAGACGTTAAGCCTGTTGTTTTTAATATCTCTTCGAAGTTTATGGACAACTAAGAAGTTGCTATAAATTAAAACCACTCTGTTTTGTTTTAGCAGGGGGCAGCAGTTAACATGTAAGATGATCAGCTACGGAGCACTGCATCTAAAATATAATTAACATACTTGTTTCTGTACAAATTCAACCTACACGTAGGCTATTGAGTTAGACACGAAAGCTGATATAATTCTGCAGAAATTGTATCAATTTGGTTTAAGAAATGCCCAGTTTAGGATGTTTCCTTTGTTCTTTGTATAAGTATTCTGCCTTGTAACCCTTAATGACAAAGCACTTTAAAGAACTGCTATGAAATATAGGGATTTGCCCAAACCCTATTCATGAAGAGGTACAGGGAAAGATCTGTTTGATATAACCAATATTGTATATTGTATGACTATCAGTATGTACCAAAGGTGCAAGAGTAGACGGTCACGAAGCACCATCACAACTCTATGAGTCAGGCAGCCTGGAATTAGAGATCAAGGCTGCCTGTACAAATTTTGTCCTAGTTTTATGTGAGGCATTTGCTTGCGTTGTACAGAGTTCTCTCTTTCCTCTGAGGAGATAAAGCTGACTAGCAAACTGCGCATGCACAGGCCACCGCTTTGCAAATAGCTGCATGTAGCCCAGATTTTTGTTTACTTCACTGTGGTAGTAGCTGCAATATGGCTGCTATCACTTTACAATGCAGGTCCACTCATGAGTAGAACCGTTTATGGGGACGTACCAATTATCCCATACAGGGCTGTCCTTAGGTCATTAGGCGTCCTGTGCGAAAAATCTTGATAGCGCCCTCCCCATCCTCTCTGGTCATACACCTTCATCCATGTTTCTGTGTGTGTATGTATGGGTGTAGTGTTTTATAGTGGAATTAATAAACTAATAATGATTTAAAGGACCACTATAGGCACCCAGACCACTTCAACTTAATGAAGTGGTTTGGGTGCCTGGTCCAGGAACTGCTATGTTTATAAATAGGTTAATCCAGCCTCTAAAGCCGCTAGAGGCGTTTGCGTGCTTCTCACTGTGAAAATCACAGTGAGAAGACCCAAGCGTCCATAGGAAAGCATTATGAAGGCTTTCCTATGAGACTGGCTGAATGCGCGCGCAGCTCCTGCCGCGCATGCGCATTCAGCCGAAGAGGAGGAGAGGAGGAGGAGAGCTCCCCGCCCGGCGCTGGAGAAAGGTAAGATTTTAACCCTTTCCTCTCCCCAGAGCCCGGCGGGAGGGGGTCCCTGACGGTGGGGGCACCCTCAGGGCACTATAGTGCCAGGAAAACGAGTATGTTTTCCTTGCACTATAATGGTCCTTTAAAAACAAATATTCATTCCCCCTTTCCTGTTACCTGTGCAGTGAAGGGGGAATCTTGATCTCTGGTGTTCTAGTGGGCTGGGAATCTGGTCTGCACCCTTCACCAGGTTAGACTATGAGTAACTGTCTTGTTAGCTCAGGCATTTACAGTGTCAAGGCTTCAAGCCACAGCAATGCACTGATTGGTCAGAGCTTGGAAGACAGCTACTTATGGTCTGCAGACAATAGAAGTGCAGGCCAGAGGTATCAGAATGCTTCCCATGCATTACAGAGGGGCAGACTAAGTATGTCACATATTACTGTGATACCCAATTACAGTCAGACAGTCACACACACTCAGTTGCAGGCATACAGTCCCACACACAGGTACCAGCATACAGTCTCACACACATACACACTCAGTTACAGACAGTCACACAAACAGGCAGACAGCTACACACAGTTTCAAGCAGACTTTCACACATGCTCAGTTAAAGGCAGACAGTCACACAGACACACACTCAGTTACAGACAGTCACACACACAGTAACAGGCACGCAGTCACACACACATAGTTACAAGCAGACCGTCACACACACTCAGTTACAGGTAGACACTCATGCACACAGGCAGAGACAGAAAGGCACAGACACATGCACACACTCAGTTATAGGCAGACAGACACACACAGGTACAGACAGTCACACACACTTGCAATCACATACACAGGCAGACAGTCACACGCAGACAGTCACACGCAGACAGTCACACACACAGGCAAAGTCACAGTCACACACAGGCAGACAGTCACACGCAGACAGTCACACACAGTTACCGTCACACACAGTTACCGTCACACACAGTTACAGTCACACACAGGCAGAAAGTCACACACAGTTACACTCACACGGTTACAGTCACACACAGTTACAGTCACACACAGGCAGACAGTCACACACACACAAGCAGACTGTCATACACACACAGACAGTCACACACACACACACACACACTTACCATTATGGGCTGGCAGGGGGGAAATCGAGGCAGTGCAGTTCCTGTATTCTAGTTGTTGGGGAAGCAGGGACTCCTTCCTGCTTCCCCCATCCTGTGCAGCAGTTATTACCAGGAGCTTCTGGTAGGTTTTAGCCCCACCTCCGATGCCATATTAGCCCCGCCTCTGCCTCTCATTAAGCTCTGCCTCCGCTGCCTCGCTATTTTTTTCATATACCCTGGTGGAGAATAGTGAAATCCTCCACCCGGGTACTTGCATTAGCTCCCCCTGCACTCCTGTCATCCGGCCGTGTGTGAGCTGTGTCAGCCGCATGGCGCCCCCTGCTCCATGGCGCCCTGTGCAGCTGCACAGCTCGCACACCCCTAAGGCTGGCCCTGATTCCATAAGCGCAGGGGTTTAAAGGATCTGAGTCTCTTCCTGGTTAGGGAAGGTCTGCTTGTAGCTACAGTTTTCTTCAAACTGTACGGTTGAAGGAATTTTTATATTTTTTGATATTTCAATGTAATTCTTTTGTATAGGTATGCCTGATATCAGGGCACACACTTCATTCCGGCGCCATTCTGCTACACGATGCATCATTTCATTCAAATATTTGTATTGAAGATTTTTCAAATAACAATGTAAACATTTACACAATAAGATACAATAATAATATTAATTACAATCATCCAGTGGAATATGAGTAATAACTTATCAGTTTAGATACATTATATCATTATATCTGCATCATTTCAGCAGCATCGTTGACGCAATCCTGACCTTAGCTTGTTTTCAGCTCCTTTGTCATTCTGTTATCCTTTGACCATGGCATGTATTTGACTTTTCTACCCCTGTCTAATACAATAAGCCTGACCACTTCTAAGGACCTGTAATATGTTGTTATTTCTCTGGCTTAGAATTGCATATAATCCCAAACCTCCCAACTCCAGCGTCCTAAATTCAAGACGCCAGTGAGAGGGAAGTAAAGGGGGCGTGTCAGTGATGTAATCATGTCCATAGCTTCACCTCAAAAGGGGAGGGGACACCCAGAATGGGGCAGGTACGCCCACTGAGGGCAGAACATGCGGATAGTACTATTTCAGTGCTTCCTGCAGGGTCCTAATGTGCTAAACATACAGCGAGTGTGTTTTATGATGTGCTCATGCTAGGATTGTTGGGCATTTTTCTGGTGTCCCAAAAGATGGACAGCAGGGGACTAAGAGGGACCACGAAACAGGACCCAAAAATCAGGATTGTCGTTACAGAATTGGGACGGTTGGGGGTCATGTAATCTTGACACCTAAAAAGTGTAAATAGTGTCCAACAGTGTTTGATATGACTAAATGTTTCATGGGTAAAGTGAGTGCACTGGTATATGACACAAGTGCATCAGATTCACAGGGTTACTCAAATAAAAGGCATAGCTAGCAGAAAAGACTACCTCTAGTTACATACCGGATAAAAACTTTATTATAGTGCATTAACAATCAATTAGTAATTAACAAACACATTGATACTCACAGCTGTGAAGCCCCAGGATCTGATGCACCTAAACTCATGAATTTGTCGGACAGGAAATGGTTGAGGTTGTCTCAGCCAACCCTTGTCTTTCTATTGCTGGAGTCCAAGGTTCCCATCTGTCCTATTAATCAAACAAAATAAGGAAAGGCACAAGCTGTTTAGTTCCACTGGGTTTACATGTACAATACTGTTGCATTGCTTCATTGACGAATGTAAATGAAACATTGCTCACTTTTAACAATTGAAGCCATTCATACACGCAGAGCAGCAGTGTAAGTTTAGTTAAGTGAATTAAGACTCCTAAAAACTTTTATTACACACGTACACCACGTACATGTAAAAGACATATAGAATATTGTGGGATACATATAGCACTACATTTGCTGCTATCTCATATTTATTTCCCCTTGAAAGGAGAGTGATGGGTCTATTGTACAGATGGTTTGCAGACAGCTTGTTAAAATGACAATATTTTGATTAGATGCACCTTAGGAACCTAAAGTAAGATGATTGCCATATTCCCTCTATGTTATTCAGCATATCCACCAGTTAGAAATCTTTCTTGGCAATGTTGTCACTCCAAAGAACAATATTACATGGATATATTAAGCTGTTACCCAATGTAGTTCCTTAACTTTTCACCCCAGTAGATGCTTTTGAAGCACATATGAAATAGAGTTAGGCAGTGAAGCCCCACCTCCGCTGCCATATTAGCCCCGCCTCTGTATGAATGCACTTAAAGGGACAATATAGTTACCCTGACCACTTCCTCTCAAAGAAGTAGTCTGGGTGCATTGTCCCTGTAATCCTGCAATGTAAAACATTTACATTGTTGAGAAAGGATTATGTCCTCCTCTAGTGGCTGTTAGTATGATGGTCAGTGCAGCGGAAGCACCTCTAGTTGTTCAGTAAAACTTGGTCTCTTGACGCGGAAGTCCCAGATGAAAGCATTGACTCAATGCTTTCCTACGGGTAATTTTGAATGTAGGTGCGGCACTCGCCATGCATTTGTACTAGGTCATGAATGCTCCTCTAAAAGGAGCATTGGATTGGACACCACCTGGGCTGGAAATAAAAAAGGAGGTATTTAAATAAGAGAGAAAAAAAAATCACAACCCATGGCAAACCTTTAGTTCATTATTAGATTGAGCAAATATCTGAAAAGTTCCATGTGAAAGTTTTACCTAATTATAAATCATCAAACACAGAAAATAAATACAGGTCCTTCCCTTAAAGTATTTTCTAAGAGAATGCAAGCAAAACCCCCAAAACATTATGAAATTGTCTGAAAGGAAATACATTTTTCTACACTTTGCAGATGAATAAATTCCACTAACGCACCATGAAAACTTAAAAGTAAGGAAATGTTTCCTGAGTGATGCTGTTATGATCAACTGCGTTCTGGGTGAATTGTAATTATTATGCAATATAGCAATACAAAACCTTATTATTCTCGTTGAAGTATATACTAGCCATACCATTGCGCAGGAATGTCTAACACAATGATCTGAATGCTCCTTCGAAATTTTCCAGGACATTAAACTATGCAATAATTCAGGCTGCCTCTAGCCTAAACTGCCATTAATCTGCAAGTAGGCTGTTAAGAGGCATTGCCATGGCAGAAGAAACAGCCTTGGTGGTTCATGATTTGAGGAGTAACTGTGTATCTGTGTTTACAAGCCGTAATAAATCAGTTATACAGTAGACTACTGATACTGTGGTTTCTAGTCTGCATCATTTAGTGTTGAGCGCACAGAGAGTTCAGCACTTTCATCCTCTGAATTTGAGAGTAAAAGCAGATGTCAGATATATTGGAGATAGGGCGAGGGGGTAGCCAGCAGATCAGAGTAAAGAGGAAATAGAGCTTTAATTGAACAGTCCATAGAAGACAATATTTGACTGCACTGAGCCAGACATGTTAGGGATTGGGTTTATGGCCTCTAGGGAGTCTACCTAAATTCACACTGCAAAGTCACAGGTATTAAAAAGGCCAGGATGCTGAATGGCAAGATTTAGTACATGTCGTACAGAGCTAGCTTTTGCTTATAAAATCATAATGTGCGGGGTCGCCTTAATCTTTCAGATAGAAATATTTACGATAACACATGGAGAAAGAAGAATGAGCAAGAATAAACAAGAAAAATAAATTGTAGAGCATGTCAAAATTTGTTTGCAAGGAACATCAATATGTCTTAGGAAGCTTTCTCCGATAGATGCTCTTTAAATCACTATATCCAATGAGAAGCAATAGATTTATGTGTAAATTACATTCCAGCATATCCTGACGTTTGACCAGTATGGTGCAACTGATCCAAACATGTCACAACCTGTTTCTGCCAGTAACTCAGCCAAATAATTATTGCCTTAAAGGGACACTCCACTGTCCAAATACAAAATAAAATAAAAATACTGTTTAGTAGATATATCCCAAATGAAAACATGTATGCATTTAATTATGCATTTTTTTGATTCGGGATATATCTAAAATCAGCTTGTAAAACCTGCAGTTCTCATCTGCAGCCTTTGCAAGCTCTCACCTTTTAACCCCACCCACACTTTCTGTGGCTGTCCAATCACAGCTGCCAATGAGAGACGGACAACCCCGTGACATCATTTGCTCCTTCTATTGCTTTAAACTCAAGGAATCCATCATGCAGGCAGCACGACCACACGCTCATATCGCGTACATGGATGCCCAGCTATATCAAGACCTCTCTGCCTTAACTCTAGACGCAAGACATACTCTACAATGGCCCAACGATGTCCCATGCTTTCTCAGGGAGCTGAGCCTCTCGGCAGTCTTCATTCCAAAGTGGATACTGGACAGTCCGCCCCCACAAGGTAATCAGATGAGGGGACCCCCTGAGAGACAACCAAGCCACGGTGCCATGGGCCTCCCCACACGGAGGTGTGGGCCAGATGGACTTGAAGAATAAGTAGAGACAGTGCCAGGAAACAGCGCTGCATACTGTTCCGGAGCAAGCCCGCTGGCCCTCCCTCCCGGGCCACGTCTTGAACCTAGGTACATACCCTCACATGGAGTGAAGTTTGGGGCGTCCCCCTCCCCCCTTGGATGGTGAGCCTACATTTTCCTATGTTGAGTCTGGGACTCCCCCCTTTTATTCTGCAAGGACGCTATGACATGGGACAGCCTCCCTGAAACGGGACTTGAGAGATTGGGGGCAGTGTTCTGGGCTCTTCCTTTGTCCCTTGCCTACTGACTCCACTGGTCCATTGCATATGGGGATATGTCTGTGCCCTGGGTCTGGCAGCCCTTGCCTCAGGGGGCCCCCTGGGTACTCTGTCTCAGGGCCTTGCGGGGCGGGGAAGCATGGGGCAGCAGGCTACGGCCCGCAGCAAGCCCTTTGGGACATTCCCTGGGGCCCACGGGGGGGGTGGGTGGGTTGCTTGATGGTGGACGACGATGGGGAGGGTGGGGTGGGGTGGTTGTCGCTCTTTGGTATAGTACCACAGGTGGGGTCACACTCCGGTTCACATAAAGCACCTTCCAACACGCTACATGTTGGTTGGACACACAGACTTATATTTAGATCTATATTGACTGATATACGTGATATAGTACAGTGAGCTGGGTGCTTGCGGAAGTTGAGTCTCCTTTTTTTTTTTTTATATCTCACACCTGGGGTGCCAGGTGCCCCCACGTGACAGACCCACACTGTATATGGTTGGAGACGAGTAGTGGGCTTGACCCTTTTTCTGGCTTCCCCACGCCTGTTTGCAGTTACCCGATTATGGGTTTTGGTTGCCTGCTGTAAATAACACTTTCAATCCCCCCCCCTTTTTTTCTCTTACCCCCTCCCATCTACCCTCCTCCCTCTCTTCCCTCCCTCTTTGTCTCTCTTCCCGCCAGCCAACTCTAGACAGGATGTAAGGCTTTCGGCCGGCACAATTAAGAATATGGTCAAACAATGCCAGGGGTATGATTGAACATCCCTGAACGATGCTCGCATTTGTTACGAGAGCTTTGGGGCGACAGAGCCTCTGTTGGGTTTCTACAACGCACTTCCAGACTGACAGGGCTCCAGCACTCCGAGATCGACGTTACCCCATGGGGTTTTCCGCTAATCGTAGGGATTCAAAAAGAGCAGGGGTGGCAATCTTGTTTACCCGGGATATACCGTTCCACTGCACAGACACACAGACTGACCCCTTCAGTAGATTTCTTTTTATTAAAGGGACGATTACAGACCGAACCTACACCTTTGCATGCATCTATAGCCCCAACAAAAAACAACATCCATTCTTAGCCAAGATGTTATCCCTACTTGAGAAATTTAGAGACAGACTACTAGTGCTGGCGGGCGACCTAAACATCCTACTCAACACCCGGATGAATAATTGTAGGGCAACTAGTAATTTTTCCTTCTTACTGCATCCGGACAAGGTTTGTTGATTGCTGTAGGGTGGCGCATCCTGACGATCGTGACTACACATATTATTCCAATGTCCACAAACAGTACAGCCGAATAGATTGTCTTCATATCACAAGAGTACTTTCCCCTCCTTGTCTCTGAAAATATGGGCATTATGAAGGTCCCCACTATTTAAACCCAGATACCGCCAGTGGAGACTAAATGAGAACCTCCTGGTAGACACCGCTGATGTAGTTCAAGCCAAGACGGTTATATCACACTATTTTGAGGCTAACAAGACCCCAGGCATGGCCCCAATGCTAGTATGGGAGGCACATAAGTGCTTCATATGCAGGTACTACATTAGTACATGCACACAACACAAAAAAGACCACGTCTGACAAACCATTGACCTGGTCCAACAGATAGCAGACCTGGAACACACCGACAAACTGACCCAAATTAGCGAGACCTATCTCAAACTAACTGACATCCGCATGAAACTCCCTTCCTTTCCCAAAAGTTGCTCCATGTTCTGTGGAAATTCAGCAGATATTTCCATGAATACTCTTTTGGCAAGGATGCTACATAAGAAAAGGAGACTAAGTCATGTGATTATGGCCCAAAACTGAAACTAGGCTCCCTGATGGCATAATGCATGCCTTACAGTCCTATTACACAGAACTCTACAACCTCACGAAATCACAACAAAGTAGTGCAATTCTCCTCATGTCCATCGATGCCAAAAAGGCGTTCGATCGAGTGGACTGGCAATACCTGCTGTTGACACTACATCACATGGGCTTTGGACCACAAAATCGGACCTAGGTAGTGGCTCTTTATACAGAGGTCATTTGGACTTAACATAACCATAGCGGAGGGAACGCTATCCCACCTGAAGACACAATTCCCTTTTTCCTGGTGCATGCGAAACTACGCTACCTAGGAACATGGCTACCTCAGGACCTATCATTCTTATATCAAGACAATTTTTTACCTATACTAACCGCTATTCAGAATGACTGGCGTCGATGGACAGACCAATACATCTCCTGGTTTGGTTGCATCAACGCAGTCAAAATGAATATATTACCATGTCTTCTTTACCTTTTCCACACCATACCAGCAGTCTTGTCCAAAGCGTTCTTTCAATCCTTGACAACGGTGATCCTCCTGTTTGTGAGGAAGGGTGGAGTGACCTGGATCAAGAGGTCCCAGCTTGAACTACCTAAACAAATGGGAGGGGTAGGGTTCCCGCACACCTACTATCAAGCCTTACACCTAAACAGAATAATGAACTGGCACATTCTCTCATCCCAGAAGCTGAGGGTGGACCTAGAGCTAGGGATGACGAGGGGCCGACTCCCATCCTAGCTTTAGGTAGGGGGCCTACAGTACTGCCAGATAAAGAACGGCAACCCAATGATGGATGCCACCCTACGAGTATGTTGCTCTATTAGGTTCACCTCCCAACTGACCACAAACCCATTGATGCCCATCATGCACGACCCAGACCTAGCAGGTGGTTTTACACCGACTGGCCTACACAGCTTCCAAATCTCAGACTGGACGTGTCTGAGAGATTGGTGCATGGCAGACCAACTGAAACCACTACCTGACATATTCACCGCTAACGTATCCAGCGGCCTGGACATCATCCACTACTTCCGACTGAAAACGTATTTTGCCACCGTACAGAATAAACACCTCATACGCAGGTGTCTCATGCAGTTTGAAACCCTATGTGCAGCACGAGAACAACTCCAACGAGGTGTATTAACACTTTACCAAATGCTACTCACTGGTGATGATAGAACCCCCCTCCACCCACCCAAGATTCCTCGACCAGTGGGAAGAAGAAATGGGAGAGACACTCACAGACTAGGAGTGGGATAAGATTTATATTCTGACACATTCGTGCTCCATTAGCTCAAAAATACAGAAGACATGGTATAAAATTCAAGGTGGTACAGAACACCAGACAGGCTACACCGTATCAATAGCGAGATTCCAGGAGAGTGCTGGAGATGTGGGGCGGAAGATGGGACCGCATTACATATCTGGTGGTCTTGCCCCATTATTGTACCCTTTTGGAGTTTGGTCCACTCAAAGATCGGTGAGCTTTCAAATTCCGATCTCAAATTTAAACCCTTGCCCATGCTCTTACACCATACACATTCGCCAGTGGTGTCCAACAAGAAATCACTAACTGAGCTTCTCATGGAGGCAGCTAAGACCCTGATATCCACAATGTGGAAACAGACGGGGGCGCCATCCCTCCAGCAATTGGTTTCTAGGGTTTAAGAAATCTACAATATAGAATCGTTACCGCTAACCTTAAAGGAACCTCTGAGAAATGTGTACTTACCTGGATGCCCTGATTAGACTTTATGTTGCGCTTCGCTGCAGAGACCTAGAGGACAGGGGAAGTAGGAACCCAAGACATACCAGCCAACCACCTCGTGATGACTGACCCCAACGACAGTAAGCACTGACTCCACAGACAAGGAACTCCCAAATTACAAAAGGAAATCAGCGCTAATTAACAAACAATATGTAGATAGGCAGCAACCCAAACGAAGGAAACCCCTCTAATCCTTCAATAGATGAGACAATACAAAGAGATGGGGTAGGGCTGCGTAGGGCTGCAACAGAAAAAATAAAATAATGTAAAATAGTCCAAAAGAGTCTCACTAGAGCAACAATGCTTGATGGAATATAGATGAGTGGACTTTTCAGTAGGGGTGGGTGCGTCCAAATGTCTCAGGATATTTGCATATATGGAAAACAAAGAAACAGGAGCAGCCAGTAGTGCAATACGTCTAAAATCCAAAGGGTAAAATAGTAGTAGACGGTAAAGAACTCACATTTAAAAGAGCTATGGCCAGCTCAGGTGGCAAAAAGAAAGAACAGACCTCCTAATATACAAAAAACAAACCAACTACTAATGCCATGCCCCTTACGGTCATTTTCAATTTCAACAACAAAAGTGGTAATATAAAGAAAGTAATTAAAAAGCACTAGCACTTACTAAAACAGGATGAAGTACTTAAAAACATTATACCGGATAAACCAAATATTGTTTTTAGAGGTGCCCCTAATTTTAAGGCAACTCTTTTGGACTATTTTACGTTATTTTATTTTTTCTGTTGGCACAGCCTTACCCCATCTCTTTGTAAGGAACTCCCAAATGCCTGCTTAATACTACAGAGCCCTACCCTCTGAGCCTCCAGCATTTCATTTCCATTTCCCCCTCACTGACAGGGCCGCCATCAGGGCATGACAACCGTAACGGTTGTCATGGGCCCGGCGGTCCTGGGGGGCCCGGACTGCTCAGGTCGTCCGGGCCCCACATTCAGTGGGTACATACCGGGTCGCAGGGGGCCCTGCGACCCCGGTATGTACCCACAGGGCCAGCCTCTTCTCCTGGGGGGCCCAGCAGCCGGTCACATCAGGGCCCCCCAGAGGCTGGCCCTGAAAGCCGGCGGGCCGGCGCGCGAGGGAGCACTCTCCTCTGCTGCTTCCTCTTCAGCTCCCTCGCGCACCGTACTGAAGCCGGAGCCGGAAGATGACGTCATCTTCCGGCTCCGGCATCAGTACGCGGCGCGCGAGGGGGCTGAAGAGGAAGCAGCAGAGGAGAGTGCTCCCTCGCGCGCCTGCCCGCCGGGGGGAGAGGAAATTTAAGGGAGGAAGGGGGGAAAGAAATTGGAGGGAGGAAGGAAATGGGAGGGAGGGGGAGGAAGGAAATTGGAGGGAGGGGGGGAGGAAAG
>OW240922.1:40036480-40065070 GCA_933207985.1 Pelobates cultripes | reverse complement strand
AAGGAAGTTGGAGGGGAGAAGGAAATGAGAGGGAGGGGGAGAAGAAGGAAGTTGGAGAGGGAGGGGGAGAAGAAGGAAATTGGAGGGTGGGGGAGAAGAAGGAAATTGGAGAGGGAGGGGGAGAAGAAGGAAATTGGAGAGGGGGGAGAAGAAGGAAATTGGAGAAAGGGGGAGAATAAGGAAATTGGAGGGAGGGGGAGAAGAAGGAAATTGGAGGGGGGAGAAGGAGAAGGAAATTGACGGGGGGGAGGGGGAGAGATTGACATCCATCACACACAATGCACCCCTTACACACACTCAATGCATCCCTTACAGACGCACACACTGCATCCCATACATACACAAACTCATCTTGCAGCCCTTACACATACAAACACAGATTCACACAATGCATTCCTTACACACATCAGGACATCCCCCCCACACACACTCCACCCCCTGTGAACAAACTCATTGGTGGAACATGAAGGTGGACCCTGGGACCTAGACCTTGAGCTGTGTAAAGGGCCCTCAAAAAAATGGAGCTGATTCCCGTTGATACCAGAACATTGATTTTTGTGACCACAGTTACAAAACGCCTCCAGAGAGCCTGTTCTACACCAGACCAGTGGAGCCAGACTGCAGCTAGAGCCCATCATCATCCTCATCTGGTTGTAAGTAGGCAATCTAGTATATTATTTGTGGCACTAATCTCTAATTTACCTCACATTAAAGGGACACTATAGTCCCCAGAACCACTACAGCTTAATGTAGTGGTTCTGGTGTCTAGCCTGTCCCTGCAGGCCGTTTAATGTAAACACGGCGGCACTGCAGCACTGGTGTTAGTTAACATGGCAGATCATATGGGTGGGGCATTGTGATGTCACATGGGGGGGCGACAAACTTTACTTTTGCCTAGGGCGGCAAAAATCCTTGAACCGGCCCTGCAGACACTGCATTCCTGTGGGCGGACTCAGGGGGGGTGGGGAGGGGGGGGGGGCAGCACTTTGGGTGGACTCGGGTGCGGGCACCGGGGGGCCCAGACCTTGAGCTGTGTCAGGGGCCCCAAAATTTCTGATGGCAGCCCTGCCTCAGATACTGCTAGAGGTGCTTACTGAGCAGAGCTGCACAGTGAGCAGCACTGTCATTCAGTGTATCCACCTTCTGCATTCAAACACTGAACTTTCCTCATAGAGATGCATTAATTCAATGCATCTTTTTGAGGAGATGCTGATTGACCAGGGTTGTGTTTGATCTGCCTCCTTGACAGTCTCAGCCAATCCTATGGGGAAACATTGTGATTGGCTCAGACCACCACTTCTGATGATGTCAGCAGACAGGGACAGAGCCAGTAGCTGCAGACTTGAATACAAGTAATATTTTACTATATTTAGTGAGGCAATCATATATTTTCTGTCTTAGGGTCTTTCTAATGTTTACCAAAATATAAAAATTAAGGGACAGTCGATGCACCATTACTACTTCAACAGAGAATATGAGAACTCTGAGAACAGACAAATGCTCAGGAAAACTTCAATACTTGCTCTTAGGTTTGTATCTACTCAGACTTCAAAAATTTATTTGCTCACTTGTACCATTACAGAGATAACCTATACTATTTATATACCGGTATATATATATATATATATAAAGAAAAAGGAAAATCTCTTGCACTCACGCTACAGTGGTCCCTTGTTTGCCAGATGCTAAGCCTGGGCTTAGTTTTCCAAAAATCCAAAAAGGTGGCAGCACTCACGGAATAAAAATTCTAATTTTTATTTGTTCATATTAAAAATAATCAACGTTTCAGTCCTCTGTGTGGGACTTTCTTCAGCATCAATACATTTACAAAATCAAAATTCAGGCTTAAATAAGCACATACAATAATATAGCTTACCCCCAGGTGCAGTGCATCTCAGATCGGTGTTCTACTGTGGCCGGTGCGCATGTGCAATGAAGCTCCGCCCCCACGTGACGTTGCGACGTGCCGACATCGCATGCGTTGTTATGATGACGCGGCACCCACGGCATCACTATGGAGATAGAGCTATCATTATATTAACTGTGTGCAGTGTACATCTGCTAGTTCTAGAGAAAAAAACAAGTACCATGGAATCAGGATGAAGTGCTTATTAAATACTGAGTGCTGCCACCTTTATATTTATATATAATTTATATATAATATAGATATATATATATATATCAGACTGATCCACCCACAAGAGCAGTCCAGATCCGAAATGCTGGCAAGTCCCCTCTGCTGAGAGATCCAGACAGGGCCCCCTTTGGGGCCCCTTACACAGCCCAAGGGGTGGGGACCTTGGGGCTCTCCCCTGAGTCTGCTGACATGACCCACCCCGAATTCGCCCACAAGGATAAGTAAAGTCAGTGCAGTGTGTGTTTATAGTGGATGTAGTGTGTGTTTGCATAAAGAATGCAGAGTGTGTATATGTGTATAGTGGATGCAGAGTGTGTGTATATAGTGGATGCAGGGAGTGTGTGTGTATAGTGAATGCAGAGAGTTTGTGTGACGAAAGTGGGTTCAGTGTTTGTAGTGGATGCAGTGTCTGTGTTTTTGTATAGTGGATGCGTAGTGTTTGTATAGTGGATGTGGAGTGTGTGTGTGTGTGTTTGTGTTTAAAGTGGGTGCAGTATGTGTGTGTGTAAAGTGGATGCAGTGTGTGTAGTGAATGCAGTCTCTGTAGTGAATATGTTAGTGTAGTTGATGCAGTAGGTGTGTTTGTGTAGTGGATGCAGTGTGTGTACCAGATGCAATGTCTGTGTTTGTGTAGTGGATGCAGTATGTGTTTTCACATTGGATAAGGGCCGTTGGTTGGGGGTGGCTAAGCAGTCTTTTTTTTATTGGTAATAAAATGTATTTCCCCCTCCCTGCCTCTTACCTGGTGGCCCAGTGGCACCACATGCTTATATTATGAAGAGGGGGCCCAGGAATCTCATCTTCCACCTACACCAGCCAGTCCTCTCCTTCTCTTGCAAGCCCGGCATGCATTGCAAGTCATGAAGAGCATTACATTGGAAATCTGTGGCAACGGTCTGACATACGCATCTCATGGGAGGACACTGCCAGAGGTGGAGTTTTAAGGGTCCTGTGCCCCCTCTTCATTATAGAAGACAAGACTGGTGCGCAAGTGAATATGCATATATATATATATATATATATATATATATACACACATGTATATATAAGGAGGGAAAAGCTTGCAAATGCTGGAGACATGCTTTGGAAAGCCGTTTTTTTATATATACTGTCAATGAAAAAAATGCATAGTTAATTACATGCATGGTTTTTGGGGGTACATCTACTAAACAATGATTTAAAAAATAAATTATTTGGGCAATTGAGTGTCCCTTTAAACATTGCTATTTACTTCATTTACCACAGGAATAAACTCTGGGGTTGGATTACAAAGTAATTCCATCCCAAAATCCAAAGTTAAAATGTTCTCCTCTTCCATGAAAATTACTGCTGGTCAACAAAAAAAGTAAAAATTGTAATAAATTGCTCTTCCACAGAGCATTATTTTGCACTGTTAGTTTAGAAATGTTCTCCTATCAGTTTTCACATTTCAAGAGATAGCCTGACAAGAAGGAATGCATACAATTGTCACTGTGGCTGCTCTTACTTTGATCAGTTAAAAGAACCAAGCAAAGGTTACACCCCACAAGGTGTGACTTAGACCCTGCTTTAACTCATCTTATATTCGCATGCATTGAAACACTCACCCCAGCCCTCACAAAAATAATGCAGAGTTCACTAAAAACTGGAGAGTTCCCAGATCCTCTAAAAGAAGCTGTGGTAAAACCTTTATTAGACCCAGACTGCATGGCTAATTATAGACCAGTATCCAACTTTCCATTTCTGGGGAATATAATAGTAGTGGCAACTTAACTGGAGGCCCATCTATCAAGCTTGAATATCTTTGATCCTGTCCAGTCAGGTTTCAGGTGCCGCCACAGCACAGAAACAGCGCTAGTCCGATTGCTAAATGATCTCCTTATGGCAAGAGACAAATGTGATTGCTCCATCCTAATCCTCCTGGATCTCTCAGCTGCATTTGACACCACTGACCATAGGATTTTAATAGAGCGCTTGCAGCACATCTGTGGTCTAGGAGGCACTGTTCTTAACTGGTTTAAATCTTTCCTCACTGGTAGATCACAGAGGGTAACTGTAACGGCACCCTCAGCATAAAAGGGTTAAACTGCCGTTTAGATGATCTTCCCCTTCCAGAGACACAGGCACAGCTACTGCAGAACACCAATCCGCCGAACAGGAACCATATGAATGCCGTAAACAGCCGAATAGGAAAAAACATCCAAATAGGTTTACACTCCTAGCAGTCGAACTGGAACAGCATACAATAAATCCCCCCAAGAACGAGACAAAGCTCCGAGTTGAGGGTCAAGCAGTGAACAGTCAGAGCTGTGGGTTTATTGTGCTTATGTACACATTCTTACACATTAGTACCACCCACAGGGTTTTGGAACACAACCAATAAACACATACAATACACTCAGACACTCCCACACAAAATCCTCCCCTCTGCCTGTGATACAATTACCTTACACAATGGGTAATGTAATTATAACAAGAGAAATAACCAGAGAAATACAATTTTTCCACATTATTCATAACTTGAAAAGTATACATCACATTCACATACATTTTCAGAATCAGCATACTCCAAATACAAACATATGTCAAAATCATCCAAATTGGTCCAGTAGTTCAAATGATAGATCGTAGTCCTTTGTGACCAAAGGAAGCATGGCTTTTCTGCCCAAAACCAGTTCCACAGAGTCTTCTATCCTGGAAATAATTGGGAAGTAATCCAATTATCTCCAAAGACAGACGCAAAACTCCATTGAACACATCGCAGCAAAAGACAATAAAACACATAAAAACATATAACTGTGCAGCCATTGCACAAAACAGGTACATTCAACATACAGTTCAATTGCCATGGAGCCAAAGTCTTTCCCATAGTCTTTCATTTTACGAATGGGCTCCATGGCATAGCTATCTGGGGTATCACCACTCAAATAGGGCAAGCACCAAATGACCCGGCTTTCATGTCTTTGCAGGGGAAAATCAAGCCTTTTAACATGGGGCCATAATCCAAAGGCAACAGGCGAGCAACCAGGCTTCTCCAATGCAATGTGGTCTCGTCACAGTAACATCAGGATCAAGCTCATCGCCACCAACAGAACTGGCCTGTGGAGTTCCACAAGGATCCATCTTGTCTCCCATGCTATAAGTAATTTACTTGCTACCACTGGGGGACATCATCAGGCAACATGGCTTTAAGGTATCATTGCTACACTGATGGCACATAACCAGGCCCGGACTGGCCATCAGTCCCTGCCCCCCACTCACCCTGCAGCCCCTGCCCCCCTCTTACCCTGCAGCCCCTGTCCCCCTCTCACCCTGCAGCCCCTCTCACCCTGCAGCCCTTGTCTTGCCTTCTCAACCTGCAGCCCCTGCCCTCCTCTTACCCTGCACTACATGCCTTCCCCTCTCACACAGCATCCCCTGTCTCCCGCTCTCATACTCTGCATCCTCTGTCTCCCCCACCCAGCACCACTGTTTTCCCCTCTCACCCAGCACTACCTGCCTTCCCCTCTCATACAGCATCCCCTGTCTCCCCCTCTCATACTCTGCATCCCCTGTCTCCCACACCCAGCACCCCTGTTTTCCCCTCTCACCCAGCACTACCTGCCTTCCCCTCTCACACAGCATCCCCTGTCTCCCCCTCTCATACTCTGCATCCCCTGTCTCCCACACCCAGCACCCCTGTTTTCCCCTCTCAGCTTGCAGCCCCATGTCCCCTCTCATACCCAGCATCCCCTGTCTACACCTCTCATACCCTGCATCCCCTGATTCCCCCTCTCATACCCTGCATCCTCTAGTTCCCCTCACTAACCCAGAAGCTTCTGTCCCGCCACCCAGTACTCCCACTAGGACACCCCTCTTCACCTCTCACCCAGCAGTCACTGCCCCCCCTTTTCACCTTGCAGCCCCTGCCCCCCTCTCACCCAGCAGCCCCATGTCCCCTCTCACACCCTGCATTTCTTCTCACCCAGCAGCCTCTCTTATACCCTGTATCCATTGTCTCCACCTCTCACCCAGCAGCCCGTGCCCTCCCACCCGCAGCCACTGTCCCCACTTCTCATCCAGCAGCCACTGTCTCCACCTCTCACCCAGCAGCCACTGTCCCCACCTCCTCTCACCCAGCAGCCCTTGCCCCTCCTACCCAGCAGCCCCTACCCCTCTCACCCAGTAGCCCAATGTCCCCCTTCTCACACAGCAGCCCCATGTCCCCTCTCACACCCTACAGACCCTTTCTCCCTCACACCAATAAGCCCAATGACACCATCTCTCACACTGCAGCCCCATGAACCCTTCCCACACCCCGCAGCCCCATGTCCCCTTCTCACACCATGCAGCCCCATGTCCCCTTCCCACACCCTGCAGCCCCATGACCCTTCTCACACCATGCAGCCCCATGTCCCCTTCTCACACTCTGCAGCCGCATTTTCCCCTTCCACACTCAAGATCTCTTATTCCACCCTCACACAACATCCACTATATTCTCCCCCTCACACACACATCGCCTATCAGCCCCACGCTACACGTGGACTGCCCTGAGGGGTATTAAACAAATGTGCCCACTTTGGAGAGTCATGAATGTCATTGTTGATGACACAACATGCACCCTCTTAGGCCACACCCCTCCAAGGGCTACTCTGCCTTTAAATGCCTAGGCTAAATTTTTGTCCCAGTCTGGCCCTGCACACAACTCTAGTTCTCCTTTGCTCCAGATACTACAGACCCAACATGTTGAATCAACAGTTACTTAGCAGATCTCATAGAATGGATGAGGGCTAGTTGGCTAAAACTAAACCAGGACAAAACAGACTTTTGGTGAGGGTACACCGGACAACAAAAATATCCGATGATCACCCAACTGTACTGGAGTGTGGAGACTCTGAACTGATTAGTTCATCAGAGGTACAAAACCTCAGAGTGCTGATTGACTCTGGACTATCATTTAAACAGCAGATTTCCTCCGTAAAAAAATCTGCCTACTTTCATCTGAGAAACATAGCCAAGATACAAAAATTAATTCCACCAGATGATATGCCAACATTAATCCATGCATTTGTATCCTCTCGGCTAGATTACTGCAATGTACTTTATTTGGGCTTCCAAGAAAAATAATTCCATCACTTTCAGATAGTGCAAAATGCAGCAGTCAGACTATTGATCAATCAAACTTGCTCATGCCACGTAACATTTGTACTCCACTCCCTGCATTGGCTTCCAATTAAATACCAAACATATTTTAAAATTGGCCTGCTGACCTTCAAAGCTATAAACAATAAAGGCCCACAGTACCTGAAAGATCTCCTGATACCCTATATTCCCTTTTGTTCACTTCGGGCAGCCAGCAAATCCTTCCTGTCAGTGCACAGAATAAAGACAAACTTAGGTTCCAAGGCATTCAGCCATGCTACCCCTACCCTCTGGAACACTAAACCATGCACAATCAGAGAGGCTCTGTCCTTACAGACTTTTAAAAATAAGCTAAAGACCCACCTCTTCCATCAGGCATCTGACCATCAGAAACTCCTAACTTTTATGTCTTCATGTTTGTACATTTGTGTAACACAGTGCCCTTTGCCACTTGTGCCTGGAGAGGACTAATTGCCAGCCTCCTGCCTTGTGACTATGGCCCCTGGAAGATTTGGCCCTTTAAAAACGTTGTTTGGGCAGATTGGATTTTATTGTACTTTTTCTGCCCCTTTAAATTGTATTGGAGCAAGTTTGCAACTTTAAATTGGCACTTCGAATACAGCCAAAGTGCCGAAGCAGTCGAAGTGGCCGCCATTCGACAAACGAACACGTGATGGTGGCCATTTTAAATTCAGCTGAAGTTTTACCTTCTCCAGACTTCAACTCATTCGACAATTCAAACGCTGTTCGACGATTTGAACGCCGTTCGACAATTCGTTTGACAATTTGAATGGTTGCCGTTCACCTATTTGAACTATAGTTAACACAGAAATAGACCAGCCGCACAGCCTGATTCTCTGGAACTATTTTGGGCATGAAAATGTGCGTGCGTGCTGTCGGTCAAAATATGACTTCCAGCTATCTCCCAAACCACTGGACTAATTCTCACGAATTTTGGATATGTTGTTCCCATAGTTATGCTGGTTATGAAAATGTAATTATTATTATTAAGATTGGATGTATATTTTTAAAGTTATGAAAGTTGTGTAAAAAGTATGTTTTTCGCTTGGAGATAATTGAGTTAATCCAGCTATTAAACTCAATTGTCTCACAAGCAGAGGGGAGAGTTTTGCCATAATGTATGGGAGTGTTTAACTGTGTGTCTGTATATGATTGGTTGTAAAGTTTGCAGTTTCAGTGCCCCACAAGGTACACGTGGGTGGCAGGGGCGTACCTAGAGCATTTGGCACCTGGGGCGGATCCTGTGCTTGGCACCCCCCCCCAAAAAACCTGTAAAGTTTTAAAGGTTCTCTTTTTTTTTTTTACAATTTGTAAACTTTGCAAAACCGCTGTCAGCCCCTCCTACAAAACCCTTGTCCTGTCCTGCCCCTCCTACAAAACCTCTGTCCTGTCCCTTCTACAAATCCTGTACTGCCTTGTCTACAAAACCCCCGCAACCCCCTTCCACAAATCCCCTGCTTATCCCCCCTTATAAATACTCCTGTCCCAATACAAAACCCCCGCCCCCTTCTACAAAATCCCTGCAGCCCCACACACTCAGTTACAGACAGTCACACACTCAGTTACAGGCAGACAGTCACATACAGTCACAGGCAGACAGTCACACATACACATTTCCTCCGTGCGGCCAGTTTATCAGCTGTTTGCTTGTGTGAGCTGTATTGGCCGCACGGCACCCTAACTACCATGGGACACTGTGCGGCCACAGCTCACACAGCCCCCTCCAGCCAGGGCCGGTGCAAGGATTTTTGTCGCCCTAGGCATAAGTAAAGTTTGCCGCCCCCCCCCATGTGACATCACAATGCCCCACCCATATGATTTGCCATGTTAACTAACGCCAGTGCTGCAGTGCCGCCGTGTTTACATTAAAAGGCCTGCAAGGACAGGCTATAGACACCAGAACCACTACATTAAGCTGAAGTGGTTCTGGGGACTATAGTGTTTCTTTAATGTGAGGTAAATTAGAGCTTAGTGCCATGAATAATATACTAGATTGCCTACTTACAACCAGATGAGGATGATGATGGGCTCTAGCTGCAGTCTGGCTCCACTGGTCTGGTGCAGAACAGGCTCTCTGGAGGCGGTTTGTAACTGTGGTCACAAAAATCAATGTTCTGGGAGAACGGGAAGCAGCTCCATTTTTTGGGGGTCCTTTACACAGCTCAAGGTCTGGGTCCCAGGGTCCACCTTCATGTTCCACCAATGAGTTTGTTCACAGGGGGTGGAGTGTGTAGGGGATGTCCTGATATGTGTGTAAGGAATGCATTGTGTGAAATTGTGTTTGTATGTGTAAGGGCTGCAAGGTGTGTTTCTGTGTATGTATGGGATGCATTGAATGTGTGTAAGGGGTGCATTGAGTGTGTGTAATGAATGCATTGTGTGTTTCTGTGTGTGTAAGGGATGCATTGTGTGTAACGGTTGCATTGCTTGTGTATGTGTGTCTGTGTGTGTAATGCATTGTGTGTTTTTCTGTGTGCAAGGGGTGCATTGTGTGTATGTGATGAATGTCAATCTCTCCTCCCGCTCCAATTTCCTTCTCCTCCTCCCAATTTCTCTTTCTCACCCCCCTCCTAATTTCTCTTTCCCCCCTCCTAATATCTCTTCCCCCCTCCTAATTTCAATTTCTCTCCCCCCCTAATTTCTATTTCTTTCCCCCCTCCTAATATCTCTCCCTCCTCCTAATATCTCTCCCTCCCTCCTAATTTCTCTTCCCCCCTCCTAATTTCTCTCTCACCCCCCTCTCCTTTCTCTTTCTCTCCCCCTCCTTTCTCTTTCTCACCTCCTTTCTCACCCCCCCTTTCTCCTCTTTCTCACCCTCCCTCCTTTCTCACCCCCCTCTCCTTTCTCACCCCCCTCCTTTCTCACCCCCCCTTTCTCCTCTTTCTCACCCTCTCTCCTTGCTTTCTCCTTTTCACCCCCTCTCTCCTCTTTTCACCCCTCCTTTTCACCCCCTTTCTCCTCTTTCACCCCCTCTCCTTTTCACCCCTCTCCTCTTTTCCCACCCCCCTTTCTCCTCCTCTCTCACCCCTTTCTCCTTTTCACCCTCTCTCCTCTTTTCACCCCCCTCCTTTTCACCCCCTTTCTCCTCTTTCACCCCTTTCTCCTCTTTCACCCCCCTCTCTCCTTTGCCTTCCTTTTTCACCCCCCTCTCTCCTCTTTTCACCCCCCCCTCCTTTTTCACCCCTTTTCTCCTCTTTCACCCCCTCTTTTCCTCACCCCCCATCTCACTTTCTCACCCCTTCTCTCTCTGCCCCCCTTTCCTCCTCTTTCTCACCCCCACTTTCTCCCCCCACCTTTGCTGTTGCGTGGCCGAGCCCAGTATAGTCAGCGGGTACAGAGAGCAGCTGTCTCCTGTACCCGGATGGACTAACAGGAAGTGCACACTCAGTGTTCACTTCCTGTTAGTCCGGCCGGGT
Organism: Pelobates cultripes; assembly: GCA_933207985.1. Classification (NCBI taxonomy): domain Eukaryota; kingdom Metazoa; phylum Chordata; class Amphibia; order Anura; family Pelobatidae; genus Pelobates; species Pelobates cultripes. The sequence goes on along the minus strand of OW240922.1, from coordinate 40,054,396 downwards.
ACAGGAGACAGCTGCTCTCTGTACCCGCGGACTATCATGCTGCAGGGCTCGGCCACGCTACAGCAAAGGAAGCTGACAGGAGGGAGCGCTGAGCGCTTCCCTCCTGTCAGCCCCCTTTCTCAGGCTGCGCCCGGGCGGTGCGGTCCGCCCTCATGGACGCATCGCCCGGGCAAAGCTGCAGCCGCCCGAGGCTCTGTACAGAGCGCTCGGGCGGCTGCAGCATGGGGGGGGCCGGCGGGGCTGGTCATGGCACCCCCCACCCGGCTGGCACCCGGGGCGGACCTCCCCCCCCCGCCTCCCCCTTAGTACGCCACTGGTGGGTGGTAACCTTGTGGGAAAACTTGTATAAAAGAAGCAATAAAGCCTCAGTGCATTGTGTTCCTGCTTAACCATCAATCTAGAGTCCTGTCTCTTATTGTGGGAAATTGCTATATCACTACAACGGATTGCTATGCTCTGCATGCTCCCTTGGATAATCACTTCTAAGCTCTTTTAAGAGCTTGTTCCTGCTTCACTCTCTTGGAGGAGAGGTTCACCCACTGGAACCTGGAGCCTTGTCGTAGGTCCAGGGTGGGTAGGAGACGGCGAGACCCCAACCAAGCTACGGTGGTTCGTGGGGTCTGCGGTAGTTGTGGTGTCTGGCAGAGTGCTTGGAGCCCTCGGGAAGCGCTAGGAGCATCCAGTAACGGAGGTACCCAGTCGGGGTGCCAGGTGGTCCGTTACAATTTGTAAAGTGGTTTGAGTCTCACAGGGTGAAAAGCGCTATAAAAATTGCAAATGATTATAATTATGATATACATGAATACAGTATTTTTCTTGTAATTTCACATATGGCCATGGGAGACATCTGATGCAAGATTCATTCAGGTTTTGAGTGTGCAAAAAGCCCCTTGAATGAAGAGTAGCAGTGTGCGTTAAAAGGTTGGCCTTTGCATCCTTTGTATTTTGGGTGTATTAGGAAAGCAATAAACAGTGGTACACTGATACCAATATTGTTTAATTTATGTCAAAATAGTACAAGTGGAAATGCACTGTTTAGTGATCAAGCAAATTTAATGCTGTTCACCCAAGTGTTGGTTTTATGCCAATTGCAATGTTACTTATTCATAGTGCAGGGATGCCCAAAAGGCCCAAAAGGTAGAGCCCCAGATGTTGGAGAACTACAACTCCCATGAAGCTTTGTTTTCAAACATCTAGGGATCTACTTTTGGGCACCTCTGTACTAGTGCATATTTTTAGAACCCTCTCAGACGTGTATTTCATCATTGATCTGCTGTTCGAATTATGTGGTGAAGTATATTTATTTTGTTTTTGATGGGCCCTAGACCGCCATTTCCTAAATATAATGTCTTATATTCACGTATTATATAAAATATAAATATTTCCACTACGAACATATTTCTAATAATAATAATTTTATATATAGTGTACATACATTTTTTTTAAATAAAATATTTTGTTGCACATGATTTCTGAATTTGCATAGTTGTGTTCCTCTTTTTTTTTTTACATTTGAGACAGTTTCAAAACGTACACATTTTTTTATTAGCTGTTCATTATAAAGTAAAAAAATATTTTCTCATAAAAATCTCTCCTCCTAAAAAACTAAAACTACACAAAAATGTTAAAACTGGTTTCCAGTCTCCATGAGATGATTGTCTGACAGCTGTGAAAGCCAATGACATTCCTACTTGGATACTTATGTAAATGTTCGGATGTGTTTGTCCAATACCAGTATCATTATCTAGACAGTCATCATCATCTCTGTGACCCACATCCTATGTTATCTTTAGCATGCAGGTAAACAAAAAAATAAACAGTTACAACCCTCTGGTTACAATTACCTCCATTTATCTGTCCATAATTATTTTGTCTTTCACGAAGTTGACCTTCTTGTTTTAATAGCACCATAAAGCGCTATGCGTTGTGTGATCGTTATCCTTCTTTAATCCATGTTTATTTATCTTTTTTAAAAGTGTACCTTATGTTTTTTTATATTTTAGATATAAATGTCCTTGATTAGGTCAAATATAATCAAATTAGGATATTTTTCCATCTTGGCTATTTTAGGCAAAAATTTACAAATGTCTTGTCATTTCTCTTCAATTCCCTTTTGATAAAAACACGAATATTAATAAAAGGTTTGGAGTTATTGTATGCACAGTTTAACATTAAATCTAAACTTTCACACATTAATATCCTTGTGATCATTTCCAGAAAAACAATTTGAACTAATCAGAATAATGCCAAAATGCACCGATGTGGGGTAAAGTTATTGCTGCCCAGTCACTAGCAAAATACGGGGGGGCCCATCACTGGTCCCACCTGTGCCCCCATCCATAAGCATTTGATGGGACGTAATTTAAATAATGGGTGTAGACACATCACTGTTCATTCCCTTGCACATATCTATGGCCAGTGGGTGGTGGCTCTATAAAAAAAAAAAATTAAATTAAGAAGGGAGTGGACATTCCCTTGTCATGCCCTACCCTCCACACTTTTGGAATACATTTACTTATAAATGCAGGGCCATCTTTAATATTGATTGGACCTAAACCATGCTCCTTGGCATGCAATCACGCCCTTCACCACAACCCAGTGGTGGAACTGATGTAGAGAGGGCTATTGTACAAGAACATTTTTGAGCACCAACTTTAACGCAAGAGTGGCGAAAAGATAGATCCCCATCTGTTATTCAACTCCGATGATGTTATACCAGCTGGGGATCTACCATTTGGCCATCCTTGTATTTGGGAGCAGTGTTTGAACAGTAAGCATGTATGTAGAGTATATGTGTGCATGTAGGGTGTATTTGTATGTACTGTTACCATTGGGATGCAGAAGTGTACTTGTATGTACTGTTTGCGCTTGAATGTAGGAGTTTGTATTTGTATATAGTGTTGGCTTTTAAATGCAGTTGTGCTTTTGTGTGTAGAATAAGTCTTTGTATATCATTTATGTTTGCTAGGATGTATGCGCATACATACTTAAACAGATATACACACACTCAGATATACATAGTGACACATACACACACCTTGACATACAGATACACACGCTGGCACACACAGATACACACTCTGGCACATACATACACAAACTCAGTTACACACTGACACACACAGATACACACTGACACACACAGACACGCACACACAGAGATAAACACATTGGCACACCCACACACTGACAGATACATACACAAACTCAGATACACACTGAAACACAGATACACACTGACACACACAGACACGCACACACAGAGATAAACACATTGGCACACCCACACACAGATGCACACACTGGCACATACATACACACTGACACACACACTAACAGAGTGTATATATAAATGGCAGAACAGTATAGCTGATAGTCTACAGAAAAAACCCACAATACAATAGTGTAATACTGTAAATGAACACTAGATGTGGAACATACAAACACATAGAGAGCATAAAAAACATATTTATTAAATATAGGTTCTGTGAATATATATGTTTTTATGCTCTTTATGTGTTTGTATGTTCCACATCTAGTTAGATAAACACGTGGTAATACTCCCTAGTGTTATAAGGTATTATATATATCATAACACACCATAAAAGTAACATATTTCTCGATTTCCATTAATATTCTGATCTCTATATCATTAAAGATGAGACAAAAATCATTATTGCAATTTTCTTTTTTATTATAATTTTTAAATTTTAATATAATTTTCCATTTTCATTTTATTTTTTCATAATTTTTATTAGAAGTTTAATTTTTTCAATTGCGCTGTTTACCTACACACTTGGGAAGTGCTACAACATTGATGTATGCGTTTTGCTCTTTTATTTTTATTTTTTAATCTCCTCTCATCTCTCTTTCGATATACTATGCACTGGATGTATCCTCATATGTACTATCATGTGTACTGATTTTGAGCCCTGCAGGCTTCCTTATGATTTAGCAAGGACTCATTTATGTTTACACCAACATATGACAGGTATTACATATTACTGAAGGTGGAACGCATAATGGCCGCCAGTTGGAACACATACATCACCTGGAAGTAAAAAACGGAAGTGACATAGCGGACGTGATGTCATACGTATATGACACCCGCAAAAATCAACTGAGGAATCCTCTGAAACAGCTGGACAGTGTGGATAATGCCCCCTGGACCACCAACAAGAAGAAATGACAGCCACATAAAAGGAAGAACTGGGGAGGGAAGGGTTATGCTGCTATTTTGTCCTTTTGTTAGGATATTTTATATTTACAATTTGTTTTTATTATTGGGTCCCTGAGGAAGTCTTCTGTTAGACGAAACATGTTGGACCATATTTGTTTTTTTACCTTTTATACATATGAAAGAAAGCAGATTACCATTTCCAGAGTCTGGACTTCCATATTGTGGTGCCACCACCAACCAGCTGAGAGGGAGTTTTGGATATACCCCCAAAACAGGGGAGGCTGTTATCTACTTCTTATGAGTTCCACTTATATTGGCGCAGTTTTATTGTTCATTTACAGTATTACACTATTGTATTGTGTTTTCTTCTGTAGACTATAAGCTATACTCCTTTGCCATTTATATATACATTCTATTTGTACAGGATAAAGTCTGGAACATCCCGAGATAAAGCTGTTACACTATCATGATAAGTCATTAATTTTGTAAAGTTATATATAGAGGTGTGGGTTTAACACACTCTGTTGCTTTTCTGTCACACACGCTAACACACAGAGAAACACACAGGCACACACACAGATACACACACTGACATATGCACACACACATACACACACATCATATTTTTTATATTTGCAGTCATTGTCCTTTTAGCATACTTTTTGTCTGCAGAAGGGTGACTTGGTTTGGGTGCTTCTGGCTGTGACTGATGTGTGGGGGTCTGCAAAAAGTTCACTCCTTCTGTCACTCCCTGCTGTTGCCTGTGCCTTCTTTGCCTTCCGAGCTGCGCTCTCCTTATATCTTGGACGAAGTGATCGGCTGCCACTTCCTTCCAGCCAGACGATACTACAGTTGCCCAGTTGTGCTCTTAAAAGAACCCGACCAAGCCCCTGTTCAGCGATACCAATCAGGTGGCCCTAAAGACGCACCAATTGCACCTGCGGTAGTTCTGACACTGTGCGATCCTAATAGAAATCAAGTAACTGAGCCCAGGGCAGCTGCTCCATTTGCCCCACGTTAAAGAGAGCCCCGTATAAATGCAGTCTGAAAAGTAAAACAATGTCCCTAAAAGTAGTTTTACTTAAAAAATAAATGAATTTACTCATGGATAGGGAGATTACACGCGATAAAAATGACGTTGCTACCTCGCCTGGTGTTCCTATTCCAAGCCCTGCCGATCAAAGTCACTAAACATGACCTAACGACGCTACAAAGATGCATAGATAACTTTATATGGGCACAGAAACGACACAGAGTAGCTAGGCAAGTGCTGTACCGACCGAAGTCAAAGGGAGGACTAGGGCTCCCAAATCTGTACCAATACTACTTGGCGGCTCAACTAGCCCAAATAATAGCTTGGCACTCGCCAGAAGGCTCACACCGATGGGTCGACCTGGAAACGAAATTAATGAGCACGGATCTCCCACAATTCTGTATATATGGGTGCCCAGACAGGACAGACCTGACCTACGGACCACCTGCCTGGCAATCCTAAATTCCATACGAATTTGGGACAATACAGCCACCAAATATGCACTCAAACACACACCCTCACCACTAACCCCATATTTGAGGAATAAAGCGTTTGAACCCGGGCTGAGCGCACAAGACTTTAGGGGCTTAGAGAGTACGGGGATGCAGAGGTATGGCCATATGTATGAGGGGGACTCCTTCAGAACGTTCGATAGCTTGAAAACCTTAGCGCCCCTGACCACAAAAGATGTATTTCGCCATATCCAACTACGAGACTTCGCCAAAACCCCGGAGGTCAAAAAAGCAGCCCACACCCCAATGACGTTCTATGAACAATTATGTAACGCCGAAACCGTACAAAAGGGCTTAATAACCACTATATATGCACAACTCAGCGCCCCAGCTAAAGACGCTAAAGACCCACGTTACATTGGCCAATGGGAGGCGGACCTGGGGGTGACATTGGAAGGAGAGGACTGGGTGGACATTTGGGAGACGACAGCTAAAACATCAATCTGTGTACTGCACCAAGAACAGTCATATAAAATGCTCATGAGATGGTACACTACACCTGTGCAGCTACACAGAATGGGGAAAACCACGACAGACACATGTTGGAAGGGCTGCGGAGGTAAAGGCACCTTTGTGCACATGTGGTGGGAATGCCCAGAACTAAACAAATACTGGAAGCGCATACAAACACTACTAACTGACGTGCTGAAGAAACGTATAGATCTAGACCCATGGTCGGTCCTATTGTCCAAGCCCATAGACGGCCTCCCCAGAAAAGAACAACAGCTCTATAATAAAATCACACTTGCGGCCAGAAGGGCTCTAGTCCAGGCGTGGCTTAAGCCCATGTTACCCACAGACAATGACGTGATTGTTAAAGTTAAAGATACACATTTGATGGACAAACTCACAGCCCAAATTAGGAACACGGAGAAATCATTTCATAAAATATGGCAACCTTGGGAAGACTATCTCGACGATTAAATTCACATAAGCAGGACAAAGACAGAGGCCTTGGAAGGGCCTGGATCCGCCGCACGCCCCAGCGAACAGCGTTCCCCTTCCCTCTTCCCCCTTCTTCCCCCCCACCCCCGTTTTTTGTTTTTTTTGCTCCCCCATCTCCCTCCACCTGTAGACAGGGAGATCGGGGGATGATAGTAAATGCTACATATAAAGCCCTAAAATACTACAAATCAGACACCAGGAAGAACCCACACAAATACCAAACCAACAAGCGACACTACATCTACAAACCGGCATAACAGCTTAAAAGTAAAGCACAGTGACCACTGACAATGCACGACCCGTCATTAGGGCTTCTCTCCGAAGCTCCCCACGGCCACAAGAAAATATGACAGGGCACCGTTACCTGCGACCAAACCAGACCCCGAATTGGGATGGCTCATAGGATGGGGCGACATTGGCAGTAACCGACGGACACAAACCTAAACGATAGCAAACCCACCACGACACGACACCGACTGATTCACGACACTGCCCAGAGCACATAACCGACAGCACAACAATCAGTACTGCTCTACGCAGAACAGCAAAAATAGACTCTATGTACCCAATGTGAGTCGGTTGGAAAGTGCTGCGAAATATGTATTACACTCTCAGAGGTTATTGTATGTTACTTTATTGTGTTGCACTGTTGTGTTCTTTGTATTTTATGAACGGGCAAGAACTGCCCCCCAATATTGAAACCGACACAGAGCGGCAAAAAACCAATGTCTCCTAACCTATAAAACATTTAAACATTGTTGTATGCTACGTAAAACTGCCTTGTAATCGGCCGCTGCGTGAGCCGCTGTATTTTGCTATGCCGCATTCAGTGTCGACTCAAAAATAAAGAATTTAAAAAAATAAATAAAAATAAATGAATTTAAAATATATATATATATATATATATATATATATATATATATATATATATTAGAATGTACCTTGCACTCAGGCTTCAGACTTGCCAAACCAGGTGCAATACCAAGGCTTAAATATCCAAATGGTAAAGTAATATGGCTGCACTCACGGATTTCCAATAAAATGTAACTTTTATTCCAGTTCTTTAACCCCTTAAGGACCAAACATGTCATCAGGATCCTGATGAAAGTCCACAAGATGGACTGAAACCTTGATCTATTTTAAAGAACTGGAATAAAAGTTACATTTTATTGGAAATCCGTGAGTGCATCCATATTACTTTACTATATATATATATATATATATATATATATATATATATATGTGTATATATATATATATATATATATATATATTTCATCCTATCATATGTGGTCATAATTAAATTTTTCTGTCTGCTTCACTCACATGATAATAAAGAATTTAAATGTATGTCTTTATGTGTTCTCATAAAAGGTGTTAAACCTAAAAAATAAAATAAATAGAGACTGGCAGACACAAGTATTTAATGGGCATTATCGGTTTAATGACAAATGCCACATTAAGCTGTCACCAACTCTACATATAAACTGATGCAAGTCATTTTTAAATGGGAAAGAATCTGTGTTTTGAGAACTTTCCCCTGTTACAAAGCCATTCTCAGACCCCCAGAGCCCCTGCCTGCCCTCTCTTGTGGGAGGAATGTCTATCCCGAATGCTGGGTCCAAAACTCTGCTTTTGTTGAATAAAATTGTATGCCCTTTTAAAGACATGCTTTTTTTGTAAGAATCAGCAGTATATCTATAATTCAAATGAATATTAGTATAAATACAATTTCTAAAATAGTTTTATTATTTTAAACACGTACCTTAATGCTGTATAAAACGGTTATTTATTTTATGTAAATGTCAGTTTACCCCATACACAACACTGGCGGTAAGGGGGGGGGAATTGCTCTCCCCCCTCGACCCCCCTAGAAACAACAGTATCGCTAGAGCTGTAGTGGTTATTGTGCCTGGATTGTTTCTAAAAATAATCTACAAGTGCCCTCCCAAGATTAGGTTCTGGATTCGCCCCTGATATATAAATGTATAAACAGTTGGGGTTTGTTTTTTTTTTGTTCCTTGATTATTCTAGAAAATATTGTTTTTAATAAGATTCTCAACTTTTTTCTGAAGTTCTAAACAAACACCTTTACTTTCTAGACTGTAAGCTCGTTTGAGCAAGGTTCTCATCAAACTATTGTTCCTGTAATGTTTTGAAATTGTTTAATTTATTGTTAATTTATTTTTATAATAATGTACCATTGTAGATAATAAAATAATAATAATCCTTGTCATTTAACTAGTTAGTACATAAGTTTCTATGCCACTCTGAAAGCTCATGCATTCTATGTTATAGTAACAAAGACGTACAAGGAGTACTGTGCATCTTATCAACTGCGTATTATTATTATTATTATGTTATTTATATAGCGCCATCAAATTCCGCAGCACTTTACAGCGGGTGGACGAACAGACATGTAGTTGTAACCAGACAAGTTGGACACACAGGAACAGAGGGGTTGAGGGCCCTGCTCAATGAGCTTATATGCTAGAGGATATGTTAAGATTAAAGAGAATCTGCCCAAATGGATGTTCCTATCAAAATGTAAGAGTTTGTCTCTTGTTGTTAAATTCCCCCTTTATTATACTGTAAAGCACTGCAGAATAAGCTGGCTTTAAATGCCAGTAATACTAAATAATAATAACCATTGGCGTTTCTTTTCTTATCTGCAAATATTCTTCAATCTGCATGTTTACTGCAAAGGACAAAGCTTATGACAATAATTTACAGTGAACTAAGATGGAAATGCCCAGTTACAAGATACATTTAATTTTATTTTTTGTACTTCACATATTAATTAAAGTTACACTACAGTCACCAAAACAACTTTAGCTTTATGAAGTAGTCACACGTCCCCTGGCTGTGACTGACAGCCTGCATGAAAACAATATGGTTTCATTTTTAATGTTGCTCACTGTAAAAGTTTGTATCTCTTGCTCTGTAAAACTTGAATTACATACAGGAGGCTCCTGGAGCGTTTAGCAAGCTATCAACAGAGCAGGAGATAAGAAATTATAAATTAAATACAATTTGCAATAAAGATTTAAACATTATAGTGCTCTTTACAGGAAGTGTTTAGGAAGGCTGAGCAAATCACATGCAGGGAGGTGTGACTAGGGTTGCATAAACAAAGGGATTTAACTTCTAAATGGTAGAGAACTGAGCAGTGAAACTGCATAGGCATGACCTATACACCAAAAGAGTGGCCTTTTATTGTGGCCAGCCTAAGGCACCCCTGTGCAATAATCATGCTGTCTAATCAGCATCTTGATATGCCACACCTGTGAGGTGAATGGATTATCTTGGCAAAGGAGAAGTGCTCACTAACACAGATTTAGACAGATGTGTGAACAATATTTGAGAGAAATAGGCCTTTTGTGTATATAGAAAAAGTCTTAGATCTTAGAAGTGTTGCGTTTATCATTTTGTTCAGTGTATTTCGCGCTCCACTTTTTATATTTATTTATAAATATAATATAAATAAAAGTAAAGCTGGGGGTTTGTCCCCTTGGGTGTAGGCACTAAAGTTTGTAGCAGCATATTAATATTTATTTACTATTTTGTTTTTTAAAAAAGGATCACTATTTTTATTCAAAAGTAATTTTTTTTCCCCCATTTTTGGTCTTTTGAATGCCACTTCTTAAGCGCTTTTATTATTCGTGAAACTTTAAATTCAGACACACCAAGAATACTGAGCCCCTACAAAAGATGTACATCAGGATAGAAAATATGGACATAGGGACTTAGGCCCTAAATAGGTACTGTCTCTCCAAAACAGTGACATTTGGGAGGTATGTAAGTGTTTTACAAACCTCTGCAGTAATGTACAGTGCATATGAGTGTAATATAGAGTTCAGAAGTAAAATGGAGTATATTTGAGTTGTACGAAGCCCCACAATAATTCGGATACTGTATAAATGTATCACACTTTTTTCTGTCAACCATGTTATTACCTGGCTGTTCCCCTCCTGATATTGACCTCCATACATATGCAATTGCTGATTTTCAGTACATATGATAGCTTTAGAAAAGTATATATCACTTCTTTATATTTTCTTGACTTATTTTTCCCATTTTTATTTCTGATTTTATACTTTGCTTTTTTTTTATGAAATAGAGAAAACATTTTTTTTTTAACAGATATTTGACCATTTCCCAGGAGAGAAATGCTTTCTGTTCCCACATTCCCATTTAAGAGAACATTTGTTGGTTGACCTCAAGAAACAAAAACAAAATCACCCCAAAGTTCTTCAGCTTCAAACCACAGCTATTGTCTAGGTCTAAAGTTCTAGAACTTAATGGACAAAAGATCATTGTATCAACCGTCTCCTACAATTTAACAAGGCATCTAAACACACACTAAACAAAACAAACCACTGCCACATTGCATGAAAGGTGCGATGTCACTCCAAGTACAAGTTTTCAATTTTTGTGCCAAACATAATATGGATGGTGATTTCCAAGTTTGCTATTTCTATCATCTGTTCACAATACACAGTCCCATCATTAATTGATTCTTGTTTATTTTGTTGTGATCTTTCAAAAGAAGCTTCATTATTGCAATCTCACCGCAAACGTTGCAGATAATATAGAGACTCCGTGGGGCAATGGCTGAAATTATGTTGTTAACTTTATTGCCATTTAAGCAATCTGATGTGCTTTAAGCCTATATTAACAAACATGTCAACAACAAAAACACAAAGACTTCAAGTTCCGGTAATTATGGACCAGTCTTATGACAGAATTCTCTATGTTTCTGATAACAACAGATAATGGTGTTTCCTGGTGGTGCATTTGTGGATTTTAGCACTGGATGATGGATGTTAATGGGAAGGATGTTACTAAGGTTGATTCTCCAAGCAGTCCTTCATATAAGAAAATCATTGGTAAAGTGCTCCTCCAGAGCACTTACTTAACCCCTTAAGGACACATGACGTGTGACACGTTATGATTCCCTTTTATTCCAGAAGTTTGGTCCTTAAGGGGTTAAAGTGGTCATGATGCATGGCGTCTGTATGCGTAGAGTTTCATGCCTCTGTAAAAATTCCCACCTTTAAAATGTTGCCCAGTAGAACTGTGCTCCCATGTCCTCTGGTGCCCTCTGAACAGAGATTGACTATGGACTCTATTGACTATGGACTCTATTGAGATTGACTATGAACTCCACTATGGCTAAACTTTTGGGTTGAAATGGTTGGCACTTTCTAAATTGTGTGGTTGGACTTAAGTTAAATGTATTAAGTGTGCTTTTTGTGTGTACCCTTCCTCCCCTATTCCTGCATTGTTGTTTTTCTAGCTGGGTGTTGTCCCATTGTTCAATGAGAGGGATTCCAAACCAAAACTGACTGCTCTGCCACTATCTTAATTCTCTCATGTGATCCACGGTCCTTGTCATTGTCTGTCCCAACCATCTATGTAAATATGCTGCTCCATTCATACTGGCTGTAATTTAACTAAATGTGTTAGTTTGATTGATTGCCATCCCAAGTCCTTACTGTTTTGGCTGGTAACAATAAATACTGGTCACTTTAGGGTGCACAGACCCTGGCTCCTCCCCAAGCCAACAATAGTAAAGAAAGAATAATATGGCCAGCACAAACTTTTAAATCCATAGATCATTTATTATGGTGACAAAGAAAAAAAGTGCCATTTTGGCCATACACAGCCTCTGGGGCCAAAAGTAACCTTTTTTCTTATTTTTTTTTTCCATATAACAGTTTTGGTTGACTGGTGTTAACTGTAAAATGAAGCCATGTATTTTATGTTGGCTGTGTGTGATATGTGTAATGTATGTATTGACTGTGTGTGATGGGTATTTAATTCAAGCCTGTGTGTGAATGCAGGTGTGTGTTTTTGTTGTGTCACATGCACATAATCCCATAGTCAGATATATACACTGACTGTCAAATAAAGCCACATGCACACAGTTTGCCAGGTAGGAGTGCCGCTGGTTTGCTGAGAGCAGCCAGCTGATGATTTCAGCCAATCAGTGCCTCCCCATTCAGAAAACTGGCTTGGAAAAGGTACATCGCTTTCCAAGCCAGATTGGCTAAGAGTGTCAGCTGACCATTCTCAACCAATCAGTGGCGCCCATCTTGTCGGCACTCTGTGCTTTCTGAAACTGAAAATTCAGAAGCCGGGTACTGGAGGCAACCTAGGTGTTCAACCGTTCGAGAACCATTGAGGTAAGAGTGGCTCAGGGGGCCTCCTGGCACCATAACAACTTCACCCTTTCTACAGCGTTATGGAATTTGTTGGCGCTTTATAAGTAATAATATTAAATTAGATTAAGTTGTTTTGATGCCTTGAGTGACCCTAAGTAATGCGAAAATACAAACTAGGAAACAATAACATGGGAAAAGGGAAAGAGTAAGAAAATTTTAAGAATGGTGGAGAGTGATATATAAGCTTGCATTGAACAGTGTCTGTGGTTGGTTTTTGTTACCATCTTGCTTAGGCTATAGGATTCCACTTAAATTGCTTGTTATAACCATAAATATATCTATATCCATAATACAGGTCAAGCTGTGTACAGCTAGCAATATAGATATTTCACTACACTACATCACCCATTAACCCCTTAAGGTCACATAACATGTGTGACATGTCATAATTCCCTTTTATTCCAGAAGTTTGGTCCTTAAGGGGTTAAAATAACATTGCGTCTTCTAGAAACAGAATTCCAATTAGTATTGGATAAATCAACAAATAGGGGGGAAATGCATAATGCAGCAAAGAACACCCTCCTATTCACAAAGTGTCCTACCTACATTTCATGAACACCCATCATGTTTTATTTTCCAGCTTACCAAAATAGTGGCTCAGCTGATGGTACCCAGATATAGTCCCTCAGGTATATAACATAACAGCATATATAATTGCATTTCTGACAGTTCAAGTGAAGCAGAGAACACATGGAACAGAATGATATTGTGACATTTACAATTTAAATCCCGGAAAACTCTATGGTCATTGGTCAGGTCACCTAAACCATATGCTCATTGCCTTCCAGTGACTTGTCATGGTTTACTTTATAGCCAGAGGCTAGGAATATAGTCTCTTAAAGCACAAACATGACTGTTCTATAACCAAAACACTACTTAGTCACACAGGTTCCACTTTCTCATAACCTTTTTTACTAGCTCCAGAGTCAAAGGATCTATTGAGAGAAGATGATTTAAAGGCACAGACTACTTTTTCATAAATCAAGAAGGTTGTATTCCTAACATAAAAGCACATTCTACAGCATTGAATAGGACGAACCAATGCTTAGCAATATCTGAGACAAATTAAATTTTAACATGGAAGGTTACTTGTTACAATGATACGGTGATACCTGTCACATTAAGGGAACTGGTTTGGCTATTTATTATTCATAAATTGAGTATATAAATATAATTAGGTTAGAGGGACACTATAGGCAACCAGACCACTTCAGCTTATTGAAGTGGTCTGGGTGTACTGTCCCTGCCCCCCTTAGTTCTGCACTGTAAAACATGTAGAGAAACTGCATTGTTTACATTGCAGTACTAAGAATGCCTCTAGTGGCAAACAGACACAAGAGATGCGTCATAGAGTTTCATGGAGTTTGACTCTATAGAACGTCGTTGGACGTCCTCACCCTCTGCATGAGGAAGTCCAGCTTCAGAGTAAAACCCATATTTAAGCAAGGAGGCAATGCTTTCCCATGGGGAAGGCCTAATACATGAGTGTCACTCGCTGCTAATGTGCATAAGAACACAGAGGAACACAATAGTGTTAGGAATACATCATGAAAAAGTAATGCAGAGTTAATGTAAATCATGCATCATATTCTACAAATTGTGCTATTCTGGCAGCTATTAAAATATACTTTTTGCACTTGTACACTATATATTTTTTTGTATTATACTTTTTTTTTAATTCTTTATTTTTGCCGTCAGCTTTGACCTCTGAGCATATCACAACTGTAAGGCGTAAACAATGCTTATATATATGGTATAACAATTGCGCCATCAGTATAATAACGACCTATGTTTTATATTTGTAGTTGCTGCAAGACCCTGCATGCCAAGTGTGTTTGCTATAACAGCGAGTTAGGGGAGCTTGTACAAGGTTTGTGTGCCTGCGTCTTGGCATAGTGAGGGGCTGACTGCGTGTTGCGCATATGGCACTGGTTTGTTGTCAATTATCATAACAAAAGCATCACAAAACTTGTAACTACGGCCGACTCCAGCCAGGAGGGTATGTAAAAAGGCTCTGGGATTAGGCTGAACATGGTATTAAACTTGTACGTCAATAAGGGGGCAACTTGACACGTTCATTCTAGCTTGTGGTGGGGGTTAACTAGTAGGTTAGTATTCAAGGCAAATGCTTACTGAGCCAGGGTGCTTGGAAGACTTAAAGTTAACATATAACTATAAAGAAATAAACAATATTGCATTTGGCAGTAGCATCATCCCTCCTTATGCCTCAGGTAGTCGAGTCAGTAGTCCCCGGTGCAGCCCTTCTGGGCACAAAGGGAACAATTCTCTCCACTGTCCAGGATGGCTGTGCATTCTTCTGGATGGTCTCAGTTGGTAGACCCAACATTGAAGGAACATTGTTGCCTGAGATATGCAGCAGGAGGTGTGTCTTGTCGTTCATTTCCGCTATCAATCGGTGCAGGCCCCACTTGTATGGAATGGAATGTTCTCGCAGGAGTTGTGTAACCGGTCTGAACATCCTCCGTCATGTGAGGGTACTTCTGGAAAAGTCTCTATAAAAGACCAGGTGTGCTCCCTCAAAGGGTACTGTGGGAGAACCTTTAACAGCGCCCATGAGGACCCCTCTGTCTGAGTCTTTTGCAAACTTGAGCATTACATCCGTAGTTGCCTCTTGGGGTGCCTTGGACGCCTTTCGCAGACGGAAGCATGTTTCCACCAATAGCTGTTTGGCCTGTTTTGGCAGCAGGAGTGTGGAGATGAGCCTCCTGCAGTAATGGGGCAGTTCAGCATTTGAAATGGTGTCAGGAACGAATTCTCACATTACGTGCTTTAACCCTCCTCCATGTTTGCCATTTGTGCTGTTAGATCGTCACATTGTCTTTGTAATGAGCTTAAAGCGGCATCTGTGGCAGATTGTGCCAATTTGGTGCTTCCCATGTGTCCCTCCACTGATACCACTCTGTTAGTAAGTGAGGTGACTTCTTCCCGGATTAGGGCCATGTCTGCCTGAAACATATCTTTAATATCCTGCCTCAATGCTTGTATATCTGCCTTGGTGGAGGGAGCAGAATCACTCTCCGCCTGGGATGCTCGGGGCATGGCGCGTACCTAAGGTGAGGCAGGAAGCTGATCCTGCAGGCTGTCATCGCCCGACGATGCAGAGGAGTAGGCCCCCGCTGGCGCCATTTTGGAAGGTGCTGGCCATGCGGTCGGGTGCATCTATGCTCCACTATCTCTGGAGCCTGAGCCTGGATCCGCCCGGTACTTCTTATTCTTTTTCTCCATGTGTACAGGAGTCCAGGGATCCCCACTGGACCTTCGCAGGTGAGTTATTAGCTGCAAAAAGCTGCGGTGTTCAGGACCGGCTCTCAGAGCTGCACGGAGTCTGGCTCGATCAGGTGCTGGCTCTGCACCCCTTGTATTATACTTTTACCCACTAGTGTATGGAAACAGTAGGATAGCAGCAAGATATTATACATAGCCCAATGCACATGTTATATCTGATTTCTGTAACTGAGCAATAGCATGGAATACTGAATTTTGTATAACAATTGGGAGCCTCACAGTAAGTGATAGCATTTTAAAGTTGTAACTTTATTCTAGCATTTTTTTTGGCAAATTGCCCTATACTATTTATGCTGGAAATATAATTCCTGCAGGGCACAAGGTCACCCATTTAGACTGGAATAAATGAGATTTAGTCTAAAACAAAGGAAACGTCCCTTTACAGGCAGAATGTTAAAATGTGGAATAAATCAGCCTGAATAGGTGGTTTTATCAGAGTTTGTACAGATTATTAAACAGTGATTGGATCAGTTCTTGCAAAAACATATTTATTGATAGAATTTTTAATAGGTGGGGTTACAGCTTCTTGATCCATGGAAAGATCTGACTACCATTCTGGGAACAAGAAGGAAGTTTTTTCCTTGCTTGTCACAAAATTTAAATGTGCTTCAAAATAGTTTTTTTGCCTTCTACTGGAAGCAGAAACAGATGTGGGAAAGGCTGAAATTGATGGGCATATGTCTGTTTTCATCATATGTAACTATGTGTGTACATTTTGCATCTTTGACCTTTATTATTGTAAAATGATCAAAGATTTAGAAAAAAAGTCCTGGGGTGGATTAGGAGCGATTCACTTATCTGTACACAGCATCTTGTTTAGATCAATTGCAGCCTTAAATCAGTACTATGCAAAGCAGGCATTATCAGCTTATTATATTTACACCCATTAATTATCTAAACTAACATATCTAAAAGTTCCAGTAAATGTAATTTAATACCTAATCAAAAGTGCAATTTTTCCCGCCCATTCTCTTCCCTAAACCTGTCCAAACATTCTTGTTTATTCCTTTCACAAGTATCTTCAATATTTTAAAGATTGATAAGGACTGATGTAAAAGGCTTTATCAAAACATTTTTTCAAAGATCATAAATGATTAAGGACTGGGGATTACTTAATAATGATCCTGCGGGTAAATTGATAAAAGTTTGGCTCTTGGTGGTCTATAATGAGGACTGGCTTGAGATGCATTGCTTTGCGATGAGTTGTGTTGAGATGCACTAGAAGCATTATGTCCAGATGTGGAAATGTGGCAATTACTTTCCATAAGTAATTAGACCATCTATTCTGTGTAGTGATTGACCATTCATGGCATCAATGATGTAAAATGTTACCCATGTTGCTACTCTTCATCAAATACAATACCCATTCCCATTGTAAATTATTGTATTTCCTGATTCCTTCAACTTATTATTTTTTTTCCGTTTGACATGAAATTGTCAAGTTTTGCATATGTTCTCCAGATCAGAAGTCAATAGGGTATTATGAATTATTTTGCCCTGTGTTCAGAATGGACAGAGATAGCCGTTGTAAAGGTGCGCTCAAACAGAACACTCACACATGTGGAGGAAGTGTGAGTATTGTTATGGGCAAATGCAAATATTACAAGTTTTAGAATGAAACGTTGTATTTCTTAAACTGTGTACTTTGTCTTTAAGAGATATTGCAAACTGACAAGGTGTTAGAAATGGAACATATTGTTTTTCATAACTTTT
>OW240922.1:39998308-40035991 GCA_933207985.1 Pelobates cultripes | reverse complement strand
TATTGACTGTGTGTGATGGGTATTTAATTCAAGCCTGTGTGTGAATGCAGGTGTGTGTTTTTGTTGTGTCACATGCACATAATCCCATAGTCAGATGTACACAGTTATATACATTGACTGTCAAATAAAGCCACATGCACACAGTTTGCCAGGTAGGGGTGCCGCTGGTTTGCTGAGAGCAACCAGCTGATGATTTCAGCCAATCAGTGACTCCCCATTCAGAAAACTGGCTTGGAAAAGGTACATCGCTTTCCAAGCCAGATTGGCTAAGAGTGTCAGCTGACCATTCTCAACCAATCAGTGGCGCCCATCTTGTCGGCACTCTGTGCTTTCTGAAACTGGAAATACAGAAGCCGGGTACTGGAGGCAATCTAGGTGTTCAACTGTTCGAGAACCATTGAGGTAAGAGTGGCTCAGGGGGCCTCCTGGCACCATAACAACTTCACCCTTTGTACAGCGTCATGGAATTTGTTGGCGCTTTATAAATAATAATATTAACCCCTTAAGGACCGAGGACGGTTCAGGACCGTCATCGGCATTTTTGCCTTGAGGACCGATGACGGTCCTGAACCGTCCTAACGGTCAGAGCTACTTACCTGATCGCCGTCGTTCCCCCGGCGACGATCAGCGTGGCTCCAGTTGTGGGGCGACTGCCTGCAGCCCAGACAGTCTCCCCACGGCAGATTAGGACCCCTGTGGCCATGTGATCGCTTAACACAGCGATCACATGGTCACAATAGGTGTCTATGTGTCTGCCTGCAGGGGGACTGTCTGTGCTGACAGGCAGTCTCCCTGCTAGTGTAAAATAAAAAAATAAAATAAAGTTAGTGTTAATAAAAAAAAAAAAATAATTATATATGTGTATATATGATATATAGACATATATTATATCTATATAATATGTCTATATATCATATATATATAATGTCATACTAAGTGTATTTTTATATTAATATGTACTTATATTAATATAAAATACACTTATAATTAAATTACACACGTATATATATAATATATATAATAACTATATATATTGTATATATATATTATTATAAAATATAAATAATAAGTAATTTAAATTAAATAATTTTTTTTAAATAATAATAAAGAATGAATTTGTATATATATCTATGTATATAAAAATAAATAAAAATAATAAGAAATATACATATACAAAATTACATAAATAATTATATAGACTTCAAATATATAAATATGCATATATATTTAAATTCTACGTGCGTATTTATGTAATATTTTTACATAATTCAGTAATTTTATTGATTGCAATTTGAGGGACCTGCCTGCCAACTCAGGCCGAAATTCCAGAGAATTTAATTTGCTAGCATTGTATTTTACCCTGTAATGTTCTACGACACCCTAAAACCTGTACATGGGGGGTACTGTTTTACTCGGGAGACTTCACTGAACACAAATATTAGTGATTCAAAACAGTAAAACATATCACAGTGATGATATTGTCAGTGAAAGTTACTTTTTTTGCATTTTTCACACACAAACAGCACTTTTACTGATGATATTGTTGTGATACGTTTTCCAGTTTTTAAACACTAATATTTGTGTTCAGCAAAGTCTCCTGAGTAAAACAGTACCCCCCCATGTACAGGTTTTATAGTATTTTTGAAAGTTACAAGGTCAAATATATGGGTCAAATATTTTTACATTGAAAATGGCCATATTGGTTACGTTTCCTTTGAGAGCGTATGGTAGCCCAGGAATGAGAATTACCCCCATGGTGGCATACCATTTGCAAAAGAAGACAACCCAAGGTATTGCAAATGGGGTATGTCCAGTCTTTTTTAGTAACCACTTGGTCACAAACACTGGCCAAAATTAGCGTTCAATTTAGTTTTTTTACTTTTTTCACACACAAACAAATATGAATGCTTACTTTGCCAGTGTTTTCGACTAAGTGGCTACTAAAAAAAGACTGGACATACCCCATATTGAATACCCTGGGTTGTCTACTTTAAAAAAAATATGTACATGTGGGGTGTGATTCAGAGATTTATGACAGATAATAGTGTTACAATGTCACTATTGATACATTTTTAAAATGTATGTTTTGAAACCGCAATATCCTACTTGTACCTATAGCCCTATAACATGCAAAAAAGCACGTAAACACTAGGTATTTTTAAACTCAGGACAAAATTTTGAATCTATTTAGCAGTTTTTTTCATTCGCTTTTGTAGATGAGTAAAAGATTTTTCAAGTAAAAGTCAAAAAACATGTATTTTTTCAATTTTTCATCAGATTTTTGTATTTTTTTTTAATTAAAATACATGAGATTATATAAATAATGGTATGTAAAGAAAGCCCCTTTTGTCCTGAAAAAAACAATATATAATTTGTATGGGAACAGTAAATGAGAAAGCTGAAAATTACAGCCAAACACAAACACCACAAAAGTGTAAAAATATGCCTGGTCGCAAATGTACAACATCGCAAAAACAGTCCAGTCCTTAAGGGGTTAAATTAGATTAAGTTGTTTTGATGCCTTGAGTGACCCTAAGTAATGCGAAAATACAAACTAGGAAACAATAACATGGGAAAAGGGAAAGAGTAAGAAAATTTTAAGAATGGTGGAGAGTGATATATAAGCTTGCATTGAACAGTGTCTGTGGTTGGTTTTTGTTACCATCTTGTTTAGGCTATAGGATTCCACTTAAATTGCTTGTTATAACCATAAATATATGTATATCCATAATACAGGTCAAGCTGTGTACAGCTAGCAATATAGATATTTCACTACACTACATCACCCATTAACCCCTTAAGGACACATGACATGTGTGACATGTCATAATTCCCTTTTATTCCAGAAGTTTGGTCCTTAAGGGGTTAAAATAACATTGCGTCTTCTAGAAACAGAATTCCAATTAGTATTGGATAAATCAACAAATAGGGGGGAAATGCATAATGCAGCAAAGAACACCCTCCTATTCACAAAGTGTCCTACCTACATTTCATGAACACCCATCATGTTTTATTTTCCAGCTTACCAAAATAGTGGCTCAGCTGATGGTACCCAGATATAGTCCCTCAGGTATATAACATAACAGCATATATAATTGCATTTCTGACAGCTCAAGTGAAGCAGAGAACACATGGAACAGAATGATATTGTGACATTTACAATTTAAATCCCTGAAAACTCTATGGTCATTGGTCAGGTCACCTAAACCATATGCTCATTGCCTTCCAGTGACTTGTCATGGTTTACTTTATAGCCAGAGGCTAGGAATATAGTCTCTTAAAGCACAAACATGACTGTTCTATAACCAAAACACTACTTAGTCACACAGGTTCCACTTTCTCATAACCTTTTTTACTAGCTCCAGAGTCAAAGGATCTATTGAGAGAAGATGATTTAAAGGCACAGACTACTTTTTCATAAATCAAGAAGGTTGTATTCCTAACATAAAAGCACATTCTACAGCATTGAATAGGAAGAACCAATGCTTAGCAATATCTGAGACAAATTAAATTTTAACATGGAAGGTGACTTGTTATAATGATACGGTGATACCTGTCACATTAAGGGAACTGGTTTGGCTATTTATTATTCATAAATTGAGTATATAAATATAATTAGGTTAGAGGGACACTATAGGCAACCAGACCACTTCAGCTTATTGAAGTGGTCTGGGTGTACTGTCCCTGCCCCCCTTAGTTCTGCACTGTAAAACATGTAGAGAAACTGCATTGTTTACATTGCAGTACTAAGAATGCCTCTAGTGGCAAACAGACACAAGAGATGCGTCATAGAGTTTCATGGAGTTTGACTCTATAGAACGTCGTTGGACGTCCTCACCCTCTGCATGAGGAAGTCCAGCTTCAGAGTAAAACCCATATTTAAGCAAGGAGGCAATGCTTTCCCATGGGGAAGGCCTAATACATGAGTGTCACTCGCTGCTAATGTGCATAAGAACACAGAGGAACACAATAGTGTTAGGAATACATCATGAAAAAGTAATGCAGAGTTAATGTAAATCATGCATCATATTCTACAAATTGTGCTATTCTGGCAGCTATTAAAATATACTTTTTGCACTTGTACACTATATATTTTTTTGTATTATACTTTTTTTTTAATTCTTTATTTTTGCCGTCAGCTTTGACCTCTGAGCATATCACAACTGTAAGGCGTAAACAATGCTTATATATATGGTATAACAATTGCGCCATCAGTATAATAACGACCTATGTTTTATATTTGTAGTTGCTGCAAGACCCTGCATGCCAAGTGTGTTTGCTATAACAGCGAGTTAGGGGAGCTTGTACAAGGTTTGTGTGCCTGCGTCTTGGCATAGTGAGGGGCTGACTGCGTGTTGCGCATATGGCACTGGTTTGTTGTCAATTATCATAACAAAAGCATCACAAAACTTGTAACTACGGCCGACTCCAGCCAGGAGGGTATGTAAAAAGGCTCTGGGATTAGGCTGAACATGGTATTAAACTTGTACGTCAATAAGGGGGCAACTTGACACGTTCATTCTAGCTTGTGGTGGGGGTTAACTAGTAGGTTAGTATTCAAGGCAAATGCTTACTGAGCCAGGGTGCTTGGAAGACTTAAAGTTAACATATAACTATAAAGAAATAAACAATATTGCATTTGGCAGTAGCATCATCCCTCCTTATGCCTCAGGTAGTCGAGTCAGTAGTCCCCGGTGCAGCCCTTCTGGGCACAAAGGGAACAATTCTCTCCACTGTCCAGGATGGCTGTGCATTCTTCTGGATGGTCTCAGTTGGTAGACCCAACATTGAAGGAACATTGTTGCCTGAGATATGCAGCAGGAGGTGTGTCTTGTCGTTCATTTCCGCTATCAATCGGTGCAGGCCCCACTTGTATGGAATGGAATGTTCTCGCAGGAGTTGTGTAACCGGTCTGAACATCCTCCGTCATGTGAGGGTACTTCTGGAAAAGTCTCTATAAAAGACCAGGTGTGCTCCCTCAAAGGGTACTGTGGGAGAACCTTTAACAGCGCCCATGAGGACCCCTCTGTCTGAGTCTTTTGCAAACTTGAGCATTACATCCGTAGTTGCCTCTTGGGGTGCCTTGGCCGCCTTTCGCAGACGGAAGCATGTTTCCACCAATAGCTGTTTGGCCTGTTTTGGCAGCAGGAGTGTGGAGATGAGCCTCCTGCAGTAATGGGGCAGTTCAGCATTTGAAATGGTGTCAGGAACGAATTCTCACATTACGTGCTTTAACCCTCCTCCATGTTTGCCATTTGTGCTGTTAGATCGTCACATTGTCTTTGTAATGAGCTTAAAGTGGCATCTGTGGCAGATTGTGCCAATTTGGTGCTTCCCATGTGTCCCTCCACTGATACCACTCTGTTAGTAAGTGAGGTGACTTCTTCCCGGATTAGGGCCATGTCTGCCTGAAACATATCTTTAATATCCTGCCTCAATGCTTGTATATCTGCCTTGGTGGAGGGAGCAGAATCACTCTCCGCCTGGGATGCTCGGGGCATGGCGCGTACCTAAGGTGAGGCAGGAAGCTGATCCTGCAGGCTGTCATCGCCCGACGATGCAGAGGAGTAGGCCCCCGCTGGCGCCATTTTGGAAGGTGCTGGCCATGCGGTCGGGTGCATCTATGCTCCACTATCTCTGGAGCCTGAGCCTGGATCCGCCCGGTACTTCTTATTCTTTTTCTCCATGTGTACAGGAGTCCAGGGATCCCCACTGGACCTTCGCAGGTGAGTTATTAGCTGCAAAAAGCCGCGGTGTTCAGGACCGGCTCTCAGAGCTGCACGGAGTCTGGCTCGATCAGGTGCTGGCTCTGCACCCCTTGTATTATACTTTTACCCACTAGTGTATGGAAACAGTAGGATAGCAGGAAGATATTATACATAGCCCAATGCACATGTTATATCTGATTTCTGTAACTGAGCAATAGCATGGAATACTGAATTTTGTATAACAATTGGGAGCCTCACAGTAAGTGATAGCATTTTAAAGTTGTAACTTTATTCTAGCATTTTTTTTGGCAAATTGCCCTATACTATTTATGCTGGAAATATAATTCCTGCAGGGCACAAGGTCACCCATTTAGACTGGAATAAATGAGATTTAGTCTAAAACAAAGGAAACGTCCCTTTACAGGCAGAATGTTAAAATGTGGAATAAATCAGCCTGAATAGGTGGTTTTATCAGAGTTTGTACAGATTATTAAACAGTGATTGGATCAGTTCTTGCAAAAACATATTTATTGATAGAATTTTTAATAGGTGGGGTTACAGCTTCTTGATCCATGGAAAGATCTGACTACCATTCTGGGAACAAGAAGGAAGTTTTTTCCTTGCTTGTCACAAAATTTAAATGTGCTTCAAAATAGTTTTTTTGCCTTCTACTGGAAGCAGAAACAGATGTGGGAAAGGCTGAAATTGATGGACATATGTCTGTTTTCATCATATGTAACTATGTGTGTACATTTTGCATCTTTGACCTTTATTATTGTAAAATGATCAAAGATTTAGAAAAAAAGTCCTGGGGTGGATTAGGAACGATTCACTTATCTGTACACAGCATCTTGTTTAGATCAATTGCAGCCTTAAATCAGTACTATGCAAAGCAGGCATTATCAGCTTATTATATTTACACCCATTAATTATCTAAACTAACATATCTAAAAGTTCCAGTAAATGTAATTTAATACCTAATCAAAAGTGCAATTTTTCCCACCCATTCTCTTCCCTAAACCTGTCCAAACATTCTTGTTTATTGCTTTCACAAGTATCTTCAATATTTTAAAGATTGATAAGGACTGATGTAAAAGGCTTTATCAAAACATTTTTTCAAAGATCATAAATGATTAAGGACTGGGGATTACTTTATAATGATCCTGCGGGTAAATTGATAAAAGTTTTGCTCTTGGTGGTCTATAATGAGGACTGGCTTGAGATGCATTGCTTTGCGATGAGTTGTGTGGAGATGCACTAGAAGCATTATGTCCAGATGTGGAAATGTGGCAATTACTTTCCATAAGTAATTAGACCATCTATTCTGTGTAGTGATTGACCATTCATGGCATCAATGATGTAAAATGTTACCCATGTTGCTACTCTTCATCAAATACAATACCCATTCCCATTGTAAATTATTGTATTTCCTGATTCCTTCAACTTATTATTTTTTTTCCGTTTGACATGAAATTGTCAAGTTTTGCATATGTTCTCCAGATCAGAAGTCAATAGGGTATTATGAATTATTTTGCCCTGTGTTCAGAATGGACAGAGATAGCCGTTGTAAAGGTGCGCTCAAACAGAACACTCACACATGTGGAGGAAGTGTGAGTATTGTTATGGGCAAATGCAAATATTACAAGTTTTAGAATGAAACGTTGTATTTCTTAAACTGTGTACTTTGTCTTTAAGAGATATTGCAAACTGACAAGGTGTTAGAAATGGAACATATTGTTTTTCATAACTTTTTCTTTAAGCAATAACCTCTTACCTACCTACAGTGCATATTATGTTTGCGCCATTTTGTCGCAGACGAATTACAGTAACAATAATGCATAAACAAGCTTCAAGGCAATGCTATGACTCTTTCAGTACGTAATATACTGTGGTAACATTAAGTAGATAAGGATGTTCAGACTTTAAGATGCCATCTTGAACTAAGTCAGGAAAATTTCCATGATGTATGCACCCTTTAGTTATGGCCTTGTATTTTTGCCAAGTTAAGGGAGGTCCTAAAATGAATAAAGTAAAAGAAGTGTTACTTTTTCATATATATACGGTAGCCCTAACATGGAAACACCTTAGGTATAAATAGGTGTACTTTTAAATGTTAAGACACAGAGGAGAGACTTGGAGACAGACGCTGCAAGCATTTAGTTTAATCTTATAAACTCTGTTATATGGATTTTATATGTCAATGTTTATATTTTTATATAATAAATATCTAAAAGACAAAACTTTATTGCTTCCAAGACAATCCTTATTTTATATTGTATTCTCAATTATTTATATATGTTAAATAGAGGATCTCTTACACTAACTATATAAAATTATGGCTAAGATATCTGTATGGTTAGCCCTGCTAAGTTCTACGCTTTAAGATGTTATAGTGGTAAATAAAGGAACCAGCAGCGGTTACAGTATATTATAGTGAGTGATGAGAGGTGGGATACACAGTGTCTTTAAGGCAGGAGTGCAAACACAAATCTTTAAAGAGAGAGTGCGTGCAGTTAGACACACTTTGATTTCTTTACCACAGTAATGATGTTCTGTCACTATGTCTGCAATTGATTGAACAACTGCCACACAGATGTTTCTAATATGTGTGTGTACCTATGTATATGTGGAAATACACATTTCAAATTAAAAAGGTGTACAATATCTGTGAAATTAAAAAAATATATATTTATGCATTTTATTACATATAGTAGCAACCACAGTTTAAAAGTATATAGATTTGACAAGCTCAGTTGCCTAAAAATATTCTCTGAAATTTGGTTTAGAACTCTTGAGGACTGGGCACTGTAAAAAGTTATTAGGAAAACACTCCAGAATTTTCAAAATGTTTAAACTTTTTGACCAAAACTGCATATATATCTGACTTTTTCTGTTAGGCTATCTTATCTCAAAAGTTGAAATAAAATTAACTTTGGATTATCTGCAATTTACCCTTAATAACTAATTTAGATTTATTTAGATTTTCTGGCCTTCTTACCTTTCCTCATACTCGAAGGAACTCACACCCAATCGCCCCCTCATAGTTAGTCGCCTCGCATGGTGGTATAGGGACAACCTCCCCCTGTCACTCCCATGCATTCTTTTGCTTTACTGGTCACCAAGAGGCCGACACCCCGCCACATTTTCGGTGGCCACAAAATTCCCTCAGGCCAACTCATAGATAGAGCCTCTCATGCCGCTTGGCAATTACTAGGGCTCCCCTCTATTTGTTAAATAATTTTTTGCTACTTGGCATTAGGTAACTAGCCAGTACGATATTATTACCTTGGTTTCTAAAAATAGTTTTTGTCCTATCCTAGCATGTCTGAACTGCCTGATGCTATGGAGGATTTGTCAATTACCAGCACTCCTGCAAGGTACATCACTCCATCTCACAGAGGGGACATCGCCAGCCAGTCTTCCTTCAGGTCTTGGACCATACCCAGGATCACGGCCGAATAGGAACATTCCCTACCCGGCCACTGCCAGGAAGGCTGAACTTTATAGATTGCTAAACACCAACATGGATAACACCGGGGCTGGCGAAGGCCCCAGTGGTGCCCAGTCATTCAATCTCCAGGCCGCCCTGTCGTCGTTATTGTCCTCATTGGGACGGATTACCGATAGGCTGGACTGTTTGGATACTGGTGATAAGCCAGTGGCACCATCTGGATAAAATGCTCCAGAACCTACAAGTTTATTTGGCAACCTAACTTTGGTCCACTTCAGAACCCAAACATTATCAACTCAGCACACATAGTTCCTGCTAATATTAAGAAGGATATATTGGAGGGCAAGGATGTCAATATAGTTTTGCTGCTGATTGCCTCCCAAGATGTTCTTGAGAACAAGATGTACTCTTATGACGATGTGTCTGTTGTGCTGAAGGCTAGGGACCCCAGATTGAATATGAAGTTGTCCATTCCTGAGTTCGTCCTGGCCTTCGGTATTTATAGGAACATGTTTTGCTCTGTATATCCCGAGCAGCGAGGAATTAAATCTGTTTTTGTACAAACTGGTGGATTTGGGGCATAAGTATGGAGGTACATCAGTTTATGATTACCATAGATCATTCTCCGCGAAGGCGTCTACAGCTCTGGCTCAGTTCAATTTTCAGACAGACTTGAGCCAGTTGGACACGGAGCTGTTTTGAAGGCACTTCGCAGGCCTCAGGTCTGCAGCTTGTGGTATTTGCTCTTCATCCTCACATGCCACGAACCTATGTCCTAATACCCCGAAGCTAGGTGCTACCTTCCCTTTCCCGACCTCCTCTGCTAAACCTGAGAAGGTGATCAAGCACAAGCTTGGGCTTAATATTGTTTTTCTGGGTAAATCCCAGATTTGTAATAACTTTAATTTAGGTTCCTGTAAATTTAGTGCTTGCCGGTTGTTGCATGTCTGTTCTCTGTGTTTTAGGGCACATTTATTAGGACAATGTGTCTTGTTTCACCGAATTATTGCATAGTCATCCTTCACCTCAATTAGTAGAGTTTTTGGTAACTGTGTTTACGGAAGGGTTCCATACGTGTATCATTTATATGCCATCCAGCATTGTAAAATGCAAGAACCTGCTGTCCGCCCTTGCCAATCCAGTAGCCGTCAATACTCTGTTACAGATTGAATTAAATCAAGGTTTCCTAATTGGTCTGTTTAGTTCCCCACCTTTCTCAGTATGGAGAACTAACCCTGTAGAGGTGGTCTCTGGTAACTGTTCAGCCAAGCAAAGGTTGATTGTCGACCTCTGTGCTCCCCACTCTTCCATGAACCCTAGTCTGAACTCTTTCATTCCTTCGGAGGAATTCTCCCTTCATTATACCACCATAGATAACGCCATTGACGCCATTCTGTCTGCAGGGACGGGGGCATGGCTCAGCAAGACTGACATCATTAATGCCTTCAAGTTCCTCCCAATCCATCCTTCTTTGTGGCATCTACACTGTGTTAAGTGGCAGGGTTCTTACTATTTTTTCACTCGTCTTACTTTTGGTGCTAAAAGTAGTCCCAGGTTTTTCAATATTTTCACTAAGACCTTATGCTGGCTACTGGTCAGTGTCTGTAGATGTCACACAATTATTCACTATTTGGATGACTTATTGCCTATTGTATAACAGGCCTACCGCATCTTCGTTTTCTGCACACCACAACCGACTGTTTATATTTTCTATCTGGTTTATATTGTATAAGCTATATACTGTCATTATGGCATCTATGCCCTGAACACCAATATATATATATATAGTGTTCAAGTAGAGATTATATATATATATATATATAAATGTATCTTGTTTACTCTGATCTAATGCGCATCTTTATTGGCAAAATAGATTCCAATTCTCCAAAATTTGAATGTGCATTAGATTCAACAGTGCATTAGCTTCAAGTATAAATGGGGCGTTAGATACAACAGGCATACGACTCAAATCGTGGGGACGAAATTAGTCGGAGTGAAATTTACATCGCTGGGACATGTATGCGAGACAGGGTTTCTGTGTACAGTAAAGCTGTGCCTCGTGAATGCGATTTTTGCACTGTTGAATTTTACCGCAGTCACAGGGCGGTCCTCGCTTATCGACCTATGTGTTGTATAAAAGTATCTTCTTCTACAAATGCACATTACATTCGCCAGCGAAAACATTTTTCGACTTCCTGGTTTCAAAATTTCAATGCGCATTAGATTCGATAGCCTATTAGATTTGAGTAAATAATGTGTGTATATACACACATTTTTCTTAATATATTTTTTGTATTACATCACACATAATAAAATTGCCAATAATTTATAAATTACAAAAGTCCATGGAGAAGATATATCAGAAATACACTAGTTTGACACCAATTGGTTTCAGGGTTAGAACTTTTTCGCATAGTAAGATTTATTTAACATTTATCTTTTCAACATTGATTCTTATACATACACACATCATATGCATGAACTGATCTGATAACGTTCTAGTTACATAGATTTCTCTCAATCAGTGCGCACATTTATGAACAAGACTAGTCTGTATTCAGAATAACGAGGTGTCTCTCTCTGTCTTCTGGAAATAATTTGCCAGTATCTATAGTGCTTTATAAAGACTCTCGGGTTAGTTCCAGTTCCTCCCAGAGGAAGAGTGATTTCAGGGCTGTAAAATGTTATTATAAGAGGATATGTGCGGAACATGCAGGAGCAAGGAGATTTTGTTGTAAAGGCGATGTTATGATAGCAGGGATTTCTCCATTGCCAGAGTATTTAATGGACTATGAGATATGTTATTTGTACAAATTGTAGCATTTTGGGTTTTATTTCTCATCAATCATTTCAAGCACACTTGGTGTAACTTGAGTTAAATGAGTGGTTACAAACCTATCCTAATTATGTTATGTAACTCAGCAACACGCCTTCCATTTGTATCAGAGAATTCTGGATGATTACATCTATGAAAGTGGAACTGTCAGTACCTGAGGTGTGAAAGTGTTTCGTTCCTTTACCCCAGTAATGATTATTGTAGCATTTACAGGGGTGAATAAAGCAGCAGATGTAAGTAGAAATCATACTTCCACTGTATTTGTGCATTACAGTGACTTCGCAGTGTTGTGATGACTTGGGCACACACATGTTCAGAACAGCTAACAGGCACAGCTAACACCGAGCAGGAGGAGAGAAGGGGGGAGCAATGGCCAGCGGATCTTTTGTAAACAGTTACAGTTTGACTACTTACATTGGGGGGGCCCTTGGGCACTTGTAAGAAGGGATAACCTACAAATCAGAACTATTTTGAAAAGCATAAAGGAAGGATCCTGGGTCAATCTGGCAGGGCTTATGTGGTTAACATTGTTTTATTGCATTGCGATCCAGCCAATTCATACAAATAGTATGGCAGAAGAAGAGAACTTCCTTGTTGTCTTGTTGATGACAAAGAAGATGGGATTATGGTGCTCATTTTATTTAGACTGTTTGAAAATAGTTTGACAAAGAAATGGCGTCTTCTTGCCCCATAGGCACTACATTTGAATATAGTGGATATGGTGCCTGGGGCATATCCCTTTAATTCTCCTTAGTGGTTATGGTGCATGGAATTTCTTTAGGCACAGTTTTCCAAGAAGAAAGCTATGTCTGTTCTACAATAACTCAAAAGCATATGCAGTGTGACCTAATTTTATTTTAACTGCAAACATTTCAGTGCCAGTGGGTGGTGTAGGTGGGACTCTGGTCCTTGGGTATGTGCTTTCGGGGACTCTGCAAGTGTAATCCCAGCTAGATAGGGTAGATATCTGCTTGGGGCAAATGAAGGGAAATCAATTATTGGTTGGGATATGTTATAAACCACCTAATGTAAATATTAATGAGGAAGAACAGCTGCAAATTGGGAAAGCTGCAAATCTGGGTAACATGTTAATTATTGGAGATTTTAATTACCCGGACATAAATTGGGATAGAGGGACTAGTAGTTCAGCAAGGGGAATCAGGTTTTTGAACTTGTTAAATGATACCTTTATGTCACAACTGGTACAAGTACCAACTAGAAAGGATGCTGCTCTGGGTCTCGTTATAACAAATAATGTTAATCTTTTGACCAACATTCAAATAGGGGAGCATTTGGGAAATAGTGATCACAATATGGTAATCTTTTAAATAAACACAAAAAAACAAAAGCACGTGGGGTATACTAAAATGTATAATTTTTAAAAAGCCAATTTCAATAAGATTAGGGCAGCTCTACAACATATCGACTGGCATAAACTCCTAAATGAAAAAAACTGAGGATAAATGGAAACTATTCAAACAAATATTAGAAAGGTACATTTCTCAGTATGTACCATTGGGCAATAAAAATAAAATAAACAAATCAAAACCAATGGGGCTTAGTAGAGAAGTAAAACAAGAGAATAAAAATAAGAAAAGGGCATTTAAAGCATTTAAATCGGACAAATCAAAGACATAAGATATAAGGAAGCCAATAATGCTTGCACAAAGGCAATTAAAGTGGCTAAACTAGAAAATGAGAAATTGATAGCTAAAGAATGCAAAACCAACCCCAAACATTTTTTCAAGTTCATCAATTCTAAAAAAACAAAAAAATGAAAGTGTAGGTACAGTGGAAACAGAGATGGGTCTGTTAGTTAATGAAGACCAGGAAAAGGCAGAAATTTTAAATAACAATTTTTCGTCAGTATATATTAATGAGGATCCTATGTCAAGAGATATGCAAATGATTGCTGCAAAAACTTGCAGATAACTTGTGATTGCATGACTAGAGACAAGGTGCTACAGCAGTTCAAAAAATTAATGTAAATAAAGCTCCGGGGCCTGACGGTATTCACCCATGACTACTTAAAGAGCTAACTGGGGAAATAAGTGAACCTCTGTATTTAACCTTTCAAGATTATTTTGTTTCAGGTATTGTACCGCAGGATTGGAGGAAAGTCTTTCCTATATTTAAAAAGGGTTCAAAATCATTGTCCGGAAATTATAGACCTGTGAGCTTAACTTCTGTGACTGGGAAAATATTTCATGAGCTATTAAGGGATAATATTCAGAAATTCATTGGGAAGAACTTTGTTATTATCAATAATCAGCATGGTTTTATGAAACATAGGTCATGTCAAACTAGCCTAATTACATTCTACAAAGAAGTAAGTAGAAGTATAGATCAGGGCATTGCAATGGATGTGATCAACTTGTATTTTGCCAAGGCATTTGTGTCACAGTTCTCACTGTGACATGCAGACTGTCTCGCCCCAGAAGTGCCCAACAAGGGATTTGAACCTGGGTACTTTGCAGTCCTGGGCCTGTTGTTTCTCCTCTGAGCCACCTTACAACACATAGTCATAGTCCGATCTTGCCTTGTATCCAGCACTGGGGGGCTGGACGTTATCTGTGGCTGCTACAATATTCTCAGCACACCTGAAGCTGATGGCCCAACTAGCCAGGTATAAGACACTGCCTCTCCCTGAGGGCAGTGTCAGTTCATTGATTTTGGTTTCCGTATTACTGTTTTGTGTTCTCCTGTTGATTCCTGATCTAGGCTTGTTATTTTGTGTATCCTGACTCCTGGCATCCTCTGTCCTCGGCTCTCTACTCGTTAATCCTCATTTCTGGCACCCACTGACCTTTGTCTTACCCACGACAATTCTCCTGTTTATGTCTGTATCTGTACTCTGACTTGGAGCATCATCCTGCACAGCCCCCGTGCACAGACTCACAGGCCAGGTGAGTTCTTCCCTGACCACCTTGGCCTGTGTTTAATTGCAAGGGAGAGCATATCTCTGCATACCGGACTCCCAGTAAGGTAATCCGTGACAATTTGATACTGTTCCTCAAAATAGTTTAGTCTTCAAACTAAAAGAAATTGGTCTAGATGAATACTTTTGTTCTTGGGTAGAACATTGGCTTAAGGATAGAGTTCAACGAGTTGTTATTAATGGTAAATATTCAAGCTGGACAAAAGTGGTAAATGGTGTCCCTCAAGGTTCTGTTTTGGGACAGCTTCTATTTAACATATTTGTAAATGATCTTGCAATAGGTATTGAAAGCCGTGTTTCAGTGTTGGCAGATGACACAAAACTTTGTAAAGTAATAAAATGTAAGTAGGATATTGCTTTGTTGCAGTGGGATTTAGATAGATTGGGGGTCTGGGCACTAAAATGGCAGATTAACTTTAATGTAGAGAAATGCAAAGTTATTCACTTTTGGGTCAAGAAGAAATCCCTAAATGGTAGTGAATTGGGGATAACCACAAAGGATTTGGGAATTGTTATAGGCAACAATATGCAATGTTAATCTGCAGTTGCTAAGGCCAGTAAGGTTTTGTCATGTATAAATAGGGGCATTAATTCTCAGGATGAAAATATAATTTTGCCTCTTTATAAATCGCTGGTAAGACTACACCTTGAATATCCTGTGCAAGTTTGGGCATATGTTCTAAAGAAGGATATCATGGCACTAAAAAAAGTGCAGAGACGGGCTACAAAATTGATAAAAGGAATGGAGCATTTTATTTTATTTTTAATTCTTTATTTTTTCATGCAATAGGATGTACATACAGGCCTGAAGTGCCACGATAGCAGGACAGGCTTATCAACAAGTACAGTATCGTGACTGGATTGAGTTGCACATTTTAGTTTTTTAAAACGAACATAACATTAAAGTAGAAACATAGCTCTTTAGGTAGAGAATTCCTCATCTCTATTGTTCTTGTTCGTTAGGAATCCTTTCCTCTGCTCTAAGTGAAAACACTTTTCTTCCATTCTAAATTGGGTGACCTCTTGTCTGTTGTATA
Source organism: Pelobates cultripes (assembly GCA_933207985.1). Classification (NCBI taxonomy): domain Eukaryota; kingdom Metazoa; phylum Chordata; class Amphibia; order Anura; family Pelobatidae; genus Pelobates; species Pelobates cultripes. The sequence goes on along the minus strand of OW240922.1, from coordinate 40,020,021 downwards.
TTACTGCTAATTAACAGGTTAGAATATAGCGGTTTGTACCAAACCTGCATATATTTGTATAGTGCTATCATATACCCTCTGAGGCGTCTTTTTTTCCAAAGAAAACATATCCAGTTTTTCTAGACTTTCATCATAACTAATGTTTTCCATCCTCCTTACTAGTTTTGTAGCTTGCCTCTGCACTTTTTCTAGTTCTGCAATATCATTCTTTAAAAGCGTGCCGAAAATTGCACTACAAATCAGCAGTAAGACTCCACCTTGAATATGCAAAGAGGAAAGCATATTTTTGAATCACGTGAATCAATACCTCTTTTTATACACAAAAGCATCTTACTAGATTTTGCAACAGTCGACTGGCATTGAACACTGTTGTCTTGTTTGTGATCTGTCTTTGTTCCCAAGTCCTTTTCATTTAATGTTATCCCTAACCCAACCCCATTTAACGTATACATGGCTTGTGGGTTCCTTATTCAAAAAAACATGACTTTACATTTATTTATCTATCTATTATCACTAAACAGTAACTTGCATTAAGCTAACACCAACCCTTAACCCGTGAACTACTTTAAAGGAAAATATTGAATCAATATTAAAATTTTAACTCTTGTTGGGTTCAAGATGTGCACACATCTTGAACCCAACAAGAGTGAAAAGACATATAATTGAGTAAAAATAGTTGAAATAGTTCCACGGTCTGAGTTGCATGTCACTAATAGTAGCTTATTGTACTATTTCATTTACTAGTTTTTTTTTACAATAAATGATTTATTATTGAGGATTGTAGTTGGAGTAAAACAGCAATGAAGCATTTCTTGGCAAGACATCACTCACTAGACAGCTTAGAATGAGGACAGGCCACATTGATAATACCAAACTCAGTGGCCTGCCTGAGTATTGAAGCACTGGCAAGGATCTTAAAAACCAAAACTAAGGGCAGGCAGCAAATAAGACATAATTTAGGAAACACAGACAAGAACAAATAAACTGACTGGATACAATGAGGAAAAGTAAGAACATGACAGTAAATGAGAAAGCACCAAACAACTGAATAGTAATCGTCAGGAATAAGGGCATGTTCTGTAAAAAGGATACTGCAATGTTTGCAGTAAATTATTAAGACTGCCTCCAGTTGCTTATACATACAAATTAGGTGGAGTGTAAGGTGGATCTTGGTTGGAGGTATTACAAACAACTGTAAAAATATAAAAGGACAAAACCTAGTGAAATATGGTCTGATACATATAGTAATCAGTTAGATGTTGTACAGAGCCAACAACATTAGGCTCAATGTGCGGGCTGGTGGGAATATTAGAAGGGATCCCACTCCCTAGCAGAGTAGAATTGTCTACCAGACAACCACTAGAGGCACTTCCTGCGGTTTCACAAAGTTAAACTCTGTGAAATGACCCTGGATGTCCTCACGTTTTACATGAGGATATGCAGCATCAAGCAAACCCCATAGGTAAGTAGGTAAGCATTGATTCAATGCTTTTCTATGGGGATGGCCTAATGCGTGCCACGCATGTGTATGATGCCCCCCTCATCGGCTGACAGAGCGCAAACCCAGCAGCGAAAGAAATTGGCGCTGGAGTCAGGTAAATGACTGAAAGTTGTTTTTTTAACCCTTTAATGAATGGGGGGAGAGGTACAGGGGGATTCCACAGGGACAATGGCACACTTAGTGTTAGGAATTCAAGTTTGTATGTCCAACACTTAAGTGTTCCTTTAATAATTTATCTGAGTGAAACCAATAGAGCGTCACTTGTTACATAGGAGAAATTATGTGTGGCCTGGTTGATACCTTTACTGAAATACTAAATTATATAGCTAGACTCTGGAAGAGTAAATATATTCATTGCATAATTAAAGTATATTCACACTAATAATTTAAAACCATATAATATTTATTAGAAATGTTCATTATTACACACTCAAATATAAGCCAAATGTCAGGGTTAATAGAATAAGACAGCTGGGAAAACAAATGAACGGCTGAGGAAGCTAATGGAACAGAATTAATCTTTAGTGCTACATGCTAATGTTGATTCCTGCACTAGACTGTTCATGTTCAATTAGTTCCAACACACATTGAATCAGCACCTGAATACTTTAAAACAGGACAAACAATGTCAGTCATTCTAAAACTGTGCAGACAATACATTATCTCATGGCAGAGATAACCTCGGAGCCCCTTTCCATCCTATAGCCTATAATTTCACATCTTTTGCTTAGTTATGTTTCCCAAATATATTGCAACGGAAGAATTGTGTACATTAAATTCCTGCTGGCAAAACTCTGCATCTTGTCACTGTCTATATGTTATCTGTGATGAAAAAAGATATGCCATTGCCAATATTTGCGTGATTGGGTAAAAATTTTAAATCACACATAAGAAATGTTTGGAAGAGATAAGTCAAATGGGGAACCAGGTTCATCTAAGTCTTAAGAACTGCAGATCTCCAAAACGAGGTATTACGTGGAAATGCCAATCTACCATCTAAGCTTGGATTGTGGTCATAATGGGCTGAAAATTAGTTCAACGTCAGCATTGCAAATCTAGTATAATTTAAATTCCCTGAAAATGTATTTAGTTTACACATCAGTAAAATGCAAACCTTTGCATGATAATTTCCACTTGAGAAATGTTTCAAGCGACGTATCTCGGAGAAGAAGCAAGCTGAGATATTAAATATTTTTTTCCCAACGTTTATATATGGGGTCTGTAGAAATGTGCTCATAACAAACTGTATAAAAAAAATATTATCAAGCTGGAAGAAATGCAATTTAAAAAAAAAAAAAAAACAATCTACAGCTCTTCTAAAGAGTGCTGGTACCCCCAACTTCTCTTGAAGTTGTTGTTTCACCTGGAAGTCTATATGTAGCTTTCTAGGTAGTAAAAACAGTACAACCATAGGAATGCAGAGTGAGCAAGACGCAGACGGCGTACACACAGGTCAGACCATATAAATGAGCAAGACGCAGACGGCGTACACACAGGTCAGACCATATAAAACTTTTCAACCATGTTTGTTTTAATTAATCATTTATATCGTTTCTTTTTAAACAGTAAAAGTGCCATGCGTTTTTTTGCAACCCCTGATTAAGTGCTGGAAGATGAAAGGTTTCTCCTGTGTATCACTAGTCTGTTCTGCATTTTACATTATGTATTAAAAAATATTTTTTTCTTTTTTAAAATAAATATTTTTGATATCTTAATATTTTGAAGAAAAAAAAAAGTTTATCCAAAAATATTATTTTAAAAGCTTATCCAAAATATTAAATCAAGGACATTGTTAGTTAACATTCTAACATGAAGCTGGCGTTTCCCATTACGAACAGTTGTGAATATGTAAGAATTGGCTGAAACCTATATTTGGGTTATAGATATAACTTAGGACTTGCCAAAATGTGTGTCAACCATTGCGATAGGAAAATGCATTTACATTATGTCATTTATTTATGTTGTAAACAGTGAAATATCAAAGAATAAACATTGGACAAATATACAATTTTCTAGCTTATAATTTGGCATTATGTTTAAATTTGCCCAGGAGTTTCATCTTCATTAATCTCAGCGAGTCATATCATATGTTAATTCATTCAGTATTTTATGATTTATTAAATAAAGAATTTTCTAACAGAAAACAGAACAGGTGTTGTCAAACAGAAATTTTTTTAAGACAAAACAAACAGCATTACTGTTTTGAAACATCTGTCCAGATGCGTTTTACAAAATACATTCTGCTGTGCTTAGCAGCACTCTCTGCTAGGACTCTCTGTTATCACACTCATTGTATAGCGCTACGGAATTTGTTGGCGCGTTATAAATAATAATAATAATAATAATAATCACACTAACTGGCTATAATAAAAAAGAATGACTTTCACACAAAAAAAATAAACACATTTTAGTCTAACATCGTTTAAAATAAGGCAATATCCTATATTTTCTCAAGGGGTATTTTCAAATTATCTTTCTCTTTTTTTAAGTTTAACATAGATTTCATGTTTTTTTCTTTATTCCCTCACATTTCCTATTTTAACCTCATAACCACTGTGTAATTTAAACATGTACATGTTTTGGGCACAGTTTGTGTCTCTTATCCCAAGATTGCTGGGGGAAATGGTTGGAACTCACAAAAAAAACAACTTGATAGATGTAGCTAAGCCACGGTTCAATATCAGAAAAGCAAAACTGCAGTGTTGGGAAATATAAGCTATCTTGAATTAAGTGTTGTTAATGTGCCTTTCGGTTTGAAAAGAAAAGATCACAGTTCGTTAAATAAACCAAAGCTGCTTAAATACACCTGATTGTTTTAAGAACTCAACATGTTTTCAAATATAATCATTAAAAAAAATTGTAATACATTTTTAGAAATTGCTATAAAATTTATTAATTCAAACGAATAACATGCAATACTGACAAGATAAAAATGAAAATAAAAATATTACTATAATATATAAAAGTGCAGTTATATTATTATTTTTTTTAATGTAATACACATAGTATAAAATTAAATATCATGTTTGGGATGTTTAAGGAAGATGTTGTGATTTTTCATTGCCTAAATATAAATATATTCATAGGATTCCTTGCCCTGTTTATAGTATATATATATTTAAGGTTTTGAATAATTCAGTAGCTAATAGCATTCTAGAAGTGTAATGCATACATGTAATAAATGTCCAACATCATAGTGTATTGATTGGAAGAAAATTATGAAAAGAGGCAGTAACATTTTAATAATAAAAAAAAGAACTATTACTATTTTTGCATACAACGTTTTTATTGTAGAAACTTTGTGAAATATATTAATATATTGTAGTGTGTACCATAAGCCTGGGACAGATTGCTTGAATAGACTATAGCAATTAGGGGGTGTATTGATTACATGATACGAAACCGTGAAGGAAGTAATCACTTAAATGCCAGTTTAGTAATTTGAGTATTCTAGTATTCTAATCAGTTTACGTTAATTCTCTGGAAATTCATTTCAGACTTGACTTTTGTTACTGTTTATATTTAGCGAAATTTGTCAGGAATTCAAAGTAAATTTCACATTTAAGGCCAAAGTAGCCAAACAGGAAGCATAGGTGACTTGGAGAATTTTACCAGTTTAGCTAGTATGGCCTTGAATGTGAAATTCACTATTCTCACTGTATTCAATAACACTGTCTGAGTCAGTTCTGCATTTGATTAATTGTATGTTAAAGAATCACTTAAAGAACCCACACCCAATTAATCTTAATGAAGTGGTCTGGGTGCAGTGGTCATTTAGTTTTAACTCTGCAATGTAAAACACTGCTGTTTAGTAGATAAAGCATGGTTTTGTCTTCCTAACAGTCACTAGAATACAAACTTGGTTCCCGATCAAATGCTCCTCTTAGATAAACTCAGTGCACACACCGTAGCTTCCCAATTCTTCCTATGGGGAAGTATTGGATTGGCCTAGATCAGGGATAGGCAACCTTTCAGTAGTCTTGTGCCAAAATAAGATTTTGAAGTCTCTCGGCGTGCCGATCCTCTGTTTTAAAATTGACGTGTGTAATATGTTGCCGTATTTTCCTTGTGTTATTCCTGGGTGCTGCAGTTGCTTTGTAGTGTAGCGCTGTACTTGTGCATGTGTGAGCTGTTATATTGTAAAGTATTTGTTCATGAGTAGTTTGTGGTATTGTATATGATCCCTGTTAAAGTGGGCTGTGTATGGGGGTTGCTTGTGTAATATGTCACAATGTGTGTTTGGTGTGTGTATGTGTGGGGCTGCTTAGGGCACTGTGTGTGACAGGCTGCTTGTGGGGCTGTGTGCATGTATGTGGATTGTCAGTGTGTTGTGGGGATGTGTTTTGAGTGTGGGTGCTGTTTGTAATATTTGTTTGAGGGGGAGACTTATTCTGAAGCTCAGTGTATATCTAGCAGTGTGGGTGGTTTCCCTGCGGTCCAGTGGGGTCCGGGCTGACCAGGTACAGGTCAAGGGCAGGAACTGCAATAGTTTCTGTGGGCTGCTCTAATCCAGTGCAGATTCCCATCCACAAGTACTGGGATAAAGTGATCTGAGGTTACTTCCTATAAGTGCTGAAATGCGTAGATTGAGGATTGCCCCTAACCACTCAGTTTGTACTAAGGACTCTTGATGGCCCAGAGCCAGTTTAGCTTTGGCAGCCTTGAGTGCCATTTAAAGGCACCTAGGGTGCCACGCATGCCACACGTGCCGTAGGTTGCTGACCCCTGGCCTAGATCATCAATGTTGGCGGCATGGCAACGTGGAGAGGGAAGAAAAGTGTTTTTTTTTTTTATTATTATTATTTCTGACAGAGGGAGAGGATGGTTGTCACCATTATTGGGGCAAAAATGCAGTTGTTAATGTTGCTAATTGCATAATGATATCTGCATAACATCAAATTATGTTACTTAACACCAAAGGGGATGACATAAGAGAAAAAAGAATTGAAAAAAACATTGAAGCAGTAAATAAACTACTTACAATGGGTTTGACAGTGCACGTAGAGTTATGTATGCGTAGCAATGTGTCAGTGTGTATACAGTGTGTGTTTGTGTCAGTGCATGCATACTGTGTCTGTAGTATTGTCATTGTGTGTATAATCCCTGAATGAATGTGTGTATAGCTGCATGTTTATACTGTGCCTGAGTGTGTTTGTGTATAGCAGTGTGTCATTGTGTCAATACTTTGCCTAACAGTGTGTATAGCAGTGTGAGCATGTTGTCCCTGATTGGGTGTATCATTATATGTATACTGTGAGTGTGTAGGGAGATGTTTGTCATTGTGTGTATGTAGCAATCTGTGTACTTGAGTGTTATGTATAATAGAGGTGGCTCCATTTCTCTCATAACTGTCCCAGAGGCTAGCCAGAGAGAAATACTGGCACCGGCCAGACAGAATCAAATACTGGCTGTGCTTGTAAGATGCCCTAGGACACCTAGAATGTTAGCAGGACACTATAGCATTAGGAATACATGTTTGTATTGCTATAGTGTTCCTTTATGCCATTCTGGTGTAATGAAAGTGCTTTGTGTTTAATCTATAAGATCATTTCCATGTAGGGCCTTGGGTAAAACAAAAACATAAGAAAAAAAATGCCATGGCAACTATTTTTGTAACTAGCCAGTTACGAGCTCTTCAAATGTATTTATTTTATTTTTTTAAATGGGATCAAAGGTCCCCTGATTTAGTTTCTTACCCAATTCATAGATCATCTGCAGTGCGTTTGTGCTGACTCCCATTTTTCCCCTACCATTTTCATCAACATGTAACAGTAAAGTCATCATACAAATAAAAACAAATGAACATGCTCAAGCTGACAGCTGAGGTTATGTTGACATATTTCTTGTCCCACAAGCTCCCTGTGAGTTTCAGGCATAGGGAAAGCTGCTTTGTGTCTGCTATTTTTGTAGATGGGATGGGAATCTGTGGCTGCCCCTAACTCCCTCCTCTCCACTTCCTGCAGGGGACCAGAGGCAAAAGAAAAACAAACACACATACAAGAATATTTACTTTGGAGGTCAGAGCGTGAGGAATTACACAAGGCACACAGGGTTACATAGTATCTGGACCTCTGGTAAGCTCATAATTTTCCCTGATTTACATACAGAACATGATCTATAACTGGGAACACAACACAGATCCATCATTTTGGCTTCGCACACTGCCGGGTAAGGGCTCTGTGTGTGTGTGTGTATTCCCTGTGGTCAAAGACCAACTCTACATACAGTGATACAGAATACATGTGCACATATGCAACTTACTTTTTCCCCCCTCAAAAATCAAAACTAGAATTAGTTACAAGCAACTCCTAGATTTTGAAATGTTTGGTGCTTATCACACAGTTTTAATTTACAAATTTACATTTACCTTTTTCTTCCCTAGATTGTAGCATTGTTAGTATGAATTAATCAATTAGAGTTTTTCTATTGGCTAAACAACTTTTCATCCCAAATTGACAGATGGATTTGCAGAATTCCCATTGAAAGCACCACAGATATCAGTCTCAGGAGTTTGAGAGCTCTAGACACACTTTTTTGGTTTGGTTTTCCAGTAAATGTTTATCACATCATCTAGCAATAAACACTGTTAATTGTTTGTGTATGTTAATTAAGGAAAATCTAAAATTCTGTCAGGATTATGGGCCTAGCTTGACACACCTGGTGTAGATTAGTGCAAACCACAAATAAATATGCATACAAGAAGTTACACACCTGTCCCCAACATTAAACCCCCTGATTGAGGAAATAATAAGCCAGACATAGCCTGAGGTAATTGAATATTTTGTATTTTATTGCTGGCCTATGCTTACCACTTTATAGATTATCAGGATGAGTTTCACAATGTCTGGGGGCTTGACAGGTAGAACCTCCACAATGAGTTAACTGGGTATTGACATCTTACTTCACAGATGCTCAGTTTAGACATGGGTTTATTTTGGCAAGCCAACAATGCTTATGCTTAAAGAGACACTCCAGACCCCTCAAGCACTTTAGATTTATGGGTGAAGGCCCCCAATCCTCCCTCTTTGGAATCAGAGGATGTCCAGAGACTTGTGGTAAGCACTTTTCTTCCCGAAGCCCACACTCTGTAAAAAATAACCCCATAGAAAGTGCTATGATCACTATAATAAAAGAGTTTGAAAGGACTCCAGTTATTACTGCCCTTCCTGCCCATCTCTACCTGCCATATGCATGATAGACTGTTTTAGAATTTACCATACAGAGCTGAACTATTGAATCACTCTGTATGTGAATTTGTCAGTATGTTTAATTAGCATGTCCTGATTACTTTCTGTTAGCTGCCTGTACCGTCTTATTGGCTTGTTATACCGACTACTCTGACTTTTGGATTCCTTTGACCTCGACCTGTCCCTGTTTACGTTAAGCATAGCCATTATAAAGTGGCTACACCAAAAAACTCAAAATACTACATTTAGAATACTTGTTAAACTTGAATGCAATTATGGGGGCAATTTTCTTTCGTAGGGTGCCATATTCTCTCAAAGGCGACCCAGGCCCGGAAAATCACTTGTCAATTTTACAAGTTGAAAAGGGCATCTAATATATTTTGCCATGTGACTTACTGAAAAAACATGAACACCAGTACATGGGGGCTTTATTACATTCTTTAGACAATGTTAAATAAAAATACTGATGCTTTATTGCACTTATCAGAATTGTAATATTTATTAACACATATTGGAATTATAAAAAATCCTGTATAAATGGAATTCATGTGTGAAAAAAAAGCCTCGAAAGAAAATATGACCACTAAACGGAGCCGGCATTTGTGATAATGTTGCTAGATCAAACAACTCAAATTATGCTATGCGAATAGCTTGGGTTGCTTACTTTTAGATATGTCATAATGGGAGTAAAATTCTTTCTTGGGCTGCCATACTGCCTCAAAGGTAACATAGACCCAGAAAATCACTTTTACAAAAAGTTGAAAAAGAAAATCTAATATATTTGGCCCTGTGGCTTACCAAAAAACTGAAAAACCAGTATGTGGGGGTATTGTTATCTTTGTGAGACAATGTGATATAAAATACAGTGGACTAACTCATATCAAGATTATGAAATGTCCTGTGAAAATGGAATTCATATGTGTGGAAAAAAAAGCACAAAAGAAAATAGAACCACTAAATGTGCCCAGCAAAAAGTTGAAAAAGAAAATCTAATATTTTTGGCCCTGTGGCTTACCAAAAAACTGAAAAAACAGTATGTGGGGGTATTGTTACCTTTGTGAGACAATGTGATATAAAATACAATGCACTAACTCATATCATGATTATGAAATGTCCTGTGAAAATGGAATTCATGTGTGTGGAAAAAAAAGCACAAAAGAAAATAGAACCACTAAATGTGCCCAGCAATATATAATTTCATTCTTAGCGTATTTTGATAACAATATAGAAATATATAAATATTTTTCACATTGCAGGATTAAGGGGGACAGAAAAACATTGCACCCAGACCACTTCAATAAGCTGAAGTGGCCTGGGTGAAAAGAAAGAAAACAGTAATGTTATTGTTAAGGAGTACAGTTGTATGCAAGTAGTAGTAACTGGAATCTATAACCGCAAAGAATGTCCTCGTAAAACAAGAAGAAAGTTCTTGATAACGGTGGTAGTTGTAGTAGGTGGTTCAATGTATTTCACCAAGATAGGTTCCAAGAAATGAAACAACGGTAAATAACAGAGAGAATGAACAATAGTGTGATACTGTTTGTAGACAGTGCCGAAGCAATAATTTTTATAAAAACTCACAAACAAGAAGCCGTCTGTTGGCTCGATTGTATCTGCTTCTGACAATATAATCCTTGTCACAGGATATTAGGTGAAGAATCACAACAAGGTCTTTGTAGGGACACTGGTACGTCTTACGTTATTTTCACAGCATACGCATCTCACACGGAATACATAAAAAGGGGATCCAATAGGGCAACTCAATAGAACAAACCCAGTGTGTATAAAAAAAGAGTAAAATGCACACACAATGAGCTTCCAATTCAGCACTTAAAGTGATATAATCCCCACTCACGGATATAGCTTGTAAAGGATGTTCCTCCATATTTTCCAATAAGTATATAGTAAAACATGGAAATAAGGAGAATTGTGCTCTCTGCTTGTATTTGTAAGTAAAAGTAAATTGTACTCACATTTAAAGGAGCATATACATGCTCATTGGAATCAGCTTGGGTGGTACAATCCCCACCTGGGATATGTAAGTAGATAAAATGCAGCGCTGTCAGCAGGTATTCTCCAAAAATGATTAAATAATCAAGGATGGAGCAAATAAAATTAAATTTAGTGAATGATAAAATGCATTTTAATTAAAATGTAAAATTAATGTAAAATTATTATTATTATTTTTTTAATTAAAAGATTTTACCAAACAAATAATAAACGATAAATGCATAAAATAATTAATCTGTTAAAATCACAACGCTTTTCGCCCAGATGGCTTTTTCACTATATGTCTTTGGAATGTTAGGGTATCCAAGTACCAGAGTTTGCTACCATTTTTGGAGCGAGCGCTGCATCTATTTCCCTATTGCTTGAAGTGGTCTGGGTGCCTATAGTGTCCCTTTAAAGGGTTAACATATCCCACCCCATGACAGGTGCCATTGTAACAATATAATCAATGTTATTTCACTCATCTTGTCAGTGGTTTTAATGTTGTGGCTGATCAGTGTAGTTGATCCTTGTTTAGTTGATGCTGGCTTGTTCACTTTAAACAGTACGCAACTAGAATAGAAATGATATAACAATGGTAAATTATACAGTTTCTGTTGCCATCCATAGACTCCTTAATTACATTGCAGAATCATAACTCATGGTTCATTAACTGTCAAGTAGGAGTGTTCTACTTATTTACTCTCTATTACTGTACGCTACAAATATGTCATGTTAAGCTTTAGTTGTGTCTGTCATGAACTGTGCAAAAATAGAACATTCACAAAACTAAAGTGTAAGCCAGGCAAATTGCCCAGAAAATACTAAAAATAATCAATGAAAATAGACGAGTCTAGTGTGTGAGTGCATTTTCCCAGGCACCTACTTACATTTACAGGAAGAAATAAAAAAACAATATCATGTACCCCTTCCCCCCAAAACACTAATTTACTAACAATAATACTTTAGTTAAAGGAACACTATAGGTTCAGGAACACAAACATGTATTCCTGACCCTATAGTGTTAAAACCACCATCTAGCCCCCCTGGCCTCCTCTTTTCCCCTAAATAAGCCACGCTGTAGGCACTGTAACAGTTTGTTCTGAAGAAGTCTGTAGCTCCTTGGCACTGTTCTTCAATTCACTTTTAAACTGTTTTAATGATTTTTTGCTTAATGAGAGTCCAAAGAGAATCATTAGCCTGAGCAGCATTGGGTGGTGGTGATTGGCTGAGAGCATCAGCTGACCGATTTCAGCCTATTATAGCACCTATTGCTGGTATGAATTGGTATGGCTGGAAGGAAGAGTATAATCTCTGTCTTAGCCTTAGCCCCCAGTAGGTGCCGACCTGTGGGCAGCCAATGTTAAACTGTTGATACAGTATTAAACTGTTCAAAACTTAACATTGAATGAAGAGACAGTGCCTAGACAATGCCACTATAATCAGTTCAAGGAGATGAAATCAATTGTTTTTTTATGCCTACAATGTCCCTTTAAACTTTAAATGCAATGTATCCGTTATGACATCACTAAAGGATAATATACATTAGACTTGGGCAATCATTTTCGGACGAACACGTCCGAAATTCTGCTATTCGTCCATTCATCCGAAAGATTAATAAACTAATACAAATTTTATTAACGACACGGAGGCTATTATGCTATTCTGTTTCCTTTATTTCCCCTGCAGTAAAGAAAAAACGATGAGAGAAAAACATACGAAAAAGTTAACAAAACATACCTAGCAACACATAAACCAATCATAACAGGGCAAAACCTATAATGCCACATCCCACTCCCAGCAACCCCTCTTTCTTTGCTTCTCCCTTATACCACCTAAGTATTTCTGTTCTCTTTTAGTGTTACTGTAGTTCCATTTATTTTATTTGTATTCTACACTGCTTGCAGATAGTAGGATGTTTTTTCCCCTCTATTGTTATCATTTGTCTGAGTGCCCCCTTCTTCTCTCTCCTGTGGAGAGTGGCGTAATGGGTTGGAGAGCTTTCCTGTTTCCCCTGGAATCTGCTAGTCCCTCCATTTCTCTAATTTAGCTCACGATTTGCGGCAGCTATTTCGTTTGTAGCCACCACACATGTGCGATTGTTTTTGCATCAGACAAAACAATCGCCGCACTTGAGGCCCAAAGTGCAAGCAAATCCTCCTGCTTAATGGGCAGTCCTTTCTTTTCCTGAATGGAATCTCTCTGGTGTCAGACCAACTGCTTCTTTATATTTCCTCCCCCTTTACTGTGAGTATTGCTGTTTACTGATTTAACATCTTAGTGTTTTTAAGGCTGTTACGTCAAGGTTACTCAACCCTCTGCTGTCTAACTATTAGGCACTTTAGTGTCAGGGTGTATTTTCTCTGTGATTGCTGGGCTCCCTGTATCCTGAGTGTTTACTCTGTCCTGGGGTGTTTCTCCCTAGCTTTAGTGTCTCAATTGCCTCTATACAGTCTGGCGATTGATGGCTCCTCTAGTCTGCCAAGTTTTAAGTTGATGGATTCCCCTACTCCTGGGTCTGGGGAAGATGTAATCCTTTACTACGTCGGATAAAGCCCAAAGTTCATTGAAGCATATGTTTACACCCAAGGTTTTCGGTGGGGCCGGAAGAGCAAGGTGCTGTCTGTCCGACCGTGGTTTATGAGGTTCCTTTTGCCAGAACTGAGGCTCCTTATCCAGCCATATCACTTCCTTTAGATGTAAGCCAGCACCATTCTTCCTATGTCATGGAAGAAAATGGACTTTTCAAGGCGCCCATGGTGCCTTTCCTAGAAAATGACTTTATGGTAAGTACCCTAACTACCTGTTCTTCCGATCTAGGTGTGGAGGGCAGGTTGGGTCATTTTGCTCACATCTGGCTGTTGATGACCTCCAAAATATATATTGTTCAAGCATTCCAATTTATTTTTCTCCTTCAGATGTCTCCTCCTCGAAGCTTAGTGGTTTCCCAATTAGACAAGGAACTGATAATGTCAAAGATATCAGAGTTGTTGGGAAAAGGAGCTATTCATAAAGTATCTTGGGCCACCCCCGGGTTCGCGATTAACCTTTTCCTAGTATTGAAAAAAGGCAGCAGAGCTTGTCCGGTGATCAACTTGAAACTCCTGAATGCATTTTTAATACCACCATTTCAAGATGAAAGGCAGGGGTCAAGTCTTGGGGAAAAAAGTGTGGGAACTCACACAAGATCCAACCCCCTTCCTCTCCCCCACCAAAAAAAGATACGCTCGTATGCATATATATAGCTGGGTGAAGGGGTAATAGTGTGTGGGGGTTGAAAGTGATTGGGGATTATAAAGGTATGGAAGGTGTGTCTGTGTGTATGGGGATGATATAGTGTGTGTGGGGGTGACAGTATGTGTGTGGGAAGGTGACAGGGTGTGTGTGTGGAGAGGTGACGGTGTGTGAGGGGGGCTGTGACAGAGTGTGTGGGAGTGGCTGTGATGGTGTGTGGGGAAACAGGGTGGGGATGGCTGTGACAAGGTGTGGGTAGGAAGGCTGTCAGAGGGTAGGGGGGCTGTGAGTGGGTAGGGGGGCTGTAAGGTGGTTTGGGGGACTGTGAGTGGGTAGGGGGTTGTAAGGGGTTCTGTAAGGTGGGTTGGGGTTCTGTAAGGTGGGTAGGGGGCTGTATGGTGGTTAAAGGGACTGTGAGTTGGGTAGGGGGCTGTGAGGTGGGTAGGGGGCTGTGAAGTGGGTAGGGGTTCTGTAAGGTGGGTAAGGGGGCTGTATGGTGGGTAGGGAGACTAAGGTGGGTAAGGGGGTTGTGAGGTGGGTTGGGTTTCTGTAAGGTGGGTAGGGGAACTGTGAATGGGTAGGGGTTTGTAAGGTGGGTAGAGGTTCTGTAAGGTCAGTAGAGGGGCTGTATGGTGGGTAGGGGGACTGTAAGTGGGTAGGGGGATGTAAATTTGGCTGTGAAAAGGTAATTATTTCCTGGTGAAATAAAAACAAAGATAAAAAAGGGCTGCGCCACAATAGATAGTGAATAAATAAGCAATGTCCAATTCCAATAATGGAAGCAAATATAAGAGAAAGTCCAACCTAAGTATTCTCACTGTCGTCTTAAAATGTTGAGTACAGGGGCAAGGTCTTCAGATGTTGTTATGGTTCCACTTATATGGAAGATAAAAGAGAGGAACAACCAATAGTGCAATATGTATAGCTCAAATAAAAACGCAAATTAAAATAATGGTATAGAACTCACATTTATAAGAGCTTATATCCAGCTCTAGCGGTATAATCCCTGCTTATGGGCTATGTGGTGAGTACCTCTCCGTCACTGGTGTCCAATAATCAGAAAAGAGAAGATAAAAGAGACAACCAATAGTGCTCTCTGTTTAACGGTCTCAATGGAAATGAATTAAAATCGTACTTACAAGTGGAGAGCAGACCGACTGCTCTTTGGTGTCAGCATTGGTGGAATGATCCCCATCTAGGATTTCTTGGGGTGCAGGAAACTTCCAGGGGTTATAAAACCAGAATAGTAAAAAATAGAATAAAAAGCAGAATAATAAAAGGCCAGGATAAAGTAAGAAATGTGTATATAAAAAAGGGTAATTGGCACAAACAAATTACCAAAAAACTTTTAATTCAAAAATACACAATATAAAATTTCCATAACGCGTTTCGTCAACAGACTTTATCAAATGGAATAAAATACAATATCTGGCAAGTTGGTGTTATATAGGAACACAATTAATTAAAAGATTGGCGCCAAAATAATCCGGCCAATCAAATTAAGGTAAAATTTGGCATGCATACATATACATAAATAACTTAGCTAAGGTTAATAAATAATATAATGAAACATTTCTAATAGTTTTTAATTTAAAACGAGGATGGGAAAGTGTTATATAAAACGAAAGTATTATAGCACGTGACTCGCGGCACTTCCGCGTTTCGGAAGCTTAGCCGCATGGGTAATGTAGTTTCCCATAGCGGCGGTGTTTGCGGCCGTGAGGGCGTGGGAAAATGGGTTGGGCCGAAACAGGAGAGAGGGCGCGGCCATCTTGGGGAGGGCAAAAATAGTGGGTTGAGGCCATATTATGAAGGACAGGATTTAACCATATCTAATTGTGAAAATACATACAAAGAACCATCTTTTATTATGGCAAAAAGCAGGGGAAAACCCTGCTGAATAAGAAAGTATCACTAAACAAAAAATCAACTACATATTATGTTTATGAATAGTAGTGGTATAGTTATTAGGGAAAGTGATTTTTAATTCACTTAATAAAAAAGGAATAAATAAATAAATAAATATGCATAATTAAATATTGCCACTTAATTAGATATTAATAATGTAAATTAAAAAGCCATAGATAATAAAAATACACTAATTTTGAGGACTTTAAATAATAATGGGGGGTGGACCTAGTGTCCAACACAGATCCCACCCATTAGCGATGGGTGGTGGCCCTAAGTAATAAAGTTGGGGGGTGGATCCTATTGCTAATAATGGGGGTTTACCTAGTGTCCCTCCTAGCTCCCACCCATTAACGGTGGGTGGTGGCCCTAAGTAATAAAGTGGGAGGTGGATCCTATAGCTATAGGCAGCGGGTGAGTGCCTCTAAATTGCAAGGGGGAGGAACTATTACCCCCCACAGCCCACACCCATTGGTGGTTTAATTAAAAAACAATGTGTTGGGACCAAACAAAATTTCAGCTGCACCAAAGTCTACTGTACATAGGAAAATTATATGCTTGTTTGCAATCATTCTGGGATAAAATATTGCATTTTTGAGACTTTAGACTCCTGCAGTCACTATCTTTAAAAATAACATAAATAACGTAATATCTTTATTTTAAATCTAGAATCCAACACGTTGTTTTTGTTAGGCCCATCAAATTCTGTGTTCATTCATAAACTATTATAAGTACCTTTATTGGATTTAGTGCAAACTATTTGTAAAATAAGTCAATTATTAAATTTTTTTAAATGTTACTGTAAATACGGGTGAGCTGTCTGACACAGAACATTAACGCAGCTGAATATAAAATTAAAAGTCAAAATCACACCATGTACACTTTTACCCACTACTAGCTGAGCACATTAATTGTCGCATAGAATTTTGAGTTGAGTTGTACAATGGTTGACATAACTAGATGATAAATATATAAACTGTATCTGCACGCATCTGCTGTTTTAGAGCAAATATGAATATTATATATCTGGTAGGCAACAGTAAATATTTGAATTAAAAAGACCAGACAATAAACACAGACACAGTTGTTTATCTTTTAATGGGCTAGGCCGCGGTGTTTATTTAAAGCTTATGGGACAAAACCAGAAGAGAATTTTCAATTATCAATTAACCATAATAACATATAACTTAACCATTTGTTGTTAACTTTATTAAACATCGCAAAGTGTGTCAATCCTAGTTAACCTAACCGTTATTAACAGTGCTTAATGACTGTGGAATTTATAATATGCATAAAATATTATTATACGCATAGTGCATTAGATATATTCAGATGATAAAGTAGGTAATCTCCTTTGGCTTGCATTCATTTTGCCATGTTCTCTCAACATGGACTCAAGCAGCAGCAAGCTGACAGCTTACAGCGCAGGGGTGCAATCCAAGACAAATGATCCTTAAGGTGGTCCAAAACATTTCTTACACACCCTGATTACTTACATACTCCAGCCAGTCTTACACACAACATGCATTGTTCTGTACACTGAAGCACTCACCACAATTATAAGCATAGAAATGCCATTAAAAAATACACACAAACAAATTAAACTAAAGAGACTTCGGGGACTACAAATAAAGAGCAATTCTGGGGTACAGTTCTATAGGATGAGTAGCTGATAGGAATAATTTTTATAAAATCAAATACATTTCTTAAAGGACCACTCTAGGCACCCAGACCACTTCAACTTAATGAAGTGGTCTGGGTGCCAGGTCCAGCTAGGGTTAACCCATTTTTTAAAAAAAATAGCAGTTTCAGAGAAACTGCTATGTTTATGAATGGGTTAAGCCTTCCCCCAAAGCCTCTAGTGGCTGTCTCATTGACAGCCACTAGAGGCGCTTGCGTGCTCTAGTGATTTTCACAGTGAGAGCACGCCAGCGTCCATAGGAAAGCATTGAGAATGCTTTCCTATGCGACCGGCTGAATGCGCGGCCAGCTCTAAAGTATGTTTTCCTGGCACTATAGTGGTCCTTTAATTTGTATACCTAGTGATTGCTCCACTTTACTCCAGAATTAATAATATATATACCCTCTAACGTTTATATAAATATTGCCTTTTCTTGTCTCCCCTTTAACCCCTTAAGGACCAAACTTCTGGAATAAAAGGGAATCATGACATGTCACACGTAGTGCTACTGCAAAATATGAAAACAAATAAATAAATAGTTCCCAGAGAGAGACAACAGCCATTAGGGGAGATTTATAAGTGCTAACTAAGGAGCAATCACCATGGAAACCAGCTGAATGTCTTTAAACATTTAGCACTTTGCACACACAATTATTATTGTTTTATTATTGTATTACTTATATAGCGCCAGCATATTCAGAAGCGCTGTACAATGGGATATCGCCTGTTTTGCCTTGATTTATCGCCCTCATTGAAATTTGTTCTGCAATCATAAAAATTAAATAAATACAAATTTAGTAATATAAAAACCCAAAATTTGATAGCGCTGCTGTTCTGAGATGACAATTTTATCCATCAGTTTTTATATTTAGGAATGTAGATGAAAATAAAACTGTTTTTTAAGTGGGATGGATTATCTGGGTCTGTTTTTATATCCTATGTAAAAATTAGCTGTAATGAAAGCCAATAAAATAAAAATATCTGGCAAAGACTACATTGATAGCTCTGTGATTCACTCCTAGAACCAAACATCAATTTGACACACTTTCACGTTATTGGTTGCTTATTTCAATTCTGTGACTCTGAATTCCTGAGAGTGGGAAACAGCACTGCAATGAGCTACAGAGTTATTCATAAAAGTGAAAAGCGACAGGAATTCAATGTGAATTCCAAACTTAAAGCCAAAATGGCCGAACTGATGACAGAACCGACTTGAAGAATGTCTCTAATTCAACCATTATGTAAAATTTTTTGGAAATTCACTTTAAATTCACTTCAAATCCCCACATGGTTATTTCCTACAGTGAGAATTCACGGTAAATTCAAAGTGAATTAAAAATTAATAGCCACATTGGAAAAATGGAAAAAGTCGGCTGTTTTCCATTCAGCTTCTCTGGCCTTTAATTTGAAATTTACTTTGAATTCACTTAAGTTAATAACTCTAATAATCTTATAACACTATTCTGTTTTGTTCATATTATTGCATGAATGTTGGTTTTATTATTTTTATCTTAAAATATTAGTAGAATTGTGTTCTTTTATTGGTTGCACAGAGATTTAAAGCATTACATTGGTCTGAATATTATGAGAATCATTAAGTAACAATGTGCCCTCCATTTATTAGGTGAAATAGCTCCCACTGTGTGATCTTGCCCTTTTTGTCATCAGTGGAGGGGGAATCCTGTCTAAATATAATTAGCATTCTTCATTCATTGTCTTATATGAATTATTCTAACTACGTTTGATTTATACAGTTTCTTATCTTTTAAATTGCCTTTTAATACAACTAAATTCTCTTTTAATGCATCTCTCCCTCAGACTCTTATCAGCCCATTTATCCCTCTATAGTGATGTACCGAACGGTTCGCCGGCGAACGGTTCCTGGCGAACATAGCATGTTCGCGTTCGCCACGGCGTGCGAACATATGCGCGGTTCGACCCGCCCCCTATTCGTCATCATTGAGTAAACTTTGACCCTGTACCTCACAGTCAGCAGACACATTCCAGCCAATTAGCAGCACAGCCTCCCTAGCAGACCCTCCCACCTACTGGACAGCATCCATTTTAGATTCATTCTCAAGCTGCATGCTTAGTAAGAGGAGGGAAAGTGTAGCTGCTGTTCATAAGATAGGGAAAAGCATAGCTAGGTTAGGGATAAGGGTATGCTTTTTTTGGATTTTTTTTTTCTATGTAATGTAAATGCACTTAGTTGTCTGCCACTGCTGCCAGCTTCTGTGTCAGGCTCACAGTGCCCATTTCACCAGTCAGTGCCACCAATTACATCTGGTGTCACAATAGCTTGGATTTAAAAACAAAAAACTTTTTTCACTGTTATAGATTGAATAGCAGTCAGTTGTCTGCCACTGCTGCCAGCTTCTGTGTCAGGCTCACAGTGCATACTGTGCCCATTTCCCCAGTCAGTGCCACCAATTACATCTGGTGTCACAATAGCTTGGATTTAAAAACAAAAAACTTTTTTCACTGTTATAGATTGAATAGCAGTCAGTTGTCTGCCACTGCTGCCAGCTTCTGTGTCAGGCTCACAGTGCATACTGTGCCCATTTCCCCAGTCAGTGCCACCAATTACATTTGGTGTCACAATAGCTTGGATTTAAAAACAAAAAACTTTTTTTACTGTTATAGATTGAATAGCAGTCAGTGTCCTTAAAGCGGGTGTGTTACGCTAACAGTGGATACGCTGACAAGTGCCACTAATTAGATCTGGTGTCACAATAGTTTGGATTTAAAAAAAAAATAATCTTTTTTCACTGTTATAGATTGAATAGCAGTCAGTGTCCTTAAAGCGGTGTGTTACGCTAACAGTGGATACGCTGACAAGTGCCACTAATTAGATCTGGTGTCACAATAGTTTGGATTTAAAAAAAAAATAATCTTTTTTTCACTGTTATAGATTGAATAGCAGTCAGTGTCCTTAAAGCGGGTGTGTTACGCTAACAGTGGATACGCTGACCAGTGCTACTAATTAGATCTGGTGTCACAATAGCTTGGATTTAAAAAAACAAAACACTTTTTTCACTGTTATAGATTGAATAGCAGTCAGTGTCCTTAAAGCTGGTGTGTTACGCTAACAGTGGATACACTGACCAGTGCCACTAATTAGATCTGGTGTCACAATAGCTTGGATTTAAAAAAACAAAACACTTTTTTCACTGTTATAGATTGAATAGCAGTCAGTGTCCTTAAAGCTGGTGTGTTACGCTAACAGTGGATACGCTGACAAGTGCCACTAATTAGATCTGGTGTCACAATAGTTTGGATTTAAAAAAAAAAAACTTTTTTCACTGTTATAGATTGAATAGCAGTCAGTGTCCTTAAAGCGGGTGTGTTACGCTAACAGTGGATACGCTGACAAGTGCCACTAATTAGATCCTGTGTCACAATAGTTTGGATTTAAAAACAAAAAACTTTTTTTACTGTTATAGATTGAATAGCAGTCAGTGTCCTTAAAGCGGGTGTGTTACGCTAACAGTGGATACGCTGACAAGTGCCACTAATTAGATCCTGTGTCACAATAGCTTGGATTTAAAAACCAAAAACTTTTTTTTACTGTTATAGATTGAATAGCAGTCAGTGTCCTTAAAGCGGGTGTGTTACGCTAACAGTGGATACGCTGACAAGTGCCACTAATTAGATCTGGTGTCACAATAGTTTGGATTTAAAAACAAAAAACTTTTTTTACTGTTATAGATTGAATAGCAGTCAGTGTCCTTAAAGCGTGTGTGTTACGCTAACAGTGGATACGCTGACAAGTGCCACTAATTATATCCTGTGTCACAATAGCTTGGATTTAAAAACAAAAAACTTTTTTTACTGTTATAGATTGAATAGCAGTCAGTGTCCTTAAAGCGGGTGTGTTACGCTAACAGTGGATACGCTGACAAGTGCCACTAATTAGATCTGGTGTCACAATAGTTTGATTTTAAAAAAAAAATAATCTTTTTTCACTGTTATAGATTGAATAGCAGTCAGTGTCCTTAAAGCGGGTGTGTTACGCTAACAGTGGATACGCTGACCAGTGCCACTAATTAGATCTGGTGTCACAATAGCTTGGATTTAAAAAAAAAATAATCTTTTTCACTGTTATAGATTGAATAGCAGTCAGTGTCCTTAAAGCGGGTGTGTTACGCTAACAGTGGATACGCTGACAAGTGCCACTAATTAGATCCTGTGTCACAGTAGTTTGGAGTTAAAA
>OW240922.1:39986686-39998208 GCA_933207985.1 Pelobates cultripes | reverse complement strand
AAAACTGAAAAACCAGTATGTGGGGGTATTGTTATCTTTGTGAGACAATGTGATATAAAATACAGTGGACTAACTCATATCAAGATTATGAAATGTCCTGTGAAAATGGAATTCATATGTGTGGAAAAAAAAGCACAAAAGAAAATAGAACCACTAAATGTGTCCAGCAAAAAGTTGAAAAAGAAAATCTAATATTTTTGGCCCTGTGGCTTACTAAAAAACTGAAAAAACAGTATGTGGGGGTATTGTTATCTTTGTGAGACAATGTGATATAAAATACAATGCACTAACTCATATCATGATTATGAAATGTCCTGTGAAAATGGAATTCATGTGTGTGGGGAAAAAAAGCACAAAAGAAAATAGAACCACTAAATGTGCCCAGCAATATATAATTTCATTCTTAGCGTATTTTGATAACAATATAGAAATATATAAATATTTTTCACATTGCAGGATTAAGGGGGAAAGAAAAACATTGCACCCAGACCACTTCAATAAGCTGAAGTGGCCTGGGTGAAAAGAAAGAAAACAGGTTGCGCCAAATAAGTAGACAGTAATGTTATTCATAGGCGTGCCCACGGGGTGTGCCGGGTGTGCCTGGGCACACCCTAACCCCCGTGCACGCCTATGTATATTGAGACCGGCAGGGGAGATCTCAGGATCTCCCCTGTCGGCTCATGCAGAGCCGGCGCTATCCGAGCGCCGGCTCTGCTCTCAGCCTCCCTCCCCACTGACCCACATGCAGGGAGGGAGGCAGGAGAGGACCCGGCGGAGCTACTGCCGGCAGCTCCGCCGGGTTCCTCTCGCGAGATATGAGCGTTGCCACGGCAACGCTCTAATCTCGCGAGAGTGAACTCTAGCCCCACAAGGGGCTAGAGTTCACTCTCCACTGGACCACCAGGGATCACAGCAGCAACAAGGATCCCCTCCTCCACTGGACCACCAGGGAAGGAAGCAGCAGCACGATCCCTACAAAAGGTAAGAATGGAGGGGGGATAGCAATTAATGTACCCCCACCTCCACCCCCCACAATCACCCACCCACACACATACAGCACCCACACACAGCACCCACACACATACAGCACCCACACACATACAGCACCCAGACATACAGAGCACCCACAGACATACAGCACCCACAGACATACACAGCACCCACACACATTCAGCACCCACAGACATTCAGCACCCACAGACATACACAGCACCCACACACATTCAGCACCCACAGACATACACAGCACCCACAGACATACACAGTAACCCACACACACATCCAAAGCAACCCACACACATACACAGCTAACCCACACACATACAGCACCTAGACATACACAGTAATCCACACACATACAGCACCCACAAGCATACAGTACCCACACAGGCATACAGTACCAACACATGTACAGTACCCACACACACACACATACCCACACATACAGTAACTCCACACACATACAGCACCCACACACATACAGCACCCTACACACATACAGCACCCACAGACACACACAGCACCCACAGACATACACAGCACCCACAGACATACACAGCACCCACACACATACAGCACCAACACACATACAGCACCCACACACATAAAGCACCCACAGACACACACAGCACCCACAGACACAGCACCCACACACATACAACACCCACACACACATACAGCACCCTCACAAACACACAAACAGCACCCTCACAAACACACAAACAGCACCCTCACACACACACAGCACACTAACAGTACCCTCACAAACACAAAAAGGACCCTAACACACACACAGCACACTACTAGTACCCTCACACACAAACAGCACCCTCACACACAGTACATTAACAGCACCCTCACAAGCGCACACAAACACACACAAACCGCACCCTCACACACAGTACATTAACAGCATCCCTACAAGCATCACATTAATAAACACTCACCCACATAGCACACTACCACAGCACCGCCACACACACACATCACACTAACAGCACCATTATTAGCACACACACACACACACACACAGCAGTGTGTGTATGTGTGTATATATATGTGTGTGTATATATATATATATATAAAAATATATATATATACATACATATATATATGCTATGGTGTTTAGGCTTTAGGGTGCAAATACACTTATCGTAAAATAGGCTAAAAGACGCCATGATGTTATTTATATGAGTACAGTTGTATGCAAGTAGTAGTAACTGGAATCTATAACCGCAAAGAATGTCCTCGTAAAACAAGAAGAAAGTTCTTGATAACGGTGGTAGTTGTAGTAGGTGGTTCAATGTATTTCACCAAGATAGGTTCCAAGAAATGAAACAACGGTAAATAACAGAGAGAATGAACAATAGTGTGATACTGTTTGTAGACAGTGCCGAAGCAATAATTTTTATAAAAACTCACAAACAAGAAGCCGTCTGTTGGCTCGATTGTATCTGCTTCTGACAATATAATCCTTGTCACAGGATATTAGGTGAAGAATCACAACAAGGTCTTTGTAGGGACACTGGTACGTCTTACGTTATTTTCACAGCATACGCATCTCACACGGAATACATAAAAAGGGGATCCAATAGGGCAACTCAATAGAACAAACCCAGTGTGTATAAAAAAAGAGTAAAATGCACACACAATGAGCTTCCAATTCAGCACTTAAAGTGATATAATCCCCACTCACGGATATAGCTTGTAAAGGATGTTCCTCCATATTTTCCAATAAGTATATAGTAAAACATGGAAATAAGGAGAATTGTGCTCTCTGCTTGTATTTGTA
Organism: Pelobates cultripes; assembly: GCA_933207985.1. Classification (NCBI taxonomy): domain Eukaryota; kingdom Metazoa; phylum Chordata; class Amphibia; order Anura; family Pelobatidae; genus Pelobates; species Pelobates cultripes. The sequence continues at coordinate 39,995,417 of OW240922.1, read as the reverse complement.
AGTAAAAGTAAATTGTACTCACATTTAAAGGAGCATATACATGCTCATTGGAATCAGCTTGGGTGGTACAATCCCCACCTGGGATATGTAAGTAGATAAAATGCAGCGCTGTCAGCAGGTATTCTCCAAAAATGATTAAATAATCAAGGATGGAGCAAATAAAATTAAATTTAGTGAATGATAAAATGCATTTTAATTAAAATGTAAAATTAATGTAAAATTATTATTATTATTTTTTTAATTAAAAGATTTTACCAAACAAATAATAAACGATAAATGCATAAAATAATTAATCTGTTAAAATCACAACGCTTTTCGCCCAGATGGCTTTTTCACTATATGTCTTTGGAATGTTAGGGTATCCAAGTACCAGAGTTTGCTACCATTTTTGGAGCGAGCGCTGCATCTATTTCCCTATTGCTTGAAGTGGTCTGGGTGCCTATAGTGTCCCTTTAAAGGGTTAACATATCCCACCCCATGACAGGTGCCATTGTAACAATATAATCAATGTTATTTCACTCATCTTGTCAGTGGTTTTAATGTTGTGGCTGATCAGTGTAGTTGATCCTTGTTTAGTTGATGCTGGCTTGTTCACTTTAAACAGTACGCAACTAGAATAGAAATGATATAACAATGGTAAATTATACAGTTTCTGTTGCCATCCATAGACTCCTTAATTACATTGCAGAATCATAACTCATGGTTCATTAACTGTCAAGTAGGAGTGTTCTACTTATTTACTCTCTATTACTGTACGCTACAAATATGTCATGTTAAGCTTTAGTTGTGTCTGTCATGAACTGTGCAAAAATAGAACATTCACAAAACTAAAGTGTAAGCCAGGCAAATTGCCCAGAAAATACTAAAAATAATCAATGAAAATAGACGAGTCTAGTGTGTGAGTGCATTTTCCCAGGCACCTACTTACATTTACAGGAAGAAATAAAAAAACAATATCATGTACCCCTTCCCCCCAAAACACTAATTTACTAACAATAATACTTTAGTTAAAGGAACACTATAGGTTCAGGAACACAAACATGTATTCCTGACCCTATAGTGTTAAAACCACCATCTAGCCCCCCTGGCCTCCTCTTCTCCCCTAAATAAGCCACGCTGTAGGCACCGTAACAGTTTGTTCTGAAGAATTTTGCTTAATGAGAGTCCAAAGAGAATCATTAGCCTGAGCAGCATTGGGTGGTGGTGATTGGCTGAGAGCATCAGCTGACCGATTTCAGCCTATTATAGCACCTATTGCTGGTATGAATTGGTATGGCTGGAAGGAAGAGTATAATCTCTGTCTTAGCCTTAGCCCCCAGTAGGTGCCGACCTGTGGGCAGCCAATGTTAAACTGTTGATACAGTATTAAACTGTTCAAAACTTAACATTGAATGAAGAGACAGTGCCTAGACAATGCCACTATAATCAGTTCAAGGAGATGAAATCAATTGTTTTTTTATGCCTACAATGTCCCTTTAAACTTTAAATGCAATGTATCCGTTATGACATCACTAAAGGATAATATACATTAGACTTGGGCAATCATTTTCGGACGAACACGTCCGAAATTCTGCTATTCGTCCATTCATCCGAAAGATTAATAAACTAATACAAATTTTATTAACGACACGGAGGCTATTATGCTATTCTGTTTCCTTTATTTCCCCTGCAGTAAAGAAAAAACGATGAGAGAAAAACATACGAAAAAGTTAACAAAACATACCTAGCAACACATAAACCAATCATAACAGGGCAAAACCTATAATGCCACATCCCACTCCCAGCAACCCCTCTTTCTTTGCTTCTCCCTTATACCACCTAAGTATTTCTGTTCTCTTTTAGTGTTACTGTAGTTCCATTTATTTTATTTGTATTCTACACTGCTTGCAGATAGTAGGATGTTTTTTCCCCTCTATTGTTATCATTTGTCTGAGTGCCCCCTTCTTCTCTCTCCTGTGGAGAGTGGCGTAATGGGTTGGAGAGCTTTCCTGTTTCCCCTGGAATCTGCTAGTCCCTCCATTTCTCTAATTTAGCTCACGATTTGCGGCAGCTATTTCGTTTGTAGCCACCACACATGTGCGATTGTTTTTGCATCAGACAAAACAATCGCCGCACTTGAGGCCCAAAGTGCAAGCAAATCCTCCTGCTTAATGGGCAGTCCTTTCTTTTCCTGAATGGAATCTCTCTGGTGTCAGACCAACTGCTTCTTTATATTTCCTCCCCCTTTACTGTGAGTATTGCTGTTTACTGATTTAACATCTTAGTGTTTTTAAGGCTGTTACGTCAAGGTTACTCAACCCTCTGCTGTCTAACTATTAGGCACTTTAGTGTCAGGGTGTATTTTCTCTGTGATTGCTGGGCTCCCTGTATCCTGAGTGTTTACTCTGTCCTGGGGTGTTTCTCCCTAGCTTTAGTGTCTCAATTGCCTCTATACAGTCTGGCGATTGATGGCTCCTCTAGTCTGCCAAGTTTTAAGTTGATGGATTCCCCTACTCCTGGGTCTGGGGAAGATGTAATCCTTTACTACGTCGGATAAAGCCCAAAGTTCATTGAAGCATATGTTTACACCCAAGGTTTTCGGTGGGGCCGGAAGAGCAAGGTGCTGTCTGTCCGACCGTGGTTTATGAGGTTCCTTTTGCCAGAACTGAGGCTCCTTATCCAGCCATATCACTTCCTTTAGATGTAAGCCAGCACCATTCTTCCTATGTCATGGAAGAAAATGGACTTTTCAAGGCGCCCATGGTGCCTTTCCTAGAAAATGACTTTATGGTAAGTACCCTAACTACCTGTTCTTCCGATCTAGGTGTGGAGGGCAGGTTGGGTCATTTTGCTCACATCTGGCTGTTGATGACCTCCAAAATATATATTGTTCAAGCATTCCAATTTATTTTTCTCCTTCAGATGTCTCCTCCTCGAAGCTTAGTGGTTTCCCAATTAGACAAGGAACTGATAATGTCAAAGATATCAGAGTTGTTGGGAAAAGGAGCTATTCATAAAGTATCTTGGGCCACCCCCGGGTTCGCGATTAACCTTTTCCTAGTATTGAAAAAAGGCAGCAGAGCTTGTCCGGTGATCAACTTGAAACTCCTGAATGCATTTTTAATACCACCATTTCAAGATGAAAGGCAGGGGTCAAGTCTTGGGGAAAAAAGTGTGGGAACTCACACAAGATCCAACCCCCTTCCTCTCCCCCACCAAAAAAAGATACGCTCGTATGCATATATATAGCTGGGTGAAGGGGTAATAGTGTGTGGGGGTTGAAAGTGATTGGGGATTATAAAGGTATGGAAGGTGTGTCTGTGTGTATGGGGATGATATAGTGTGTGTGGGGGTGACAGTATGTGTGTGGGAAGGTGACAGGGTGTGTGTGTGGAGAGGTGACGGTGTGTGAGGGGGGCTGTGACAGAGTGTGTGGGAGTGGCTGTGATGGTGTGTGGGGAAACAGGGTGGGGATGGCTGTGACAAGGTGTGGGTAGGAAGGCTGTCAGAGGGTAGGGGGGCTGTGAGTGGGTAGGGGGGCTGTAAGGTGGTTTGGGGGACTGTGAGTGGGTAGGGGGTTGTAAGGGGTTCTGTAAGGTGGGTTGGGGTTCTGTATGGTGGTTAAAGGGACTGTGAATGGATAGGGGTTTGTAAGGTGGGTAGGGGTTCTGTAAGGTCGGTAGAGGGGCTGTATGGTGGGTAGGGGGACTGTAAGTGGGTAGGGGGATGTAAGTGTGTGGGAGTGACTGTGACGGTGTGTGGGGAAACAGGGTGGGGATAGCTGTGACAAGGTGTGGGTAGGAAGGCTGTCAGAGGGTAGGGGGCTGTGAGTGGGTAGGGGGGCTGTAAGGTGGGTAGGAGTTCTGTAAGGTGGTTTGGGGGACTGTGAGTAGGTAGGGGGTTGTAAGGGGTTCTGTAAGGTGGGTTGGGGTTCTGTATGGTGGTTAAAGGGACTGTGAAGTGAGTAGGGGGCTGTGAAGTGGGTAGGGGTTCTGTAAGGTGGGTAGGGGGGCTGTATGGTGGGTAGGGAGACTAAGGTGGGTAAGCGGGCTGTGAGGTGGGTTGGGTTTCTGTAAGGTGGGTAGGGGTTCTGTAAGGTCGGTAGAGGGGCTGTATGGTGGGTAGGGGGACTGTAAGTGGGTAGGGGGATGTAAATTGGGGTGTGAAAAGGTAATTATTTCCTGGTGAAATAAAAACAAAGATAAAAAAGGGCTGCGCCACAATAAATAGTGAATAAATAAGCAATGTCCAATTCCAATAATGGAAGCAAATATAAGAGAAAGTCCAACCTAAGTATTCTCACTGTCGTCTTAAAATGTTGAGTACAGGGGCAAGGTCTTCAGATGTTGTTATGGTTCCACTTGTATGGAAGATAAAAGAGAGGAACAACCAATAGTGCAATATGTATAGCTCAAATAAAAACGCAAATTAAAATAATGGTAGAGAACTCACGTTTATAAGAGCTTATATCCAGCTCTAGGGTAAAGCGCGCACAGCGGTATAATCCCCGCTTATGGGTTATGTGGTGAGTACCTCTCCGTCACTGGTGTCCAATAATCAGAAAAGAGAAGATAAAAGAGACAACCAACAATGCTCTCTGTTTAACGGTCTCAATGGAAATTAATTAAAATCGTACTTACAAGTGGAGAGCAGACCGACTGCTCTTTGGTGTCAGCATTGGTGGAATGATCCCCACCTAGGATTTCTTGGGGTGCAGGAAACTTCCAGGGGTTATAAAACCAGAATAGTAAAAAATAGAATAAAAAGCAGAATAATAAAAGGCCAGGATAAAGTAAAAAATGTGTATATAAAAAAGGATAATTGGCACAAACAAATGACCAAAAAACTTTTAATTCAAAAATACACAATATAAAATTTCCATAACGCGTTTTGTCAACAGACTTTATCAAATGGAATAAAATACAATACCTGGCAAGTTGGTGGTATATAGGAACACAATGAATTAAAAGATTGGCGCCAAAATAATCCGGCCAATCAAATTAAGGTAAAATTTGGCATGCATAAATATACATAAATAACTTAGCTAATGTTATTAAATAATATAATGAAACATTTCTAATAGTTTTTAATTTAAAACGAGGATGGGAAAGTGTTATATAAAACGAAAGTATTATAGCACGTGATTCGCGGCACTTCCGCGTTTCGGAAGCTTAGCCGCATGGGTAATGTAGTTTCCCATAGCGGCGGTGTTTGCGGCCGTGAGGGCGGGGGAAAATGGGTTGTGCCGAAATAGGAGAGAGGACGCGGCCATCTTGGGGAGGGCAAAAATAGTGGGTTGAGGCCATATTATGAAGGGCAGGATTTAACCATATCTAATTGTGAAAATACATACAAAGAACCATCTTTTATTATGGCGAAAAGCAGGGAAAAAACCCTGCTGAATAAGAAAGTATCACTAAACAAAAAATCAACTACATATTATATTTATAGTTATTAGGGAAAGTGATTTTTAATTCGCTTAATAAAAAAGGAATAAATAAATAAATATGCATAATTAAATATTGCCACTTAATTAGATATTAATAATGTAAATTAAAAAGCAATAGATAATAAAAATACACAAATTTTGAGGACTTTAAATAATAATGGGAGGTGGACCTAGTGTCCCACACAGATCCCACCCATTAGCGATGGGTGGTGGCCCTAAGTAATAAAGTGGGGGGTGGATCCTATTGCTAATAATGGGGGTTTACCTAGTGTCCCTCCTAGCTCCCACCCATTGACTGTGGGTGGTGGCCCTAAGTAATAAAGTGGGGGGGTGGATCCTATTGCTAATAATGGGGGTTTACCTAGTGTCCCTCCTAGCTCCACCCATTAACGTGGGTGGTGGCCCTAAGTAATAAAGTGGGAGGTGGATCCTATAGCTATAGGCAGTGGGTGAGTGCCTCTAAATTGCAAGGGGGAGGAACTATTACCCCCCACAGCCCACACCCATTGGTGGTTTAATTAAAAAACAATGTGTTGGGACCAAACAAAATTTCAGCGGCACCAAAGTGTACTGTACATAGGAAAATTATATGCTTGTTTGCAATCATTCTGGGATAAAATATTGCATTTTTGAGACTTTAGACTCCTGCAGTCACTATCGTTAAAGATAACATAAATAACGTAATATCTTTATTTTAAATCTAGAATCCAACATGTTGTTTTTGTTAGGCCCATCAAATTCTGTGTTCACTCATAAACTATTATAAGTACCTTTATTGGATTTAGTGCAAACTATTTGTAAAATAAGTCAATTATTAAATTTTTTTAAATGTTACTGTAAATACGGGTGAGCTGTCTGACACAGAACATTAACGCAGCTGCATATAAAATTAAAAGTCAAAATCACACCATGTACACTTTTACCCACTACTAGCTGAGCACATTAATTGTCACATAGAATTTTGAGTTGAGTTGTACAATGGTTGACATAACTAGATGATAAATATATAAACTCTATCTGCACGCATCTGCTGTTTTAGAGCAAATATGAATATTATATATCTGGTAGGCAACAGTAAATATTTGAATTAAAAAGACCAGACAATAAACACAGACACAGTTGTTTATCTTTTAATGGGCTAGGCCGCGGTGTTTATTTAAAGCTTATGGGACAAAACCAGAAGAGAATTTTCAATTATCAATTAACCATAATAACAAATAACTTAACCATTTGTTGTTAACTTTATTAAACATCGCAAAGTGTGTCAATCCTAGTTAACCTAACCGTTATTAACAGTGCTTAATGACTGTGGAATTTATAATATGCATAAAATATTATTATACGCATAGTGCATTAGATATATCCAGATGATTAAAGTAGGTAATCTCCTTTGGCTTGCATTCATTTTGCCATGTTCTCTCAACATGGACCCAAGCAGCAGCAAGCTGACAGCTTACAGCGCAGGGGTGCAATCCAAGACAAATGATCCTTAAGGTGGTCCAAAACATTTCTTACACACCCTGATTACTTACATACTCCAGCCAGTCTTACACACAACATGCATTGTTCTGTACACTGAAGCACTCACCACAATTATAAGCATAGAAATGCCATTAAAAAAATACACACAAACAAATTAAACTAGAGAGACTTCGGGGACTACAAATAAAGAGCAATTCTGGGGTACAGTTCTATAGGATGAGTAGCTGATAGGAATCATTTTTATAAAATTAAATAAATTTCTTAATTTGTATACCTAGTGATTGCTCCACTTTACTCCAGAATTAATAATATATATATATATACCCTCTAACGTTTATATAACTATTGCCTTTTCTTGTCTCCCCTTTAACCCCTTAAGGACCAAACTTCGTGAATAAAAGGGAATCATGACATGTCACACGTCATGTGTCCTTAAGGGGTTAAACATATTTGCTGCTTTTGGTAGCAGTGCTACTGCAAAAGATGAAAACAAATAAATAGTTCCCAGAGAGAGACAAAAGCCATTAGAGGAGATTTATAAGTGCTAACTAAGGAGCAATCACCATGGAAACCAACTGAATGTCTTTAAACATTTAGCACTTTGCACACACAATTATTATTGTTTTATTATTGTATTACTTATATAGCGCCAGCATATTCAGTAGCGCTGTACAATGGGATATCGCCTGTTTTGCCTTGATTTATCGCCCTCATTGAAATTTGTTCTGCAATCATAAAAATTAAATAAATACAAATTTAGTAATATAAAAACCCAAAATTTGATAGCGCTGCTGTTCTGAGATGACAATTTTATCCATCAGTTTTTATATTTAGGAATGTAGATGAAAATAAAACTGTTTTTTAAGTGGGATGGATTATCTGGGTCTGTTTTTATATCCTATGTAAAAATTAGCTGTAATGAAAGCCAATAAAATAAAAATATCTGGCAAAGACTACATTGATAGCTCTGTGATTCACTCCTAGAACCAAACATCAATTTGACACACTTTCACGTTATTGGTTGCTTATTTCAATTCTGTGACTCTGAATTCCTGAGAGTGGGAAACAGCACTGCAATGAGCTACAGAGTTATTCATAAAAGTGAAAAGCGACAGGAATTCAATGTGAATTCCAAACTTAAAGCCAAAATGGCCGAACTGATGACAGAACCGACTTGAAGAATGTCTCTAATTCAACCATTATGTAAAATTTTTTGGAAATTCACTTTAAATTCACTTCAAATCCCCACATGGTTATTTCCTACAGTGAGAATTCACGGTAAATTCAAAGTGAATTAAAAATTAATAGCCACATTGGAAAAATGGAAAAAGTCGGCTGTTTTCCATTCAGCTTCTCTGGCCTTTAATTTGAAATTTACTTTGAATTCACTTAAGTTAATAACTCTAATAATCTTATAACACTATTCTGTTTTGTTCATATTATTGCATGAATGTTGGTTTTATTATTTTTATCTTAAAATATTAGTAGAATTGTGTTCTTTTATTGGTTGCACAGAGATTTAAAGCATTACATTGGTCTGAATATTATGAGAATCATTAAGTAACAATGTGCCCTCCATTTATTAGGTGAAATAGCTCCCACTGTGTGATCTTGCCCTTTTTGTCATCAGTGGAGGGGGAATCCTGTCTAAATATAATTAGCATTCTTCATTCATTGTCTTATATGAATTATTCTAACTACGTTTGATTTATACAGTTTCTTATCTTTTAAATTGCCTTTTAATACAACTAAATTCTCTTTTAATGCATCTCTCCCTCAGACTCTTATCAGCCCATTTATCCCTCTATTTATACTTTTCTG